>OZ057408.1:41335171-41569483 GCA_964056735.1 Allodiplogaster pararmata | reverse complement strand
CATTCATTGTCAAGCTAATATTTCAGAGAAACAATCTCCTCAAAGTCTGCCCGAAGCAATTAAACAACTCCGCTTTTTTATAATCTCTTTACTATGTATATGCCAAGGCAAACTAGAATTGTGTGTTTGACCCATGGAAGGAAGGTGACTCTCGAATGGCTCTCGAGTGGAAGAGCCACGCGACGCGAGCGAGAGGCGCGTCGCGTGGGGAGGGAGAGGATATGAAATTTGGGGAAAATTCCATCATTCTAGACTTTGAGGGCGTAGCAGGAAGACGGTGTTCCCCCCCACCCACCCTTTAAAAAAAAATAATTAAATAAATAAATAAAGCGAAATGATTTTTTGATACAGGGAACAAGAAGGAGGTGATTGCGAGGACAATGGGGGTTCTGCGAGCAGCGGATAGGGAAGATCTGGCCCAGGCTCTTCTTTCCATATGCCGAGCGGCAGTAGCCCCAAGTACCTTGGGAACATATGAGGCGGCAGAGAGCGCAAGGAGACACTTTGCGAAGGAGCTAGGTTTAGAAGAAGAAGCGGACCTGTCGCTTTGTCTCTTCGTGGTAGACAAGGTAGCTAAAGGAAGAGCAGCCTCCTCAATCGCAGGGAGCATCGCGGCTTTCGCGTTCAGCGCGGGTCGTAACCCAATGGAAGGGGAGTTCGGAGACATTGTTAGGGCGGCAAAAAAGGCGGCGGGTAGAGCGAAGCCGGTTGAACACCATAGCAAGGCATCAAGGGAAGAGGTCGAGAAGGTGCTGGAGTGGGGAACGAGAGAAGATGCGGATCTGGAAGATGTAAGAATTGGGGTCTACGTGGCATTGGCATTCTCGGCATTACTGCGGGGTTCGGAAGCGTTAGCTTTAACTTGGAGGGACTTGGAAGAGGAGACCGAGGAAGATGGAGTATTATTGGTAAAAGTGAAGGTACAGAAGGCGAAAAACGATCAAGCGGGCCAGGGAAGGTGCACGTTTGTAGCGCTTCCAACGGGGTCGTTAGGAAGGAAGCTGTGGGAGACATATAAAAATAGTGTGCACTGGAAGGAACCCATGCCAGTGTTTCCATCTTGGGCGACGGGGAAGCCTCTCTCTAAAGGGACGATCAACAAAGAACTTAAGAGGGCATGTAAGGGAGCAGGAGTGAGGCAGTTGACGTCTCATTCACTGAGGCGAGGTGGAGCAACGGCCAGCATCGAAGAAGGCGCCACACAAGAGCAAGTTCAGAGGAGGGGGAGATGGAAATCCCGGGAGGGTATGGCACCCTAGATTGAGGATACGCTCAGATCACAGGAAGGGGTACTGGAAATTTAAAGGAATCTAGAAATTGTGTATCAAAAAATTGCGAATTTTTTATAGTTTTTTTTTCTGATGTTGGTTCAATCGCTATGTATAAGCACTGTTCGCCAAAACAAGGTTTCATGTATTTAGTGTTCTCTATCTTGTTAAATAGGGTATCGACGGGAAGTGAATGACGAATGGGTAGAGAAATAATTTGGCTGAGTTGGTTTTGTGGTTTTGTTTGTTTCATGCTTTAAGATGAAATATACTTAATTTTCCCACAATGGAAGAATTCCTTGTTCCACTTATTACTGGTTTCATTTGTGGGAATGTATAATCCCTAATTTTCTCAATTACTGATGCTGGTGCATTCATGTTATGTTGTCTTTTTGTTGAGACTTAGTTTATACGAAATTCATTCGTCAATGGCCGAGGCCATTCATGCTGTGTTGTTTTTGTTTTTTGTTTGTTCCACTTTTCACCGGTTTCAACTGTGAATATATTATCTCGTTGTTAAAGTGTTGTTAATTGAAAAACGTAATTTTTTCGATTTTTGTTGCTGTTGCTTTTATGATTGGCTGAGGCCTTAATGTTGCTACGTCCGAATAAAGAGTCACCTGCTATTGGCTGAGGCCTTAATGTTGCTACGTCCGAATAAAGAGTCACCTGCTATTGGCTGAGGCCTTAATGTTGCTACGTCCGAATAAAGAGTCACCTGCTATTGGCTGAGGCCTTAATGTTGCTACGTCCGAATAAAGAGTCACCTGCTATTGGCTGAGGCCTTAATGTTGCTACGTCCGAATAAAGAGTCACCTGCCTGACAAGGGGTCAAACATAAGTTATGGTGTACGACGAAGGAGAGAAACGACGTAGGAGGGAACCATAACAAAATTCTAAGAAGAACATACACAGAAAGAGAGAAAGAGAGACATACACAGAAAGAGAGAAAGAGAGACATACACAGAAAGAGAGAAATACACAGAAAGAGAGAAAGAGAGACATACACAGAAAGAGAGAAAGAGAGACATACACAGAAACAGAGAAAGAGAGACATACACAGAAAGAGAGAAAGAGAGACATACACAGAAAGAGAGAAAGAGAGACATACACAGAAAGAGAGAAAGAGAGACATCATTCTTGTCTCAGTTCTCATTCTTGTCTCAGTTCTCATTCTTGTCTCAGTTCTCATTCTTGTCTCAGTTCTCATTCTTGTCTCAGTTCTCATTCTTGTCTCAGTTCTCTCTACCGAGCGGTGAGTGTCCATAGTGCTCTGTGTATCGATTTCTTCCGTGCTCTTACTGCCTTTACTGCCCAAAATGCCTCCCAAAAGACGAGCCGAAAAAACTTCTTCCAACGATTGTGATCCTACTGGAGTTGCTGCTCTGACTTCAGCACTCGACAGCTGTATTTCTGCCGAATCAGAAGCAAAGAAGCCTTCCCTGCCTCCTCACGTCTTGCTACTCCTGAAGACGTGCGCTGTTGTCATCAAGAAACTATCAGATATACATTCCACTCAGTCCCCCACCGTCGACTTAATCCAGCACGAAATTGAAGAGGACAAAAGACTCCGATCTATTGTCATCGAAAAGGCTCCAGAACATCCGGACCCTACTGCTCTCCCTTCTTCACAAACAGCTCATGACAACGCTCTGGTTCTCTCACTACTCGACGCAGCTGGCGTAGCTGTTCACGGACTGGCCCATTTTCGGATGGGTATCAATCACAACTCTAATGGGCGACCGGCCTCCAGACCGCTGAAGGTCATTCTTCCAGCGAAGTCACTTCAGCGGCAACTTCTCGCACGTGCCTCTTCACTTCGGAATGACAACCGCTTCAGAAACATTTTCATTCGGCCAAGTCTGACCAAAGAAATGCGAGAGAAGGAGTTCTTGCTTCGGCAAGAGAAAAGAAGACTAGTGTCCGAGGGGAAAGACGTCGTTGTCTACAATGGAGAAGTGATACCAAGAGCAGAAGCCGACGCTATTCGTCGTTCGAGGCTGCAAACTGTTAGACCTTTATCTTCTTTCCCGTCAAACTAAGATCATGTCCGGGTAAGAATTCTCTCAAGTTCTTCTATTTTAACATGCGCTCTATATGTAATAAACTAGCAGCCTTCCGATTTTTTCTAGAAGCTGAGCAGCCAGATATTGTAGCGTTGTCCGAAACTTGGCTCCATGGTAGGATTAAGGATTGTGAAATTGTTGGAGATCTCCCTTATGTTGTTGTGAGAACGGACCGTGACTCTAGAGGCGGTGGTGTTTGCATTGTTTTTCGTGATGTATACTCTTTTACTAAGCCAGCAATAGATTTATCTCGTACAGAAGTCATAGCCATCGATGTTCTTATTTCAATTTGTTTTCTACGAATTGTTGTGTGTTACCGTCCACCCAGTTATAGTTCCGATCAGACAAGAGTTTTTTGTGATTTTCTATCCGATCTTTTCTCAACATCTAATCATCCCTTCTTCCTGGTGGGCGATTTCAATTCTGATTCCCTGAGTCCTCCTGTTAGTCTTTCCGATAATATAATTCATTCTCTGATTTCCTCCTTCAACCTCTCGTTTCTGTGCCGCCTCCCAACGCGCCAAAACCGATCACTTGACTGGTTCGTTACATCTCATCCTTCTCTTTTCTCCGAGTCCCGTATTATTCCCTCATTTCCGTCTTGTGATCATTTAGGATTCGATACCAATATACATATATGCTTGGACCGTATCGACGTTGAACATGTTCCAGACTATTCTCGAACTGATTTTTCTGCTTTGAATGATTACTTGTCCTCTATAGATTGGGAAGCTGCTTTCGATATGTTCTTTTGTGTAGATGACCTTTACTCTCGCTTCCTACTATTCCTCCACCACGCTCTGTCCTTGTATGTTCCAATGAAGACCCCTCGCTCGTCTTTCTCTGCCTATCCACCCCATATTCGTAGCTTGATCTCTTATCGAGATGCACTATTTCGCAATATTCGTTACCCACTTGTTCGAAAACTGTATGAAAAAGCTAGTTGTGATCTACTTAAACAAATCAACAAGTGGAATAAGCACTGCCTCAAGAAAAGGCTCACATCCTCTCGTAATTTGTACCGGCATATCTCTTCTCTCACACGTCCCAAACCCAATCCTCCTCGTTTTCTCATTGATCGAAATGGTTCTGTTTTGACTGACTCTCAAAGTAAATGTGACTTACTAGCAGCTGAGTTTGCCTCTTCCTTTACCCATGATGACGGTTTGTTACCCCGCCCCGCTGGAGATCCCATTCTTCCACAAGCTAATCTAAGTATCTTTCTTCCGTATACTGTTTCACGTGCTTTGTCTAAATTGAAATACACGGGTAGTACCGGTGCCGATGGAATTCCTCAGCTTGTGTTCAAAATGTGTCATTCTTCGCTTTCGGTTCCTCTATCCCACATATACAACTTTTGTCTTATCACATCTTCGACTCCTGCTATTTGGAAGCATTCTTTTGTGACCGCAATTCCTAAACAAGGCAAAGAACCCTCGTCTCCTTCTTCCTATAGGCCCATATCGATATTGTCCCCTGCATCGAAGACAATAGAGCGCCTACTTCGTAAGACTATTATAGAGCATCTTGAAAGATTCGATGTGTTGTCTAATTATCAGCACGGTTTTAGAGAGAAGGCTTCTGTTGTCACCAATTTATTGATGTGTGAGGAAGACTGGACGAGAGCGCTAGGGAGTGGACTTTCCACCGATGTCATATATCTCGATTTTTCTCGAGCTTTCGATACAATTAGTATTCCTAAGCTTCTCTACAAGTGTAGACATTATGGTATACCATCTCAATTGTTATTGTTTCTGGAATCCTTCTTGACAGATCGCACTTTTTCAGTTCGAATTGGTAGGACTCGTTCTCCTCAATTTAATGTGACATCAGGGGTTCCCCAGGGTTCTGTTCTTGGACCCCTGCTATTCATCTTATACATAACTGATTTGAACCATGTACTAGCTCAATTCCCTAATGTGCATTTCCAAGCATTTGCCGATGATATTAAAGTGTATGTGTCTTATAACAAAGATACCTTTTTAGAGCGAAGTCAAGAACTACAACTTGCACTCGATGCTATTACTGTTTGGTGTGAATGTAATCAACTCTCCTTGTCTCCCAGTAAAACTCTTCATCTGCATATAGGGTACCAATCTCTCATCGCCTCCTATTCAATCTGCCATGTTCTGTTATCACGTGTCAACCAAGTTCGCGACCTGGGAGTACAAGTTGTCTCATCATTGCGCAGAGGCCCAGCTGTTGAAGATCGAGTGAGCAAAGCAACGGCAGCCATGTATTCACTCCTCCGTGCTGTTCCCATCAACGACCCAGTAATTCTGCTCAAATGCTTTTCCACATATATACTTCCTCATCTAGAATTTGCATCTTGCTTCTGGAATCCATATTATTAAAAAGACTGCAAAGTTATCGAGAAAGTACTTGAAGCTTTTACTCGTATTGTATACTACCGATGCTTTCCTAATCCTGATTATCCACGTGCACTTCCTTCTTATTCTTGTCGATTGGCTAACCTAGGTCTTTCTTCCTTGATAGACAGGCGGAAAGTCGCGGATCTTATGATGGGTTGGAAAATTTACAACAATAGTTCCATTGTCGCGAAGG
This sequence comes from Allodiplogaster pararmata, assembly GCA_964056735.1. Classification (NCBI taxonomy): domain Eukaryota; kingdom Metazoa; phylum Nematoda; class Chromadorea; order Rhabditida; family Diplogasteridae; genus Allodiplogaster; species Allodiplogaster pararmata. The sequence goes on along the minus strand of OZ057408.1, from coordinate 41,563,584 downwards.
AAAAGTTCTTCAAATGGGTTCCGATTACACGGACAAATGTTAACGGTTTGTATGTCGAAGCAACACAGAATACGGCCCGTTTCCATTGTTTCTCATTAAGGGTAGCACGTATGTTCACTAGATTATCGAGAGATGTGTTGAATGTTCCGAGTGAACACGTTTTTAAAAAAGCTGTCATCAATATCATTGATACACTTTAGTCTTTCCGTTTCGAATCAGCAGACATATGGATGTAATTATTAGACACTATGACGCGCTCTGTAATAAATTGTTACAAGAATTGTCTTAGATTTCTTTTCTTTTTTTTTCTTTGCTTCTTAAAGACACCATTGTTATCTGTGGTTTTTGAATGTTTGTTTTTGCACTGACAAGTGTAGATAAAATATATATACGCAGAAAGAGAGAAAGAGAGACATACACAGAAAGAGAGAAAGAGAGACATACACAGAAAGAGAGAAAGAGAACCATACACAGAAAGAGAGAAAGAGAGACATACACAGAAAGAGAGAAAGAGAACCATACACAGAAAGAGAGAAAGAGAGACATACACAGAAAGAGAGAAAGAGAGACATACACAGAAAGAGAGAAAGAGAGACATACACAGAAAGAGAGAAAGAGAGACATACACAGAAAGAGAGAAAGAGAGACATACACAGAGAGAGAGAAAGAGAGACAAACACAGAAAGAGAGCAAGAGAGACATACACAGAAAGAGAGAAAGAGAGACATACACAGAAAGAGAGAGAACGCGGCCTATTATTCCTCGGAGACCCTCACGTCGATCGGGATTCGACGCACGTCGCTTGAAGGGGACGCCCTACACACAGAGAAAAATTGATCAGTTTTGATACATTTTCTGAACAATATAAAGGGGACGATGTGGTTAGTGCCCTTTATATTGTTCAGTATGTAGTAAAACTCGCCCCACCTAGCGCTAATTCGCGAACTGCTAAACTGTTCACTTGTTGTCAGTAATATTGTTCACTTGGAAAAAAGTGTGCTGTATTAAACCTCGCCCATAAATTGTGAGATTTTCTTCCTTTTTTTCTTTTTCTTGAGTTTTTTCTTATTCTTTTTTTCTTCCAAATTAAACAAAAATTTCGTGTTTCTCTGGAATGTAATGAACACTTCAAATCAACAAACTTTTTTTTCCAACAAGCATACAAACGAAAGATTCAAAGTAGAATTTGAAAAAATTCAAGGTCTATTATTTTCACTAGTTATACTGGTTTAGAAAAATTCTATTACACTGGTTTAAAAAAAATTAAGCATGATGCGATGACACTTCAAATCAACCAACTTTTTTTCCAACAAGCTTACAAACAAACAAACAAAAAACTGATATTCCTTCATCGAAAACAAAAACAAAATACCTGTTTTCGTCATTAGCTTTTTTATCAAATTTCCCAAAACATATGTCGACTCCTTGACGTAATTGTGCTCATATTCAGAAGGATTGTCCGCATTATCGTGAGTGTGCTCATCGCTTTCAGAGTAGGTTTCGATTCTGCAATAAACACGGACAATTGATGTTGTACTGTACAACATCAGTTTATTGGTCTTTCATGGTTGTTATGAGACTTACATTTCTTGGTAGTCGATATAATCTTGAAGTGGCTCGTCCGTTGAAATCTCACGGTTATTAGCAGCTGGATTGACTGAATTATTTGTTTTCAATTTTATTAAAAATGTGAATATTATGAATAAATTTTTCATATTGATATCCTCTAAAGCACGATAGTGGAAACTCGGCGCATGAAAAAGGACAGAAAACATTAGAGCACTTAAGGATACAGAACACTGCTCATCTACCTCTGAACAAAACAAATACGTAGAAAACAACTGTTCAATATCCTTTCGTATCGGAAACAAATGTTAAAACACTTCAAATACATAATAATAAAAAACGAACAGTCGACTCCATGGTGGCGTTGAGCGTGTATTTTCCAATTCCTAATGTTACGTAAGATTGGAAATGTCGCGCATACGCGACAGATTATTTCCTTTTCTCCTCGATGAGCTGAGTGAAAATGATAGAGAAGCAAAGTGGTAGACGAGAAGCTATCTTCACAGTTGGGGAATATGCAAGGAAGCAGCATGTCTAAAATTTATAGTTCAAAAGTTTGTGTATACATAGAAGTTTGCGAAGGTTTCACAAAAATGCTTTAAAAAATCAGTAATGAAACTAGACAGTTAAAGTCTTTGTCGTGCCAGTGAAGAGATGCGGTGTGGTTTCGTGCAAAGAGTTCGGACGTTTCGCTTTATTTAAAGCATCATCAGCGATATGCAAATTACCCTAAAGCAGAACGAAATTGGTAAAAAACAAAGCGAAAAAGCATAATTCACATGAAAGTTATCTCAATACAAGAGAGGAAATCTCCTAAAGAAGTAAAAAGCTATTTAGTGGGAGAAAGAAGCGAAATATGGTAAGTCTCGCGTTACAAAGCGAGTTAATTCAAAGACTGGGAAGAGAGATTAGAGCTAGTTGAATCATTTCCTCAGCGAGTTCATTCCGGTTGTTCAGGTCGGGAGCATTGGTATTTATAAGAAGGGCTTCGGTTAGACGTCGGCGTACAATATTCGGTTCAACTTGGAGTATAACACCGGATAGAGTCATCTTTGAGCCAGAATGTTTTAGAATAGCATGTTGAGCAAATGCATTCGAGATATAAGATGGAGCATGGGGGTTGTTACCCGCTCGAGAATGGTGCAGTAATGAAACTTTTTTGGTGCGAAAATACGCAATTTTCCTTGTAGAAATTAAAATACGGCTTAGGTAAAACATACTGATAAATATATATTGTTCAGTTCCTGCGCTCTCAGCGCAACCAAAAATGATCAAAATGTGATCAATATGCATTGAACCTTATTATTGGTGATCAATTTTTTTCTGCGTTTAGCATTCGGAATACTCTGATGGTGCATCTTGGGGGGATGCGACGCTTTCTTCATAGACCGGCTTGTCGCACGAACATCCAAGTCGATAGTCCAGCCTGACGTCCGTTTACGACCCTTTGGGCCACATAACCCGGGATTTCGGGCTATGTGGGCTAGAGGTTATTTTTTTGGACGCGCCTCTTGACCGTGTTCCTCAGGCCAGTGAGATAACAGTGAGCGAGCATTTTATAGGATGTGGGCTGCCGAGTTCCCACATCCACCCGCGACGCTCACTAGCCTAATCCCCTCTTTGGTCAGCCATGACAAAGCCACCAAGTCTCCCATGCGCCTGCGGGAGAGGCCCCACATACGAAATCTGGGTAATCAGCGCCACCTTGTTTAAATATACCTAGTTAAACATGAGTTTAGGGGTATAATTCTGAATTTAAGCTTGACCTACTCACTTACAACCAATTTACCTATTTTTTTTCACAAACTCTACAAAGTTCCTTGTTTGGCTCTACACACAAAAAAAAGGATGAGTTTGGGAAAGTGTGCTAAAAAGTCATACATGTGATTTATGAATAGTAACAAGTTGAAAGTATTCCTTCGCGTAAATTTATGCTAGAAAGGGCATACAATCCATAAATGAAAGGTATACTTTTGGAAGTATGCCTTGTTGGCTCTCTTCCTTTTCTTGGCACTTATCCAATCTGCAAACCCGGTTGACTTAGGCTGCTCTATATACACTTATTATCTCGATAACTCCATATAGGAAAAGCACACGTACAAGTCGTATCGTGTGAGCCATTTAACCGAACCATTTCGGAAGAAAGTCATCGGTAAAAATTTTGATTGTGAAGCGCTCTTCTTGAAAAAGGCCCTGCGGAACGCCTTTCGGGAAAAAGGCCCTTCGGGAAAGTCACAAACAAAGAAAAAAGTTTTTTTGTAAATATAAAAATAATTAAAATATAAAATATAATATTTGAAAAAACTTTTTTTAAACTTAGTATATTCAGCTTACTTTGAAAGTATCCCTAACATACTTTCATTTTATTACTATTCTTACCTTCAAAGTATGAATAGTAACACTTGTGTGCGGAACGATTTGGAATACTTTTGAAGTATATAGTTCTATTTTCATGCTTTCGAAAGTATGACTAGTAATACGGTTTTTGTGTGTATTGTTTATGGTTTATTACGTACAGTGTACATCAAAACATACAGAGATCACGTGGTAATAAGAGATCGTAATTGAAAGCAAATAAAGTTAATAAAAGCAAACAACACGTGGTAATGAAAGCAAATAAAAGCAAACACGTGATAATAAAACAAATTACTGAAGGCATTGCAAATCTATTGAGAAGAACAAAGTTATTATTCACAGAAGTTTTACATTTGAGAAAATTATGGAAGATTCTAATTTCTCTGGGTAAAAATACAGTTTATCACAGAAGTTTAGCAGTTTATCACAGCCTTCTTCGTCTATTATACAACAAAAACTTATTCAAAACTCAAAAATGGAATGGAAGGTTCTTCATAGGAAGTCTGGCTTTTTTTATGACCATTTGTTTCTAAACTTTCTTTGAATGTCTAATAACTAGTTTGGGAAAATTTTTGTTAGTGTTCCAGTTTTTGATTATCATTTGAAATTCATAGAACTCACTGGGAATTTCATGAAGCTCATGAAAGACTTGAGGTAAAAAAAGATGAATTTCAGCTATTAAAAAAGATAAGTTTTAAAAATTATCAATACTAAAATTATTCCATCAACTTACATCGACTTTCTAAACATCACTACATTTTGCTTTGAATTGTGATGTTCTCAAACTAAAAGGATGTTAAGACAAGTGGCGATGGTATGCAACAGTGGTTCGACTCAATTATGTTTTTTTTTTCTCGGTAAAGGTTCTTCGAGTCTTGATCATCGTCTGAGTGAGAATAATGACAGCATTAGCGGATTCGAAAAGTTTTTTTTTAACATTTAATTTTTTTTCTGTTTTCAAAAAAAAACTATCTTCTGATTTATTTTCCTATGAGATCTCGTTCCTGAGCCGTACGGCTTCGTCAGCGTGAACTTATTCTAATCGTAAGCTGGAATATAAACTATGAGAAAATCTTGAACAGTCGCCCAAAACATGCCAATCATGAGATCGGATCGAGCTGTTTCAATGAAGTTTTTGTGTTACACGTTTCGTCTCACTCGACACTGAATAATAAATTTCCGAATCAGTTTAGGTCAGCCTAATTCTATTCAAAGAATGTTATTATTTTTGAGAATTCGCAAGAACGCCTTATAAGCTCTAATTGTATACATGAAACGAAAATGGGGAAAGTGGTGCTTTAAAATTTTTCAAGAAAAAAAGTGTTCCAAGGCTTGTTAGTTATCTATGTATATGTGTATGTATATATCAGTTATCTATGTATATGTATTTATTAGTTTCATCGGAATTCACAATACTTAGATAATTCACAATAGTGCGGACGGCAGACAAACTTTTATTAAAACTAAATAAATTGCTTTGCCGTTCCGATTTTGATTGAGTGAAATATGATTCAAATTGTAATCAATAGGTATTATGGTATTGTGTTATAAAAAGCCGAAAAAATTTGATCAGTCAGGTCATATATGTTTTTTTCTATCGTAATACAAATGCCTTGAGTGGTCTCAACTTTCTCAACCTTTTTCAGTCTCCAAACTTCATCTAGTTCTGCAATGCTGTTTCAAATACGATCTTCAATATATAGCCAACTTTATGGCCATGCTCCAGAACCAAGAAAACTTTATGGCCATGCTCACTAGGAATATCCAACACATTTCTTGAAAGTCTGGAAAACATACAAAAACATACGGAAAACATACGAAAAACTACCCTAACGAGAAACAATGAAAACGAGCTATATTCGGTGTTGCTTCGGCATACAAGCCATTTGAATCCGTTCGTGTGATCGGAACCAGGGCTGGGCTTTTCTGGTTGTCGGTTTTTTTGTGATTTTTTTTGCTACTCTCGAAAAAAATTGCCTCAAAAAATCAAAAAAAGTCGACAAAAGTTTTTGATTTTTTAGCTCCAAAAAAAACCATTTTTGATTTTTTGCTTTTTTTGCCCAGCCCTGATCGGAACCCATTCAAATAATAATGACTCCTTTGAAGGTTAAAGAGAGAAAAATACTGAATCCACTCTTCTTGTCGTTATTATTTCTCGCGAACTCATAAAACTTTCAACAAATCTTTCTTTAACCCAAAAGGAGTTGGATCACTATTCAACACCTTCGCCTCGTTTGATTCTTAATTTGCTTTGGCTACTTTTCGAACATAAAGACTGACTAAGCCGCAGATTCGCGGAGTAGAGACAGGGTGAGGAAGTGAAAGTGCAAACTTTGTGTATATTCTAGTTTGGAGTTGCTCGTCTATCACAAGTTGCGAGTAGACAGAGTCATCAGAGTTGCTCGTCTATCACAAGTTGCGAGTAGACAGAGTCATCAGAGTTGCTCGTCTATCACAAGTTGCGAGTAGACAGAGTCATCAGAGTTGCTCGTCTATCACAAGTTGCGAGTAGACAGAGTCATCAGAGTTGCTCGTCTATCACAAGTTGCGAGTAGACAGAGTCATCAGAGTTGCTCGTCTATCACAAGTTGCGAGTAGACAGAGTCATCAGAGTTGCTCGTCTATCACAAGTTGCGAGTAGACAGAGTCATCAGAGTTGCTCGTCTATCACAAGTTGCGAGTAGACAGAGTCATCAGCAAATGGCGCAAGGAAATTCATTACCTTAGGCTTACATTAGTTTTTTTTTTCTTAAATAAACAACTCATTTTCGAGTCAAAGGTTTTTTTAAATAGTTTTTCTTTTGAGCAGATGAAAAACAAAATTTACCCCGCGTAAGATGAAATTTTTTCAACAATCATCTCCATTCATCTACCCACTCTTTTTCCGAGGCGAAAAGATTCATTTTCTCGCTCTCGATTTCCATTCTTCGGAATTTCGAATGTCTGTCTATATCAGGACTTGAACTCCTTGGAGCCAAACTAAGTTCGACTTGATGTCTTCAACGCCGAGAATCCAATTCAAAAAAATTTCTGAAAACAACTCAAGAACTGCGTGCAGGAGACCTCAAATAAAGGGTGTTCCTAATTCCGTGACAGGAAAGAGCGTCTAAATTGAATTGGAAGTAATCTTTCTGTGGTAAGTTTTATAGAGCTGTACAATCTATTGGGTCACTTTTTATCAACTACATAAGTACTCATAAATACAAGAGAGTTAGCGGAGCCCTTGTGACGTCATGAGAGAGGATTGTATATCACTGAACCAGTTCTGCAAAGTGAGTATACACTCTAATACTATATCTTATGCTAAACTCAGGCAATAAATGAGGGAAGAACAGAGGGAGAAGATGAAAAATCAGACATAAAAAAGGAAAATGAATAGAAAAGAGAGAGACTCCAGAGAAATAGAGAAAGATAATGAGAGAGAAAAGGAAGAAGGAGAGAAGAGATTATTGAGAGTGTCAAAAAACTCTCATGGACTTATTAGCCTATTTCGCACTTTCACGTCTGATCCCATTTTCTCTCTTCTCTCTTCTCTCCCAATTCTTTCTTTTTTCTGTTCTGAAAAAGTTCGCTTTCTGAATCTTCCATTCTCAAAGTGATTGCATTCTGTGTTGAATTATTTTACTTTCATTTCCTTTTTTTAAATAGTAGAATCATTCTGAGTATAATCGATACTTTTAAGACCTATTTATTTTTTCTCTTTGTGTCTTCCACTCTCTTTTTCTCTTTATATATATGATGTCAAACTAAGGAAATATTTTATATTTTTGTGTAAAAAAACTCAAGCGTGAGTGTAGCTTCAGAATAATTCTCCCAAATACTTGATTTTGAATTTTTTGTCTACCGTATGAGGTGATTTTGGGCTGATGTAAACAGGGGATTGGAGAGATGCGAGAGATGCGGGCTTTACTCACAAGTGAGATGACTTCGATGCTTCTCTTGAGCTTCAGTCAGATCGCCATCTTCACTGGCTTTCTTGGTGAGCGCTGCTGCTTCCAATTTACATGTTGCTAGGTCAAATTCTAATTAATAAAAACCAAACTTGGAAAAGTTAAGTGTCATGTATTCGAACCGTCGTAATAACGCTTAAGTGATGGTTTTTCAGGGAAAAGGTAAGAGAATGTTGATTAAACAGGCAGTGAAAGTTCAAGTCTAACCGAAGGTTGGTGTATTTTCAATTGATCATCAACACATTTCGAAGGAATTAAATCCTGATTTAAATGACATTCGTTTAAACTGCCATACTCTATAATTTCTATCGAAAATCGGTTTCTTCCTTGCTATTGTAACAAATAGACGAAATTAACAAATAGGCGAAAGACACCTCATAGTGTTCCATTAAAAAAGATTCTTGTTTAAAATTGAAGGAAGCTCAGCTATCCTTGAGGATATGCTACTGACAGTGCATAGAAGGGAACCGCAAAGAGTTGTTCAACATGCCGGATATTACGGGTAAACATTTTCAAAAAGCTCAGTTACACAGTTTAAAGGCAGGACGACAATTGATCATACCATCGAACGGAAAAAAGCTAGTCCACCGGGCGGGATCGAACCCAGCTATATGTTCTAAATCCGGGAACAAGCGCTTCACCATTACACCACGATGAAACATTGCTATTCCGTGCAATAGTGCTATTAGGAAGGCTTAATTGCCTTGCTCTCTTAGCCACGCATGTTCATAAAGGTTTGAAAAAAGTTTTTTTTAAATCTTAATTTCAAAAATACAATGATCAAGAAAAATGTCAAAAGAATGACAGAAAAGAGTTGAAGAGAAAAAAGAGGAGATAGAACAGAAAAAAAAAGTAAAAGAAAGGCAGAGAGTTACAAGTGCAAAAAGAGAGAGGAGCGAGAGAAAAAAAACGAAGAGAAGAGGATAGTAAACAAAGTCTGTTAGAGCGGGAGAGGTGAAACAGAAAGAAAGGAACTGAAATAATCAGTGATGAAGATCATGAAATGAGAGAGATATCTGGGGATCCTAATAAACGCAAGGTGAAGAAAATGCTTGCAGGCAAGGCACCGCATATGCCTTCTGCGCTCTAGCAAGTCTGATTGCGCCTCACTTGTGCACTTTTTTGGGTGCTCGAAATGTGCTAGTAGTCGGTTCGATTTACATATTATTGCACTCAATCCTTTCTCTTGTGTGAAAAGAAAAGGTGACATGTCCTTCTTGGTTCTTTTTGCAGCATACAATCACATGTTTGAACTCATTCGCAATCTATGCTCTTCATCTAAAAAGGATAAAAAAGTTCTTGATCTAAAAAAAAACAAAAAACTCCCGTCTTGTTTGCTGAACTTAACTTTCCATTTGCTACTTTCAACAGTGTGCGCTCTAGTACGTTACAGAATGTGTCCTAAAGTCACTAGCTAAGACCTTTTTTAAACAATTTTCTTTCTGCATTGAAATTAATCTTCAGATTGAACTTTCAGGAAGTTTTCTATTCAGCGTGTACAGTGCATCCTTCATACAATTCTATCAATACTCTTTCTTCTCTTGTGCTGCTCTTCTGGGCTTCGGAATAGCAAGTTGGTTTTAGTACTCACAATAACTTGAATTACTTCATAATGCGTCTGTTCCAGTGTTCCAAACGAGTAAAAGTACCTATCTCTCGAAGAACACTTCTCTGGCTGCGGTGCGGTGGAAAAGCACAATTGTGACGGCTGCCTCTTGCATTAGGTTCGTTTGCCCCTTAATTACACGTTATCAAACTCTGAAGGGCATTACATGAAAAACACACTAAAACATAATTCCGTAATTGTGACCTATCTAGAAACTTCAAAAGAATTCGATCAGCTCACGTTTTACTCTTGGAAACACGCATAATTCTCCGCACTTTGACTTATTTATAGGCTTGTTTGCCTCAAGTGATCTAAAATAGTCCCACCGCCGATTAGTTTTTCTTTACGACTCAAACTCAATATAAATCTATTTTAAAACATTTCATCTTAACCAGGCGTCACTGCCTTTAAACTGTGTAACTTAGAATTTGAAGATTTACTTTAAAACAAGAAAATACTCAACCTTTCAAACGGAGCAACAGGGTGAAGAGAGACAGAGACAGATCCAATAAATTCTCAATCACGAACACGAGTAATATGTAGTAGAAATGTGTGAATGTGTTTAAACGTGAAAATTGATATTTATGAGATTATTTTTGTATTGATTTATATGAATTAAATTTGTCATTGTAATCCAGTTCAATATGCGCCGGGCTGCTGATTCTCTTGTCCGCTATGCTATCTCGCAACAGTCGTCTCTCATCTCTGAACCCTACCAATGTTACAGTAGATCGTGACTTCTTCGACACCGAAATCAAAGAAACGTAATTTTTTATTCGTATTCTCTCAAGTCTTTCACACTTAAAAGCAGGTCATTTTGAGTTTTAGTCTTGCATCTAGAACTTCCAAGTTGTTTAACCGAGAATTCCCCTTGCCCTGTTCACAAAGAAACAGTGTCACGTAAACCTAGTTCGAATAAGTGTACATTAAGTACAACTCCGAGCTGTGTTGAAACGGGTTCAATTCAACCCCCGGCAAGATTGCGTCTCTGACATTTCTTATTATGCATGCTAAGTCTTGAAAATTAGAGACTGCTATTGATTATAATTGTATTCAAAACACCTGACTTGTCTAACCAAAACATCTGACATCTGATCAAGCAAAGAAAAATTCAGCGATGCGATGATTAATCTTTTGATACGGTTTTCCTTCCTGAGCCGTATGGCCTCGTCAACTTGAGCCTAAGCCTAAACAGAAATATAGATATAGATATACAGAATGATAACTACCAACTTTTCAACGGTTTTATGTACTTCCTTTTGATACATTTTTTTTAAACATTGATGGCTTTTTGAATAATGAGTGGTTGGAAAGATGCAGTTGTTAGTAGTTTTATTGGACGTTTCGGCTATAAAGCCATCATCAGCAATAAAGCCATCAATTTCGGCTATAAAGCCATCAGAACACTCATTATTCAAGAACTTCAAGATGCGAGTAACTCATATCAACACATTGAATGCTTTCATATACAGGTTCGCCGATCTCTTGTCAGCCTATTTGGTGTGTTGAAAACACAAATAAATGCTCACATTCATGTTACAATACATATAATATATCTCTTGTAAGAAGATGAAAAAAGCGAATTCGTCAGAGTGCACGACATCTGCCGGGAATTCCAGTAGACCCTTGAGTACGATATGTATGCAATTAGTTATACAGGGTGTACAGAAAGTCCAGGTGTCTGACTTTGTCACTTTGTATCTTTTTTTTGGTGTAGCGGTACTGTGATTTTTTGCGTGTATCTCAGGCATAACGTTAACATCACACCCTGAAAAAATCAGAGTGATGTCTCTTTTCGTTCTTAGATATGGTCTCTGACATTGACCGAGGGTGTATTCTGCGCTTTAGCGAGTCCGGGCACACTCAGAAGCACAGCGCCAGAATCACCGGATTCTCGCGCAGGACCATTCAAAACACAATACGTCGCTTCTGTGAGACTGGTACAACGACTGACCGTCCCAGGAGTGGCAGACCAGTGACCGCGACCACTTCCTTCAACGTGAGAAGCATCCGAGACAAGATTCGAAATAACCCCAAGCGGAGTCTCAGGAAACTCGCGAAGGAGCTGAATATCTCGGCGAGTTCTGTTCATGGGACTTCGCCCCATCAAGCTGCAGAAGACTCACGCATTGACGGACCAGATGAAGGCGATCCGTCTTCGGAGATGTCGTGAACTGTCAAAGCGGTTCAAGCCGGTGGACTGTTTGGATATTCTCTTCACCGATGAGAAGTTGTTCAATGTTGAGCAGTCCTTCAACCACCAGAACGATAGGATTTGGTCGAAATCGGTCAAAGGTGCCAATAAGAGTGGCCGTTACGTCTCGAGAAAGGGATATCCTGCTTCTGTCATGGTCTGGGCCGGGATTTGCGCGACTGGCAAGACTCAACTCGTTTTCGTCGAGCAGGGAGTCAAAGTGAATGCCAATAACTGCCTGAACGACATTCTCATGAAGGAAGTACTTCCCTGGAGCCAGGCTCACTTCGCGGGACGCAAATGGACGTTCCAGCAGGACTCTGCGCCCGCCCACAAGGCTAAAGTGGTGCAAGACTGGTGCAAGAGCAATTTCCCCTCCATGATCACATCCGCCAAATGGCCTCCGTACTCACCTGATTTGAATCCTCTGGACTTCTCTGTGTGGTCGGTCCTTGAGAGCAAGGCCTGTGCTTCCCAACACAAGAATTTGGAAAGTTTGAAGCGCGCCCTACAGAAGGCGTGGGATGATCTTGACGTCGCTTACCTGTCCACCACGGTGGGTGCCTTCCACAAGCGACTCTGCGCCTGTGTCAAGGAGAAAGGAGGGCTGTTTGAAAGTTGAAAAAACAGTTATATCCCAAACTATTTGAATAAACTTTGATGAAAATTTTGTTTGATTTGCTCAATCCGTTAAGTTTTTATCGGAAAAATACTACACACCTGGACTTTCTGTACACCCTGTACAATGCATTTAAAACGCATGCGAAGAACTGGTGAACTTAGGCGGCAAAAAGAGGCTGATCCATCCCTAGGTTCTCAACTTTGACGGTATTCTCTCTACTGGCAACTGTCATCATTTTTTGGCTTCCCTCTCGGGAAAAATCCTTTGTAAAAAAGGCAAAGGAAGAGAAGTTACAAGGAACTCAACCGTGCTCTTCTGGTAAGCTTCTCAACTAAAATTTGTAATGATGCTATGAAAAAGGCATAAGTTGTTCAGAGTATCTATAAGCGATCCTCATATTTCCATAAAATATACGAATGTAGTCTGGATAGTGCAGTTGAGACGTGTCGATTTTGTTTGAAAATGTTTAAAAGAAGTTTAAATCCGATGGCGCTCCAGAAGGTAATTTACGAATAAATATCCAATTAGTAGTCTTAAATGTAACTACTCAGCACATGGAAAAGCCAATTCATTTGACTAAAATATGAATGATTGTCAGCGAAATTACTCTTTCAAAATGAGTCATTTATAAATCGTCAAATTCTGAGTAACACAGTCTAAGGCAGCGACTTCTGGTCAAAGTGATGGTCAAACTTTTCATAGTCATTTATAGTGACAATGGTACAAACAATCAGCGACAAGAGAATGCTGATGCTCTCCCCCTTTCTCTTCTTCCTCGGAATGTATCACTCCTTCATCATCAGTGTATACCCTACAACATTGGCATTCACCAAGGTTCCTTTTTTTCTCTTTCTTATTTCCCTTTTCATGCAGAATAATTCGTAAAAGTATAACGATACAAATTTAAAATTTCAAGTATTTTTTTCTTAGTCGTGGTGTAGGGGTCTGGGTGACAATTGCTTGTTCAAAAAATACCAGGATTGAAGATTTTAAACTTGTTTATATCATTAATTCATTTAAATATTCTTTATTCCAAGCACGTAAGTATTTGAGACGAAAACATTTCACAAATAAACAAAATAAGCATGGTCTACATTATACATAAAGCTTAGTGGCGGTGTGTAAAAGAGGGGAAATTGGGGATATTGAAACTAATGAAAAATTACAAGTCTCATTTAATTATCAGAAACAAGACTAACTGGCAGAATCACATCCACAGGCAACGAAAGTAGTTGCTTTCTAAGATTAAGGCTACTAGCTTTGTTAATAACACGAAATCGAAGAGAGTTCCAAACAGACATTTGACGGGAAAGATAGGTCGATAATGAAGTCTTATTGATGCGGTGAGGCGGAATAAGTCTTAGAGGATGCGAATGCCGAGTGAAACGCTGAACAGCCAAGATTTCGCAAACATTATCGATATCTATGTATGTATGTCTGAGCTGTTATGTAGACATTTATGAATGAAAAGTAGATCAGAGATAGCGCGACGGTACTCAAGGCTCTGAAGGCCTAACATTCGAAGCCTCTGGAAATACGGAAGCTTGAAATGACGGGCTCTTCCTAGTACTCTCCTCGTTAACAAGTTTTGGAAATTTTGAACCAACTTAACAAGGCCCGAAGAAGATGGATTCCACAACTCACTTGCGTATTCGATAATGGGCCGGACATAGATTTTAAAAGCAGATGTCGACAGAGAAATAGAAGGGGACTCAAAAGCTTTGAATGACATGTTGACTACAGCCGGAAGCTCTCTTATACTTATCAACAATATGGTGATTATACGAAAATTTATCGGAAATAGTGACACCGAGGTCTTTAGCTATGTCGCCCACAGTTCCAAGTAGATCATTTGTTCTGTATACAACATAAGAATTTCTGGGCCCTAAATGCAAAACACTGCATTTAGATATCGACAAAGCCAACTTCCATTTCAAACACCAAGCAGTCACGAGATCAAGATCAATTTGAATATCTTGTCTAGAATTAGGAACACGATTATATAATATATACCCATAATTTTTTTTATATCGTCTGCATACAAACCGATTCGAAGGTTTGTAGATATCACTTCCTTCACTGATTCAATATACATAAGAAATAGTAAAGAACAAAGAGAAGACCCTGGAGGCACACCTGAATTTACAGGCATGGGCTGAGATAGCACATTACCTCCTAAAGCTCGTCAAAGGAGGGCGATGCCGGACCGGCCTGGGTCAGCCACCGGACAAAACATCAGCCGATACTCCGCTATACTTTTCAATGGCGAGTCGAGGCGCCAGTCAAATAGCCTCTTGCCTATCTCCGGTCAACGACAGGCGAGACGCCTCTACTCCCACCCAAAGTGATGCTAGGCTGGGTTGACCACCCATTCACAAGGCCAATAGCTTGAGCAGGTTTCTACAAAGATGTTCGCCTTCACAAAGGGGCAGCATGACAGTCTCAGGACTGCAAAGGACATCAAAACCCTTCTCTGGACGCATCTCGTCCGAAGAAAAACACGAGAACCTCTCTCATTGAAGAGAGTGTTCATAACCAAAAGTCTTCGACGCGGGCTGCTTGCCAGCAACAACAACAAAAACATAGCACATTATCGAGTAAGACTGATTGAGTTCGATTACTCAAATATATACTCAGCCAATTGACAATATTAGTCAATTGAAAATACCGTACGAATGAACCTGATATATATATATTTTATCTGCATCCGAGAATGCGCATTGGTAATCAAACATCATAGGCAATAAATTTGTTTGAAAAAAAAAAGACAATTGAGAGCTATGGCATATGAAGGCTAGATACTTCATTAAATGCGAAACACGGAAAGCTTTTACGGAAAGCTTTGAGAGACTTTTCCCGAAGAAGATCAATAGGTAACTTGCTAAATATTCGAGAAACTCGCAAAGAGAAGCTGTAGTACCTAGCAGTGTTACGAGTTTTTTCAACTTGAATACCACTAGGATTAGTTCTTGTACAACGTCCTTCTTCAAATATGCGGTTTCTATCAATTATGGACTGGTTCTGCATAATCTTCCAACCCATGACAACGTCGTTTTGATATCTCCTATCGGCCAAGTTTGTTAGGCCTAGACATCTTAGCCTAGTTTCATAAGACGGAAGAGCCTGAGGGTACATTTTGTTCGGAAAACAACGATAATATACAATGCGTGTAAAAATTCTCTGAACATTTTCTACCGTTGTCGAATCTTTCGAGTAGTGAGGATTCCAAAGCGTCGAAGCAAAGTCTAGGTGAGGCATTACATAAATTTTAAAACATTTGACCAATATAGATGAATCATGGACAGAGATGGCTCTAAGAAATGAGAACATAGCCTTTCGAGCTTTGGCCACCCTATCAAGTACAGTGTCATTACGACGTAGGGATGCGGCCAATTGGATGCCCAAATCACGCACTTGTGGTACTCTGTCGATCGATATCTGATTGATGACATATGTAGTAGACGGATTACTGGAACCAATATGTAAATGGAAGGACTTAGACGGTGAAAGAGTCAACTGATTGGAAAGGCACCAGTTATGAACACAGTCAAGAGCTTCTTGTAGTTCTTCTTTTTTCTCGTTCATATCTCCCTTGTTATAAGAGACATATAATTTAATATCATCGGCATAAGCCTGGTACTTCACATTCGGAAAACAATCGAGAACATCATTAATGTCGGCGATATATAAAGTAAACAGAAAAGGACCTAGTACAGAGCCTTGAGGAACTCCGGAGGTCACTGGCAGTGACTTCGAAAACGATTTACCTATTCGAACCGAAAAACTACGCTCCGTCAGAAATGATTGTAACCAGGAAAGCAATGGATCGTTGATGCCGTAATATTTGCATTTGTGGAGGAGTTTCGGAATACTTATGGAATCGAATGCCCTAGAAAAGTCTAAATAAATAACATCCGTACACTGGCCGATTGATAAAGCATTAGTCCAATCATCGTCACAAACTAAGAGATTAGTGACAACAGATGCACCTACTCTGAATCCATGTTGGTTACTAGGGATTATGTTGTTTTTCGTGCAATGATCAACAAGAATGTCTCGAACTAGGCGTTCCATAGTTTTAGAGGCTGGAGAAAGAATGGAAATGGGACGATAAGATGAAGAAAAACTAGGATCTTCACCAGGTTTCGGAATTGCAGAAATGAAGGAATGCTTCCATATTTTGGGAGTAGATTGGAGCATGATGCACATGTTATAAATGTGCGTCAGGGGGAGACACAGTGATGAGGCACATTTCTTAAACATTATCTGAGGAATATCATCACTACCTGTACTACCAGTAGATTTAAGTTTCATAAGTTGCCTAAGAACAACATGCGGTAAGAAAACTTCTAAATTCGAAAGAGGAGGGAAAGGCCTATCAGGGAAAGAAGGAGTAACTGTGTCAGCCGTTATGAAAGAAGAGGCAAATTCACTTGCAAGCATATCACACTTTTCAATTGTATCCGTTACCATAGTACCAGTAATATCGGTTAAAAATCTCGGTGGTCTTGGCTTCGGTTTAGTGAGAGATGAAATATGTCTATAAAGATCACGAGATCGCTTCAATTTGGTTTTTTCGGAATAATGTTTCCATCTACGCATCTTATGAAGGAGTTTCACACTTGCCTTTTTATAAAGAGCCAGCGATGCTGGTTTATCTATCTTACCGAACAGTCTATTTCTATAAGCAATCAATTTCATGATATGCAGAGGATAAGAACAATGAAAATCTCGTGGGGTGCGTAAAGGAACGAAACGAGATATAGCACTGGTAACAATAGTCGTGAAACGGGAGTATAAATCATCACAAGAGGTAAAACTATCGAACTCGTACTCCCAGTTGATGGTACTGAAAAATCGATTTATGAGGTCGTAGTTTGCTCTTGAATAATCACGAATGGGTGTAGAGATTGGTGACGAAGCGGATGTAGCTATATGGAAAGAAATACCACTATGGTCACAAGAGGGAAATGCAGGAATTATTTTCACATTTGTGAACATTTCTGGTGAAGAACTAAAAATCCAGTCTAAACAGCGACCAGCACGAGTTGGCTCACGACAAAGAAATACTAAATCAAAAGCGGAAATTATTTCATGAGTCTTCTTGTGATTAAATGAGTTGTCAACCACTAAGGCATCGCAGTTCATATCACCTATCACAAGCAGTGGATGATCATTGAAAGAAAATATATCCGAGAGTGAGTCACAGAAAGATTCTGTTTGAGCAGTGCTGTAATCGGGAGGGCGATAGAAAAGAACTAGACGAACTATTGATTTGGTGACTAGGAGATCAATAAATAATATCTCGTTCGGATGAAAGGAGATGCTAGATTCAATGAACGAAAGGTGATCACGTATAATTAAGGCAACACCACCTCCTCTACTATTACGATCACAACGAACTATTACATATGGTAATATGCCTATTATTTCATGATCGGGAATACTTTTCTTCAACCAAGTTTCCGTTAGCAAGACTATATCAGGTTTTTCATTCTCTAAATACATTCGAAAAACAGAAAGTTTATTGCATAGAGAACGAATATTATAATACGATACTTTCAAGAAAATATCAGTGGAGTGAAAATTACGAGTACGGACAGAACTAGGATTCGAATATATAGAACGGTGTGATGAAACATGACCTGGACATTTCGCTAGTTTGACGGCAAGGCTGCGTGGACTGTCGGATGAATAGATTGTCGAGGAACGGTGACTTCTGACGAGCGGAGGACTTGGACGTTTCTTGCTGATGACCCAGTCGACTTCGTTGATCTCACAGTGATGTTCTGACTTCCTTGGAACGTTCGTTGATGGGAAGAGGGTCGATTGGTATATGATTGACGAAGAGCGTCGACCTCGCGACGGGGCATAAGTCGGCCATTGTATATAACGACATCTTGACCCGCAGCTACCAGCTTTCTTTTCTCCTGACGAAGTTGATATTCCTGTTCGCGTTGAAACTTCGTTAAGCTCGGGCGGACGAATATATTCCTCAAGAGAGGGTTCTGGCGGAGAGAGCTCGATTTAGCGAGAAACTGTCTCTGATGCGTTTTAGTCGGGAAGGTGAGCTTGAGAACACGTGCATCGTTTGAATCATTCTTCCTAATTCCCATGCGGTAGTGAGCGACTCCTGCGATCGGTAGATCAAAAGCGTCGAGTAGAGTATGAATTATGCCTGAATCGTGGGCTATTTGAGCTGAAGCTGAAGCTTTCTTGTCGGCAATCTCTGGTGCGCGTTCTATTACCACTGAACGTAGCCTTTTTTCTTCCTCCATTTCATTCTTCACAGTTTCAATGACATTGCAGTTGTTTGTAGATTCCGAAATCATCTGCTTCATTACTAAAGAACATGTCTTCAGCAAAAGAAGTATGTGATTCGGAATATTGGGATCCGTCGCCTCCTCTTCTTTGATGATACATTCGTCGAGAGAATTGAGAAGAGCTTCGCTAGCTAGAGACATTGGTCGGTGAGACGGTTGATAAGGTGTACTGATAAATCGTGATAAGGTGTACTGATAAAAATATAAAAGCAGCCTATGATCTAGAGCATCAAACGCTTTACGAATATCTAGGAAGATGACATCAACTGAAAACCCTTGAGCCAAAGAATCAACAACGACAATAGCTTTGATTTTTATAAATACCTATAAACTATGGAGAAAGTGATTTTTTTCCATAACCTTGAATAACGTGCAACATAACGATATAGGTCTGTAATTATTTAACAGATTGCGAGAACCAAATTTGTTTAATTCTTTAAACATTGATCGCTTCCAACTAAAAGGAACTGAGCCAGAAAAAATTCAATGAATTACATAGTTGTTGTATGGGCCTTAAATGTGCATTATCATGTGTGCGTGTGTAGCTCAGTGGGGAGAGCATTCGCCCGGAACGCGAAAGGTCACGGGTTCGGTTCCCGTCACACCACACGATTTTTGCACAAGTTTCTGTGAACAATCCGCTCCTCTGCTCGGTATAAAAATCCGTTGCTTGAGATCAAGAGGAGTAGGGAATACTCTTATTTACATGGGGGCCGAACCGGGATGAGAAGAGTGGAAAAAAAAGAAGAAAAAAAAAGAGAAAAAAAAGAAGAAAACCCGAGCATGAGCTAGTTCGCAGAAACAAAGGCGCCTAGACCTCTGACCTTAGACCTCGAGAGACCTCGGTGTTAAGAGGGGGGCGTAGTGTATGGGCCTTAAATGTGCATTATCATGTGTGCGTGTGTAGCTCAGTGGGGAGAGCATTCGCCCGGAACGCGAAAGGTCACGGGTTCGGTTCCCGTCACACCACACGATTTTTGCACAAGTTTCTGTGAACAATCCGCTCCTCTGCTCGGTATAAAAATCCGTTGCTTGAGATCAACGAGGAGTAGGGAATACTCTTATTTACATAGTGGTTTCACAAAACCGAATCAACATCTCTTCAAAAGGATGTTTGGTATCCCGTCAGGAGAGGTGTTGCATTTGACTAAAAGAGATGAAAGGGCCGTTACAGAATTACACCGTGCACACTGTGCGCACTGTGCGCACTGTACACCGTACAAATGTACACCGTACACTGCGGCCGTTACAGAATTACACCGTTTCTGTAACGTAACGGCCGATGAAAGGGCTTTTTTAACAAACCATTTCCTCGGTAATACAATCAACATTCATCCTCCCAATTAATGAGTTCAAGCATGAAGCAATGGTTTAGGTAGTACTAGTTCCTTAGAAATAACATTAAATTGTTTTTTGAGAACAATTTTTGCTGCTAATCCTCTGAACTATTCCAAATTCAATCTTTTCCCGTTCTTTTATTTTAAATTTTTTTGTTCCAATTAGTGAGTCTCCGAATATCCATATACTTTAGCCGATATGAAAAATCTGTTTCAAACCCATAAAAAACTCTAAGTATAGGTACATACTATTTTGTTGTAATTGTGTAACCCTACCATTATGGACTGTAAGATAAGGGTCTGCGTAAAACTGTAAGATAAAGATAAGGGAATAGCATATTTCTGTTTGACAAAGGAAAGTTTTTTTTGAATAGAATGGCAAAGTTAAGAAAGAATTAAAACGAAAGCTTGTTTCAGATTCTATCGCAGAATGACTTCCTACCAGGTCTTTACATGGTCGTTCTCGGATGCGGCCAATCTGCGAGTTCGTTTTTCATTTATGTTGCATGTGTTACTGGTGTACTACCATGTGTAGTAGTTATCGTTTTACTGGTGTACTACCATGTTTATGCTCACTGGTGTACTACCATGTTTATGCTTTGTCAACACGGTATATATTTCACCTAATCTTTCGTAGAGTTTTGTTGGACATATAAACCAACGAGAAATCTTATAGAAAGGCAAAGGCTTGAATCTTAGTGGGACTTGCGTTGCCTTTTCTCTCCCGGAGAATCACTCACTTCAAAATGATTCATTGTCTCATTGGCGGCACGCTTCTTGTACTATTTACCAACTCCATAATCATCATGACGACACCCGAATGGGCCACGGTCACACCAAATTACGATGAGTCGCCATTTATTCCACCTGAGTTAGTCCAGCTGTTTGAATTTACCCGCGAATTGGTCCACATTCAATAGATTATGTTCAAAAACGCTATTCGTTTGAACAAACAGAAGTTACATTCCTCAATTTTTTAGTACTGGAAGAACTACATTTAAATTTTGAACGGTTACTGATAGAGTTTATGCCTAATAGTATTAGCAATTCCTAAAGTATGCTAAGAGTGCAGAAAAAATGAAAAACCTTACTATTGGCATAACATCTCGAGTTTTAAGATACCCAGTCTTTTGGTTGTTCAAATTTCAAAAAGACTCCTGGTATCTGGGTTGAATATGTCCCTAACTTCGTGGTCGACACGGCGTTATTCTTTAGGATATCGATTTCGATGGTCGTCTCTTTCATCTGTGGAATAACAAGAGAATGCTTATTGACAGCTCGGATATTCATTTGCTCTTCAGTGATACCAGAGAAGAAGAGCGAAGTCGTCGCTACAAGTCACTTCTTTCAAGTTAGTAACTGAATAACTAGGTATCATAAATGGTGTTCTATCACGGCTCTTTTGTGGGGGCATAGCTCAGGGGTAGAGCGCGCGCTTCGCATGCGCGAGGTCTGGGGTTCGATTCCCCATGCCTCCAGAACTTTTGCAGCTTTTAACTCGAAGGAGAATTATGTTCAAATTTCTGCAGGGCTTCGCATGTTCGGTCTACTTCTTCACTTGTCCTCTACTTTCGACTTCCAGACACATAATTCTACTTTCTTTTGGTTAACTGTTCTTTCAATGTTCATTCATTATACATGGTTTACCTTACCTACGCCAATGCATTCTAACAAGTATTCTGAAACAGAGAACGAACATTTTGCCAGAAAAGTTCGAATAATCATTTGTAAATATTTTGTGATGCATTGTGCAAAAAATTAGGCTGATCCTTCTAATTTTCGGCAAAATGGCGACTGTTTTTCGCACCGTAGTTCGATCGAGGCAGTTCACTTACTAAAAAAGTTGAAACGCTGCATTATTCCGAAAATCAACGTATGCCGTTAGCGCGCTTGAAACACGATCGAACGTCAGAGAACTTAGTACAGACCGTGACAATATTGGTCTTTCTCTTCCGATACGCACTCCTCAGATCACCTATAGCATCCAGAAGAAAAACTTCCGAAATTTGAGTAAGGCATGAGAAAAATAGAACGAGAGCGTTAGATTTTCGTCGAATATGTTGTGATAATTGTTAAAAGGGACTTCAGACTTTCATTTTATCGTGGCAAAAAGGTTTTTTTCGGAAAACGAGCAGGAGCGACTCAAAAGGGGCTGAGCACTGATTGCGCGGACGTGTAATGGAATGCACATGCGAACCGCCTTCTCTAATGAGAAGCCCTTAACCGTTGAAGAGACTTATGACCCTTCAAACTTTCCTATGCTAACTCGACATTCATGGGCAGTTTTTGGGGCAGGTTTTGTCAGCACACCGAAATTCCGACCCCGACTTATCCCAAAAAAAAAAATAATTGAAAACCTACCGCTTCTGTGATCCCAATCTGACTTCAATTAAGTAAAAGGATGTTTATACAGGACACAATTACACTTTCAGATTAGGAAAATACTGCTATAGATGAACGATGGTTGTTATCGAATGTTTCAGGTGGTTTGACCGGGGCCTTCGCCTATCTCCTGGTCGCGGCAAATATCCTCAAGACACGCACAGTTTCTCAGCAAAAGGTTTTATTTACACCGGCTTTTCATTGCTGAGTAAGAAAATGAAAAATAAGTGAGGGTAGAAACACCCCCCGTCAGACGACCACTTTCGATAGACAAGGCCAGCCCGCAAAATTTTGATTAGGATGTGCAGGCACGCACGCGAGACCCACTCGAGCACGCGAGACGCACTCGAGACGTAGACGCATCCGCTCTTTCCCATCTCTCTCTAACTCGCTCTTTTCCTCTGTCTCTCTACATCGCTCTCTGCCAATGTTACTCTCTCTCATCCACTTTTTCTTATTCTTACCCTTTCTCTCTCAATGCATTGCTCTCTCAATGCCCAATGCATTGCGAATCGCAAACAAAAGTGAAAAAACGGCCCTTATCGAGTTCTCATTAGCACGCGCGCGCACGCGCAGCGTGTTTTAAAATTATTTTCAAATCCGCCGCCTTTTTAGCCACTTTAAGGCGGGACCGTTTGAAGTAATAAAAATTGCGTGCAAACTTAATTCCTCCTTCCTCCATTGTGTGACGGGGTGTGTAGAAAGAACTTATTCATGCCTTAAGAGTTTGATTTCGAGTTTTCACCCTTATAACTTTCATTCATGCATCATTAGTTTTCATTACAGCACTGTATCTTGTGATTCTTTTCTCGAAATCTTCCTCGATTTTTCCAATGTATTCATTTTGAAATAATCTTACCAAACAAACAAAAAGTTTTGCAACACTACAGTGAATTTGATTTGTTGAAAAATTAAGAGTTTGTAAATTTAACAGAGTAGTGAAAATGGCCTTGATGAAAATTAAAATGTTAAATCATGTTAAAAAATAATTGGCGTTGAGAATGATGTTCCCAACATCAGTCGATTGGTTCTGTTTACATTGGACGAGACTGAGATGGAGAAGATCGATGAGGAGGATAGCCAACACTCATAGGCTTTTATGACAAACAAGAGATTGGTCAGGGTGGTTTACTACAATCGAGAAAATCATCAGGGGTTGCATACTCAGTTCCTCCTCCTTCGAGCATTACATCGGAGACACTTTTGATGATTCTGAATATTTATTTGATGATCATAGCATTGTTATCTGATTTCGAAGACGTTCTTCAGAGATCATAATGATTTGAAAAAGCTGTGTTCAAGAATTCACTCTCAATTGTAACACTTCTCGAGAGAAGAGAAGTGATATAAATGAAGCTCATTGCGACTCTTTTGATAATATCAATCACTAAGCAATCGATAATATCAATCACTAAGCAATCGATAATATCAATCACTAAGCAATCGATTGATGGCAAGAATTGATAAACTGTGAATTATTTGAATATCAATCACTAAGCAATCGATAATATCAATCACTAAGCAATCGATAATATCAATCACTAAGCAATCGATAATATCAATCACTAAGCAATCGATTGATGGCAAGAATTGATAAACTGTGAATTATTTGAATATCAATCACTAAGCAATCGATAATATCAATCACTAAGCAATCGATAATATCAATCACTAAGCAATCGATTGATGGCAAGAATTGATAAACTGTGAATTATTTGAATATCAATCACTAAGCAATCGATAATATCAATCACTAAGCAATCGATAATATCAATCACTAAGCAATCGATAATATCAATCACTAAGCAATCGATTGATGGCAAGAATTGATAAACTGTGAATTATTTGAATATCAATCACTAAGCAATCGATAATATCAATCACTAAGCAATCGATAATATCAATCACTAAGCAATCGATAATATAAATCACTAAGCAATCGATTGATGGCAAGAATTGATAAACTGTGAATTATTTGAATATCAATCACTAAGCAATCGATAATATCAATCACTAAGCAATCGATAATATCAATCACTAAGCAATCGATAATATCAATCACTAAGCAATCGATTGATGGCAAGAATTGATAAACTGTGAATTATTTGAATATCAATCACTAAGCAATCGATAATATCAATCACTAAGCAATCGATAATATCAATCACTAAGCAATCGATAATATCAATCACTAAGCAATCGATTGATGGCAAGAATTGATAAACTGTGAATTATTTGAATATCAATCACTAAGCAATCGATAATATCAATCACTAAGCAATCGATAATATCAATCACTAAGCAATCGATAATATCAATCACTAAGCAATCGATAATATCAATCACTAAGCAATCGATAATATCAATCACTAAGCAATCGATAATATCAATCACTAAGCAATCGATAATATCAATCACTAAGCAATCGATAATATCAATCACTAAGCAATCGATAATATCAATCACTAAGCAATCGATAATATCAATCACTAAGCAATCGATAATATTAATCACTAAGCAATCGATTGATGGCAAGAATTGATAAACTGTGAATTATTTGAATATCAATCACTAAGCAATCGATAATATCAATCACTAAGCAATCGATAATATCAATCACTAAGCAATCGATAATATCAATCACTAAGCAATCGATAATATCAATCACTAAGCAATCGATAATATCAATCACTAAGCAATCGATAATATCAATCACTAAGCAATCGATAATATCAATCACTAAGCAATCGATTGATGGCAAGAATTGATAAACTGTGAATTATTTGAATATCAATCACTAAGCAATCGATAATATCAATCACTAAGCAATCGATAATATCAATCACTAAGCAATCGATAATATCAATCACTAAGCAATCGATAATATCAATCACTAAGCAATCGATAATATCAATCACTAAGCAATCGATAATATCAATCACTAAGCAATCGATAATATCAATCACTAAGCAATCGATAATATCAATCACTAAGCAATCGATAATATCAATCACTAAGCAATCGATAATATCAATCACTAAGCAATCGATAATATCAATCACTAAGCAATCGATAATATCAATCACTAAGCAATCGATAATATCAATCACTAAGCAATCGATAATATCAATCACTAAGCAATCGATAATATCAATCACTAAGCAATCGATTGATGGCAAGAATTGATAAACTGTGAATTATTTGAATATCAATCACTAAGCAATCGATAATATCAATCACTAAGCAATCGATAATATCAATCACTAAGCAATCGATTGATGGCAAGAATTGATAAACTGTGAATTATTTGAATATCAATCACTAAGCAATCGATAATATCAATCACTAAGCAATCGATAATATCAATCACTAAGCAATCGATAATATCAATCACTAAGCAATCGATTGATGGCAAGAATTGATAAACTGTGAATTATTTGAATATCAATCACTAAGCAATCGATAATATCAATCACTAAGCAATCGATAATATCAATCACTAAGCAATCGATAATATCAATCACTAAGCAATCGATAATATCAATCACCAAGCAATCGATAATATCAATCACTAAGCAATCGATAATATCAATCACTAAGCAATCGATAATATCAATCACTAAGCAATCGATAATATCAATCACTAAGCAATCGATAATATCAATCACTAAGCAATCGATAATATCAATCACTAAGCAATCGATAATATCAATCACTAAGCAATCGATTGATGGCAAGAATTGATAAACTGTGAATTATTTGAATATCAATCACTAAGCAATCGATAATATCAATCACTAAGCAATCGATAATATCAATCACTAAGCAATCGATAATATCAATCACTAAGCAATCGATAATATCAATCACTAAGCAATCGATAATATCAATCACTAAGCAATCGATAATATCAATCACTAAGCAATCGATAATATCAATCACTAAGCAATCGATAATATCAATCACTAAGCAATCGATTGATGGCAAGAATTGATAAACTGTGAATTATTTGAATATCAATCACTAAGCAATCGATAATATCAATCACTAAGCAATCGATAATATCAATCACTAAGCAATCGATAATATCAATCACTAAGCAATCGATAATATCAATCACTAAGCAATCGATAATATCAATCACTAAGCAATCGATAATATCAATCACTAAGCAATCGATAATATCAATCACTAAGCAATCGATAATATCAATCACTAAGCAATCGATAATATCAATCACTAAGCAATCGATAATATCAATCACTAAGCAATCGATTGATGGCAAGAATTGATAAACTGTGAATTATTTGAATATCAATCACTAAGCAATCGATAATATCAATCACTAAGCAATCGATAATATCAATCACTAAGCAATCGATAATATCAATCACTAAGCAATCGATAATATCAATCACTAAGCAATCGATAATATCAATCACTAAGCAATCGATAATATCAATCACTAAGCAATCGATAATATCAATCACTAAGCAATCGATAATATCAATCACTAAGCAATCGATAATATCAATCACTAAGCAATCGATAATATCAATCACTAAGCAATCGATAATATCAATCACTAAGCAATCGATAATATCAATCACTAAGCAATCGATAATATCAATCACTAAGCAATCGATAATATCAATCACTAAGCAATCGATTGATGGCAAGAATTGATAAACTGTGAATTATTTGAATATCAATCACTAAGCAATCGATAATATCAATCACTAAGCAATCGATAATATCAATCACTAAGCAATCGATAATATCAATCACTAAGCAATCGATTGATGGCAAGAATTGATAAACTGTGAATTATTTGAATATCAATCACTAAGCAATCGATAATATCAATCACTAAGCAATCGATAATATCAATCACTAAGCAATCGATAATATCAATCACTAAGCAATCGATTGATGGCAAGAATTGATAAACTGTGAATTATTTGAATATCAATCACTAAGCAATCGATAATATCAATCACTAAGCAATCGATAATATCAATCACTAAGCAATCGATAATATCAATCACTAAGCAATCGATAATATCAATCACCAAGCAATCGATAATATCAATCACTAAGCAATCGATAATATCAATCACTAAGCAATCGATAATATCAATCACTAAGCAATCGATAATATCAATCACTAAGCAATCGATAATATCAATCACTAAGCAATCGATTGATGGCAAGAATTGATAAACTGTGAATTATTTGAATATCAATCACTAAGCAATCGATAATATCAATCACTAAGCAATCGATAATATCAATCACTAAGCAATCGATAATATCAATCACTAAGCAATCGATAATATCAATCACTAAGCAATCGATAATATCAATCACTAAGCAATCGATAATATCAATCACTAAGCAATCGATAATATCAATCACTAAGCAATCGATAATATCAATCACTAAGCAATCGATTGATGGCAAGAATTGATAAACTGTGAATTATTTGAATATCAATCACTAAGCAATCGATAATATCAATCACTAAGCAATCGATAATATCAATCACTAAGCAATCGATAATATCAATCACTAAGCAATCGATAATATCAATCACTAAGCAGTCGATAATATCAATCACTAAGCAATCGATAATATCAATCACTAAGCAATCGATAATATCAATCACTAAGCAATCGATAATATCAATCACTAAGCAATCGATAATATCAATCACTAAGCAATCGATTGATGGCAAGAATTGATAAACTGTGAATTATTTGAATATCAATCACTAAGCAATCGATAATATCAATCACTAAGCAATCGATAATATCAATCACTAAGCAATCGATAATATCAATCACTAAGCAATCGATAATATCAATCACTAAGCAATCGATAATATCAATCACTAAGCAATCGATAATATCAATCACTAAGCAATCGATAATATCAATCACTAAGCAATCGATTGATGGCAAGAATTGATAAACTGTGAATTATTTGAATATCAATCACTAAGCAATCGATAATATCAATCACTAAGCAATCGATAATATCAATCACTAAGCAATCGATAATATCAATCACTAAGCAATCGATAATATCAATCACCAAGCAATCGATAATATCAATCACTAAGCAATCGATAATATCAATCACTAAGCAATCGATAATATCAATCACTAAGCAATCGATAATATCAATCACTAAGCAATCGATAATATCAATCACTAAGCAATCGATAATATCAATCACTAAGCAATCGATAATATCAATCACTAAGCAATCGATTGATGGCAAGAATTGATAAACTGTGAATTATTTGAATATCAATCACTAAGCAATCGATAATATCAATCACTAAGCAATCGATAATATCAATCACTAAGCAATCGATAATATCAATCACTAAGCAATCGATAATATCAATCACTAAGCAATCGATAATATCAATCACTAAGCAATCGATAATATCAATCACTAAGCAATCGATAATATCAATCACTAAGCAATCGATAATATCAATCACTAAGCAATCGATTGATGGCAAGAATTGATAAACTGTGAATTATTTGAATATCAATCACTAAGCAATCGATAATATCAATCACTAAGCAATCGATAATATCAATCACTAAGCAATCGATAATATCAATCACTAAGCAATCGATAATATCAATCACTAAGCAATCGATAATATCAATCACTAAGCAATCGATAATATCAATCACTAAGCAATCGATAATATCAATCACTAAGCAATCGATAATATCAATCACTAAGCAATCGATAATATCAATCACTAAGCAATCGATAATATCAATCACTAAGCAATCGATTGATGGCAAGAATTGATAAACTGTGAATTATTTGAATATCAATCACTAAGCAATCGATAATATCAATCACTAAGCAATCGATAATATCAATCACTAAGCAATCGATAATATCAATCACTAAGCAATCGATAATATCAATCACTAAGCAATCGATAATATCAATCACTAAGCAATCGATAATATCAATCACTAAGCAATCGATAATATCAATCACTAAGCAATCGATTGATGGCAAGAATTGATAAACTGTGAATTATTTGAAACCTCACATAAATGTCAAAACACGTTTCCTGTTTAGAATCAGCAGAGAAAACTGAACTTGGAAAATTTAAATATTTATATTTCAAAAGCCTTATTTTCATGATACAATGTTAAAATGATCCAAGAGTTGAGGTAGAAGCTTTTTTGTCCATTGTTTGATGCCCACGATTAGGGTAGATATGAAATTCATAAATTGCCTTTTTCAAAGTTAAATTCAGGCATTGATCAAAACTAAAAAGCCTCTTCACTGATCTATTATCTCCATTTTTCGTCTCAAAACACTCTTCATTTCCGCCATTTCCGGCGATATTCCACTGGCATCTTCCATCTGAAATTAAGCGAATAATCAGACGCACTTGGATTATTGCTGCAATTTTTCAACTACACGATTTCTAACTGCAAATCAAGAAAATGTCTTTAATGTTCTTCTTTGTCACAGCAGAAATTTGAGGTGAGTCTTAATCAGATGCAGGCTATTATTTATACACGAACTGTATATTCAACAAGCTAAACAAAGATTCAAACAATTTTTAAAAGGGATATTATTTGGGCGTGCTTGGTTACTCGCACCGTGAATATCTTGATTTTTTTTCTTGTTCTTTGTATTACCGGTGAGATTTTTCAAGAGCCACCCTTAGAACTATTGTTACACAAGTTCGTTCATGATCAGGTTATTCGAATCATTCGGTCTGACAAAGGAGGCGAGTTCGTAGTCATGTGCTCTGCCCTCAACAAACAATTAGTTGATTCGCATCTCTCAGACTCATCATTGTACACCCTTTCCACCAAGACTCATTTTAGTCGTACTGCACAAACTCTCAACAAAGTTTTCGAACGTGTAGTTAGCCATACTGTCATTCCTGGACACATTAAACGTATGTTAGACAACAATCCTCGTATTCCTGCAATGTACATACTCATAAAAGGCCACAAGTTTGACGTTTCACTCGCAGGTGAAAACATAGACAAATTTGAACTTCGTCCTATCATTTCTGGTTGTGGTGTTCCAACTGATAGAATCTCTGGGTTGTTATTCCATCTCTTATCTTCAATATTTACTTTAATTCCCACTCATCTCACCAACACTGCTTCCTTTCTCACTCACTTATGCTCACTTCCCCACGATGATTATCTGTAGGAAAGTTTCGACGTTGAGAGCCTACAGTGCTGGACATAATGATAAGACACCCCTGATTTTCGATGATATCAGCCGAACGGTAAAGGTAAGTGGAAAATTATGATTATCATATTTTTTTTCGCCCTCGAAAACCATAGTAGCCGTAGTTTAAAAAAACAAAATTTCACGCCAGCGCCTCCACCAAGTCATGGTTGTTGGCTAAGAACGTCTCTCTGCTACCTTGGCCGGCTCGTTCTCCGGACTTGAATCCGATGGAAAATCTCTGGGGACTCTTGGTTCGTCGGGTTTATGAAAATAACAAACAATACGCCACTACAGCCGAGCTTAAAGCTGCGATAACCAAGGAGTGGGATGGAATAGAGCCACATGTAATTTCTGCGTTATATAGAAGCATGCCAAATCGGATTTCGGACATTCTTTTGAAGAAAGGTCGTGCTATCAATTATTGAATCGTTTTTGTTGACAAGAAATATCAAATAAAGATTTATTGATAAAAAGCTGTTAAGTGTCTTATCATTATGTCCAGGTCAAAATCCTTAAAAAATGTTTTTCTCGAGAACTAAGAAATTTTGTTTTTTTAAACTACGGCTACTATGGTTTTCGAAGGCGAAAAAAAATATGATAATCATAATTTTCCATTTACTTTTACCGTTCGGCTGATATCATCAAAAATCAGGGGTGTCTTATCATTATGTCCAGCACTGTATATACAAACGTATCGAACAAAGATGCGGTTGATGCAGTTATTGATATTTTACAATAAAATCTTTCTCGCTTCTCTATACTAGGTGTCTATTTCTGATGTTGAAAAAAATGCTTATTTCTTGTCTCAATTGTAATACGTTCACACTCAATAGCAAAATGTACATTCAGAAGAGAGGTTTAGCCATGGGCTACCGTCTAGCATAACTTCTCGCTGTTGCTTACATACATAGTTTAGAACGCAATGCACCGTACCATGGTATTTCATTAATACTGTCACAGATGTGAGCTCAGTAAGAGAAAACAGCGGGATAATTTTTTTGGAAAATACACACGAAAAAGATTCTGAAGTAATTATCGATATCATCGTTAAAAAAAGAAAAAAAATCAAAATAACAACATCATGACCATTTAAATTAACGGTTCAAATCCTAATTTTACTGGTTGGTACCAGAAAATCATCATCTAGTTTCAAAATCTCATCTCTGTAAGTACTGGAGAAACTCAGGGAAACAATTCTATTAGGCAGTTTATTCCAAATGTTTGTAACTCGGGATGCGCATGTGCTGTGTCTAGTCTGGTAATTCGATGGAATACGGTAACTGTGAGACTCCCTAGTAAGATAGGGGGAAGGGCAAAGTTTAAAAAGACTTGTGTAGTCTATTTGAATCATTCCATGTAAACACTTGTACATAAATGAATGTCAAATCAGCAACGTTTCTCCTATACTCTAGCGTTTGCAAAGATGCATTCTAGCGGGATAGTCCATTCTGATTAAACCAGCTCTACTTAAAGTGTTCGGGTGAATGATCTTTGAACCTTCTCGATAGAATTAAAGTGTCCTATGGATACAGGGGACCATACTTCGCTTCCATACTCAAGGAGGGGTCGTACATACATATGTTGTGTATGTTCTAAGTAGTACGGCGATAGATTTGGTTTTGAATGCTCTAAAAATCCTATTTATGCATCTGATGGACTTTGTAATAGTCTCTTTTATGTGTTTGGAAAAAGTAATGATTTCCTGAAAGCTGATTCCTAGATCTTTCACGTAGGGTGTTTCAGGTATGACTGTCTCATCAATGTAATAAATGGCTCTGGTTGATTGACAGTTGATTGTAATGCGTATCTGTTGTGTGAGAAGATTTTAACTCATTTCTCAACGTCACCCTTACTTCTTCCGGTAATCGCATTCTAACTCGTTGGTACCGTAAGCCGTCGAATAAGAACATGCTTTTGCATGCATCGTCTCACCACCCTGCTCATATCAAGCGAGCAACTGTAAACAATACCATCCATATTTCGTCCATTGTTTCTTCTTCTGTATTGAATCCAAGGCACTCGCCTCAACCATTTTATCTTAAAACGGCTACGCGGTTTCTCGACAAAAAAAAACTCCAACAGAAACTGCAAAAGCCTAGTGCGAGACAAAGAAGACATTTTAAATTCTATACCTTTCATATCCGACGCATTCTCTCTTGATATTCGTTCGATTGTCCGGGCCTCAGGTCTCAACTTACATGTAAGCTGAATGATTTCATCGATAAGCATGTTCCTCGGCAGAAGCCTACAAGACCTCACTTTTCTTACTAGAAAAATCCGTCTTCTGTTCAACTTTCTTCATAGAAGTAAGAGACGTTCGCATACTTCAACCCTGACTGTCCGAACTTGCAAACGATTACATAGAGAAATTCTGAAGTGTGAAACCCAGCGTGAAGAATCTCTCTCGATGCCTAAGAATTTCAAGGTATTTTATCGCTCTCTATCCAATAGGGTAAAAACCAAGATCTCTCCGAGTGCTTTGATTGTTAATGATCGTCCTGTTACGCTCGCCATCGATCGTGCAAATGCTTTTTCGAATTTTTTTCCACTCCATTAACCCAATCGTCACACAAGGTCCCTTACCACTGACCTCTCCCACCCACCCGCTCTCATATAACGAGATCGTAACCCCTCTCACTGTTTCCAATTTAATCGATAAGATGTTTTCAAAGGTGAACAGTTCATTCGATCGTATCCCTAAAATTTATCTCAAGAATTGCAGAGATTCTATTGCTGTTCCCCTTTCCATCAGTTTTTCGAATTGTTTAACGTCAGGATATTTCCCCGTTCATTGGAGAAAAAAGTATCATTAAACCGATTCATAAGAAAGGTTCTAGTTCAGCGCTCAACAATTATCGACCCATTACAATCAATTGCTCCTTGTCGAAATTGTTTGAGAAACATATTCATAACATGTTGTATACTCACATAGAAACTCACAATCTCCTGCACAGATGTCAAGCAGGATTCGGATGTAGAAGATCTACTGTGACCTCACTCGCGAAGTCTAACTCCATCTATCTTGCTATGCTGAATACTAAACAATGTTTCGATATTTGCTATATAGACCTTTCGAAAGCATTTGACACAGTTAACCATCGATTCCTCATTCACAAGTTGATAATTCATGGTGTTCACTCATCTCTTCTTAGCCTTATAACCTCATTCCTCACTAACAGGAATGCAAAAGTTCAAATTGATGATGTATTGTCTGGAAGTTTACCCTACCATTCCGGAGTGCCTCAAGGCAGCTGCTTTGGGCCTCTATTCTTTACCATTTTACTTAATGACATTATCAATATCATTCCTGAAAACGTTCATTGTTTTTTATATGCAGACGATATTAAATTGTTTTCGGTCGACCATCTATCTCTTCAAGCAGCTTTAGATTATGTGTCTGAATACGCTCAAATGTGGTCCCTGTCAATTTCTACCCCAAAATGTTTCGTTATGTATTGTGGTAGCAGCAATCGTAAATTCTCATACTCGATTGACGGAAACTTTCTAAGACCACAAACAATGGTTAAAGATCTTGGAATCACGTTCGAATCCTCATTGTCGTTCTCTCTCCACATCAACGCCATGTGTAAGAAAGCGACGAGAAGAATGAACCTGATACTACGAGCGCTCAACACTAAGTCCATCCCCGTTCTGTTACGTGCTTGGAAGACGTACATCTTACCTTTACTTGAGTACGGAAGTGAAGTGTGGGCTCCTATGTCTATTGGCCTCGTGAATGAAATTGAGAGGGTACAACGATCTTTTACCCGTCGCATTCTCTTTAGAAATTACATTATTGATCTCAGCTATCTCATATCTTTCTAGAGATGAAATCGTGCCTCCTTCTTTAAGCCGAAATTAGATTTAGTTTTTTTCATTGTTTATTCTCCTGTATAACTATGCCACGGTTCATTTTTACCTACTACTCTTCTCAGTTTGAACTTGCCACCTTCTTTTTTATTATCATTATTACTATCTTTCTCGAAGCTCAAGCTCCCGGTGCTTGCTTGTATGTATTACCTAAACTGATATCACTTATGTGACAGTGATCCACTTTGCACACCATCCTTGTAAGAATAGTATGCAATTTGGAATAAAGATTGATCCTAATTCAATCCCATGACCCATCTATCAAAAACAGGATAGAAATGGCGGAGGAACGTGCACAACTCTCTCTTCTTTCTCTCACAATTTAACTCTCATCTCTCTGTACATCTCACCTTCTCTCACATTCAATCAATTAACCACTGATCATCTTCATATGTGTTCTCTCTTTCTACTTTTCTATTAATTCCATTCTTCTTATACAATACACACTGCTTTAACATTCCATGTCATAATTCATTATGTATTTCTAGGGTAATTGCTGATGATGGTTTTAAAAAGCCGAAACGCCCAACAATAAACGAGTCTTCTTCCGCATCATTACACCGGCAATACAAAGTACAAGAAAATATTTTTAAAAGCCTTCAGATTTACTGACTTTGACTGAATCGAGGAAGTCTCTCGAAGTAATTCTCGTTCTCTTCCGATGGCTACTTAAACATGATGTAATACTGAGCTTTATTAACTTGAAAATTTTCAAGTTCAGCTTTTGCATATTGACAATCGCGTTCGACCGCTCTACAACCCTATGAGAGCTTGTCATGGAATGGAACTTGCATACCCAGTCCAAGCGTCTTTTAAAGTGAGTGATAGAGGAAAGCCAATGCTGCATTCGACTACCGAAGTTAGAGGACTGCTCTGCCGTCCTCCCGAAATGGACATTACAGGTCGACCGGGAGGTGATTCCGGATTAGTCAGGGCAATCCAGCGCATAGGCATCAGCCCATAAGTTTTCATTCTTTCTTTTCTTTTTCTCTTTATTTGAAGTACGCAAGCATTTGAGACAAAAAAATTACTGATAAACAAAATAGGCGTGGATTGCATTATACGCAAAGCTTAGCGTAGTTTCCAAGAACAAGTCGAACGTCAACAAACTTATCTCGCCAGAGAGATCGCTTGCTGTGGTGCAAGTGTAAAGACATCCTCTTTTCCAAAATCGATTGGATACTCAACGAAAATGCCAAAGGACTTCTTGCCAGGGTAAGTCTGTGATCTTACATAGTAGTGTTGTTGTTGTGGTTCGCCCAATGGTCCTGTCGAGAACAGTTCTTTGGGATAGTTTGGTGAAGATATTTTTGAGTCTGGAGAATTTTTTATCCGTTTGAACTCGCACCGCAGTCGGCGATCTTCTTCGCGAGAACCATTCGTTAACAGGAGAAAGGCAAGAGGCTATTTTATTGGCACCTCGACTCGCCATTACAGAGTGAAGGGGAGTACCGGCCGATGTTTTATCCGGTGGCATGCCCAGGCCAGTCCGACATCGTCCTCCTTTGACAAATTATACATACTGTTCAATTTAGGTCCACGACGGGCAAGCCCGCTATCTCCAATGCACCTGTACATAGAGACATCCGTCTATCCGCCACCTGAGGAGGCGCTCGATACCGGTGAGGATGAACCGGTCCCTTGCGATGGTGTGAACTGGTGGGCTGTAGTACCATCGAAGGCGAGTATAGATCATGATAGAATGTTACAGAGAAGATCATAATAGAATGTTATGAAATGCAAAGTTAAATTATATGTATATATACAGTACCGCCCAAAATGTTATAATATATTGAATTATTGAACATAACTTTTTTCAAAAAAAACGAATGAAGATCAAATTTTCAGATATTTTTTACAAGCCAAATTCACATGTTTCGAGTAATAGAACAAGTTTGGAAAATGCTTTATTAGGTTTATTCGTAAAAAAAATGGAAATAGTAAAAAGTGCTTATAGAGATGTTCAGTTTTTTCGAAGTAATAAAACAAATATTCTAGTATTTGGTGGCATATCCTTTCGAGTCAATGACTGCCTGACATCTACGAGGCATAGGATCAATCAAAGATTCAATGGTTGCCTCCGAAATCGCCTTCCATTCCTCCTCTAGCTGCTTAAACTTTTCATCAGCATTTCTGCATGTTCTTCCCGTCAATTTTCGTTGCAAATGTTCCCATAAATTTTCGATGATGTTCAAATCGGGAGACTGGCTCGGCCAGTCCAAAAAATCCACATGCCGACGGCGAAACCAGTTCTGAACGTGCTGAGATCGATGTTTCGGGTCGTTATCTTGTTGAAAGGTGAACCCACGGCCGAATTTGGAGAGGGCCCAAGGGCGCATAGTGCTTTCCATTATGTTCTCATAGCCGTAACGATCGAGATTTCCGACAATACGTCTAATTGGACCCATGCCGCTGGCGGAAAAACAGCCCCAGACCATCACAGAACCACCGCCATGTTTGACTGTGAGCGACTGGTATTGCGGCAGGAAACGCTTGCCCGCTGGACGTCTTACCCAACTCAGACCGTCACTGCAGAACATATTAAACTTGGATTCATCGCTCCAAACAATCTGAGACCATCACGGCGTGTCCAACTGAGGTGATCCTTAGCCCACTGAACTCGAACTTTACGATTTTTTTCGCTGATGAAAGGCTTCTTTGCAGGCCGCCTTCCATTCAGTCCAGCGGCTTGCAAACGGCGTTTGATGGTAGTTATTGAACGAGCAGGAGTCGCGGGCGTTGATATGATAGCTTGAATGTCTGTAGCAGTGCGTTTCGGGTCTTCGCGAGATGCGCGCAGGATGCTTCGGTCCATGTACCTCGAAGTTACGCGGGGTCTCCCCGAACTTGTCTTCACGATGACTCGTCCCTGCAATTTTTTTGTGTTCCAAAGTTATTCAGTTGTAGAAAATTCGTTTACCTGGGTTCGAAAACGCCGGAGGATATGGGAGATAGCGCTCTGAGTTACCCCGAACTGCTGAGCGAGCGCGCTCTGTGACCGGCCCTGTTTCGCCCCAGCAACAACAGCTTCTTGCATTCTTTTACTTGTATTTCGATGTCCAACAGTTCGAACCATGACTTGAAACAAAATTTTTATGAATGAAGTTCGGTAAACAAAAAAAAAATCAACTAAAAAAAATCATGGATAAAAACTGAAAAATGGAAGATATACCAATTTCGGTGTATTTCCTGGAGATAAATAATAAATCACTCAAAACGACGTCCGGTACGGTACAGACACCCAAAAAAACTTCTGTGAAAATTTGAGCTTTGAATTTTATCTTTGAAAAAAGTTATTTTCAATAACCCTATATATTATAACATTTTGGGCGGTACTGTATATATATATATATATATATATATATATATATATATAGATATAGATATATATATCCATATGAATTTTATAGACTTGCCTTACATTTTATAAGATGCGAAAATAAGAAAAAATAACAGGTAAATAAAAATAATAACCCAGGTCCAGTTCTCATTTTGAGAACTCCGCTTGCATTTATAACATGAGGGAAACGCAAGAGAGCAGCCTCTTCTATTGCACATCGAATCTCCCACTGAAAAACGGGTGCATGAGCCAATAAAAAATTCAATTGATGTCAATGATCATCAGAAAGCTTTTAACGATTTCCGATTTCTCGCAAGTTTGAGTTTATCAAGCATGGGAAATGCGTGGTAAGGAAAAAGGTTTATAAGGAAAGAGGGCTTCTATGTGAGGGAAAACATGAGGTCCAAGGAGTTAATAACATTTGAGGTTAAAGGGGTCCACGTTGATTTTTTAAAGAACTTTCGGGCGATTGGTCGGTCCTACTCCAGTGGTAGCATTGTGTGGGAGGACGGTGAGGGAAAAGGACGACACAGCACAAGGTGTACAATTCCTCGTTGAAGCCGGAATGCATCTTGTCCACCAGACGAAATGAATAGAGCTGAGAGCGGATGGAAAGTCAACCACTGCGGTCAAGGCGAACATGATAGAATGAGAAAATTGAGAATGAAAGATAGAAAGTCTTTCATATTCTTCACCTTCGAAAGATGAGCTCGTTTTATTATAATTCTGCTATCTCACGTTATGTATATTCTACCCGACATGGAAATCCTTTTCTCTCCGGATATGCTGAACTTGAGTTACTAACCATTGCAGCTTCAGCGATCATTCGCTCCACTCCTTTCTCAACTCCTTCCCATTCCTCCACAGCTGCATGCAGCAAGAGTCCGGCTGCAATTTCCGAAACATGCGGCACATGTCGAAGTTCTTCTCCAAGACTCAACTAAATTATATGATTTATTGCTTGGAAGTAACATCCTTAAACGGCATTCATTAGAGTATTAGTATGAAAATTAATTAGATTGTCGAAGGAGGACGAGACTGGAAGCGAAAAGTATTCAAACAGAAACTATAAATCTCATCAGATTAAATAGTTCCTTTTCGGATACAAATTTTTTTTGGTTGCTATGATTGCATGCCTGAGAGAGGTGAAAAAAACAGATAGAGATAGAAACAGAGAGAGGGAGAAAAAACAGAGAAGGAGAAATAAACAGAAAGAGAAAGACAAAGAGAGAAAAAGAGAAATTCCGGCTTATACGATGACTTTGCGCAACTCTGATGACTTATACGATGACTTTGCGCGACTCTGATGACTTAGACGATGACTTTGCGCGACTCTGATGACCTGACATCCATCCAACAAGGCTAGTAGCAATTTCTCATGATGTTGAGTGCAGTGATTGAGTGAAAGGAAAGATCCGACGAAGGTATCCACGGAAGAAAGCGGTACAGCTTTTTTTACGAAGGACATCAACATCTTTGTGTAACTGCAAGAGTAAAAGGCTCTCCGTACTCGCCCTTCTGAATAGCTCTTTCAATCAGCAAATGCACGCTTTCTCATTTTCACGAATATCTAAACCCGTACTTCGCCCATTCTCTACATATATAAGACGACGCTGGAAATAATTTTCGCCAAAATGTTGTTCCTCGGGCAGATTTCCCTTGAAAAACCAAACTTTTCCATAGCAAGAAACGAAAAAAAAGCGCCATGATAAATGGCAGCAAATAACATGCGTTTTGACGGGCCTGCCAAGTAAAACCGTCAAAAAACAAGCTTTCTACTTTGTACTCGTTTTGTCACCGCTTTTTTCACTGCCAGAATCCGGTTTTTGTTTGTCCTTGTTTTTTCACTGCCAAAATCGGGTTTTTGTTTGTCCTTGTTTTGTCACTGTCGAAATCGGTTTTTTTGTCCTTGTTTTGTCAGTGCCATAATCGGGTTTTTTGTCCTTGTTTTTTCACTGCAACAATCGGGCTTTTTTTGTAGCCCCTGCAACCCCTTAGCCTCATTTCTGGGATGATGGAGGATCGCTCTCAGGAACTCTTTGGGGAGTGCCAATACTAGACTTTGATCTCATCCAAAAGGCCGAGATGCAATACCAGCAGCTACAACGCCCACAGACCAACCATTTCTAGCGACGTACCCCAACCGAGTTTATACCCCAACCGAGTTTACTAAACTCGCCAACCGAGTTTACTAAACTCGGTTGGGGTACGTCGCTAGAAGTGGTTAATATGTGGTCGTTGCAGAGCTGTGTTCAACGAACAAAAAGTGTTCAAAAAAAGAGCCGAGTTTGGCAGTGCCAAAACATGTCACAAAGGAAAAACAAAATTGTCCGTGATTTGGCAGGAACAAAACTTGGCCACAGAGTCATTCATCATTTGGCACTGCGAAATAGTGGCCGATTCTTCGTCCCTATTTTGGCAGCTAAAAAAGACTAATATCGGAATTTCCTTCTCCCAAGTTCGCATACTCGAAATCTTGGCAAAATAAAGTTTTTGGCTGTGGAACAACATTTTGAGCATTTTGGCGAAAATTATTCCCAGCATCTTCTTATATGGAGAACTCTCGCACTTTTCTTACGAATATCAGTTTTCTGGAGTTCGGAATACATTGTGTTTTAGTTCAATTAAGGTTATCGTGGGGGCATAGCTCAGGGGTAGAGCGCGCGCTTCGCATGCGCGAGGTCTGGGGTTCGATTCCCCATGCCTCCAGAACTTTTGCAGAGTTTACCACCAATATTATGGTATCGCCGTGATATTTCATAATTAGTTTGTAATGATCCGCTTCTCCTCGTACTTCAATACTATGTATTCAAGTCAATGAATCCCTAATTCAGGAATCTGGGGAAAAGCGCCTTCGTCTACTTCAGAAGATTCATTCTCCTGTGCACCGATTTAGTTTCTCCGCGTTTTTATTTGCTTGCGATATGTACTAATGGATGAATGGTTGTTTTGATCTTTTTATGCTAATTAATTAACAAAATTTCACTTATTCACCGAAATATCTAAAATCCTCATATAAACATCTTCTTGGTGATAGTTTCTTTGTGTTGCTTCCATTTGCTCATTGCCTTTGCTTCTTGTTTTATAGCTAGCTGACTCATTAAAAGTTTTCTCGTCCAGATTGTCTTTGATGACTCGGATGTGCTTCTTCAGGACGGGAAGCAACTTATCCGGTCGATACTCCTCTTCATTCCAGCTTCCTACCATATAGGCTGTAAGCAAATGGTCATGTGGGATGTTCTAATTGACTCACATGTATGAGTCAAACGATGCGGTTCATCTTCCTTTTCACCTTCTTAAATTCCTCTCGTCAAATGACTCTAGTATTTCCAGGTACTCTAAGGGATCTCCAACCCACACCATCAATTTTTTCTTGCCGCATTCCTCCAACTCACATCATTTTTATTTTATTTTTTCTTACAAGAATCCATCTAGGAATTCGCCAGAATGCATTATACAGTAATACAGAAAAACATATCATATAATTGCATCTCTTTCGAGACTCCTCTCGACCAGTTTACACATTCGAATCACATTTGACGAGTTTCTAATTCTTCTTGACGAGTTTATGAGTCATCTTGTCTAATTTTTGCAAAAAAAAATGTCCTAGCCTGTCTCTAAATAACGTTTCTTTGCAATTTACAACAAGATTAGAGTCAATTTTCAGAAAAATCGGAGTTTTGTACAGAAACACATCGAATGTCGTGAAAACAGTCTGTGTTATTAAGAAGGGTTGGCTCATTTTCAAAATACTTAGTTTTAACTTAGTTTATGTAACATAATACTGCGGGAGAAAATAACTTGGTAACATACATAGCATGCATAAACAAGAGATAGAGAGATAAGAGAAAGAGAGCAACAAAAAAAAAATGTTATAGAATAGTTTGATCAATTTGAATTTTTAAGCTTAATCTGCTGATATCACTGTGGAGATGAGAGGTTTAAATCTCTTGTAGCATTTTCTTGATAATTTGTATGGCTCCTATGAAGAACTGCCACGAGTATCCCTCTCGACCGTCTGCAAGCTCCGCCCCCAGGAAGCTCTCCACGTACTGCACATTTGACAGCAGTGCGCGCGGGTTCGCCTGTAATATACACAAATCTTTATGATTACTCTACAACAATTATAATAATCTTCGCGCTTCTTAATAGCGTACGCGTTCCGCTTAGAAGTAAGATAGACAGCTCCTTGTAGAATCAGTGACTGTGCGCTGGGGTTGTACTATACATATATACGATCTGAATATTCAACATTTTCCAAATCA
The DNA here is from genome assembly GCA_964056735.1 of Allodiplogaster pararmata. NCBI lineage: Eukaryota > Metazoa > Nematoda > Chromadorea > Rhabditida > Diplogasteridae > Allodiplogaster > Allodiplogaster pararmata. Next base: position 41,521,527 of record OZ057408.1, on the reverse strand, counting down.
TCCATTTCTCCTCCACATACCGTATTCTTGGATAAATTGTTTCTTCATGTTAGGCGTGTATCTTGAAGCAACTCTCTCTATACCTTGACGATGACATAGATCATGACGGGCGTTATCTCGTCCGCGGACGCAGCTCTTCCCATGGCCATCTTCACTAGCTCCGCAATGGTCTCGCACATTCTCGTTAGACAAGCCAGCTTGTCTCGAGGCGCCTGAATAAGATCAGTGGAATTGAGTCTTTAACGAAATTTTCAAAAATACTGTACGTTAATCAAACTGAAACCAGAGATATGAGTAGCCCACTAAAAGTTACTCTTCGTATCCAGTCTCTTTTGAGGTATAGAATCATTCGATCTCGCCTTCGATGGTGCTACAGCTCACAAGTTCACACCATCGCAAGGGACCGGTTCATCCTCACCGGTATCGAGCGCGTCCTCAGGTGGCGGATAGAGGGATGTCTCTTTGCACAAGTGCATTGGAGATAGCGGGCTTGCCCGTCGCGGACCAAAATTGGATAGTATAGTTCGTCAAAGGAGGGCGATGCCGGACTGGCCTGGGCATGCCACCGGATAAAACATTGGCCGATACTCCCCTATACTTTGTAATGGCGAGTCGAGGCACCAATAAAATAACCTCTTGCCCTTCTCCGGTTAACGAATGGGTCTCGCGAAGAGGATCGCCGACTGCGGTGCGAGTGTAGAGAAAAAAAAGACGGAGAAAATTTCTCCGGTTTGAAAAGGATCCTCACCAACCTATCCCAAAGGAATCCCCTCGACAGGACCTATGGGCAAAAAACAACAACAGAATATTTTGATACAGCACGTGATAATCTGTAATATATGTATATGGATATATCTATAGGGTGTGGCAGAATTAGTGAATTTCGACCCAATTAAACATTTGCTACGGTAAATTTCAAGCGTCGCGGTTTAAGAGAGGTTTTCGTTATTAATTTTCTAATCCACAGTCCAAATTTTATCTCGATCTGCGCATTTAAAGAAAAATGGTCGCCGAAAAATTCAACCGTTCATCAATCGTCATTCTCCATCGTCGCGGAATATCAAACTAATTCATAGCAAAAACCCTTAAAATCAACTTTTTCACGGTCTGGTGGGCTGTAAATCGGCACAAAGAGACAGGAAACTTGAAGGGCCGTCACAGGAACGCTCCACCAAGAACCGCAGCTGCTTCTAACATTGTCAACAAAGTGAAGAACAGGATCTACCGAAACTCGAGAAAAAGCATGCGGAAGATGGCTGAAGAGCTGAAGATCTCGGAACGGTCTGTTCGAAGGATAGTTCATTTTCAGCTGAGACTGTTTTCTTACCGGAGAAGAAAAAAAACAGCATCACTTACGGAGAAAAAAAGGTTGAAAGAAAGAAAAAATTGAGGCCCTTTTGAGGCGGCGCAAGTGACTGACGCTCGTTGGTCTTCTCAGATGAAAAGCTCTTTCGAGTGGGAGAAGAGTACCCAAAAACAAGCGTATTCTGGCTCCTACTGTCCAGATCGTGGATCAGAGAGGCAGATGTGTCAAAAGAACTCAACACCCAGCTCAGACTATGATCTGGATGAGAAAGTGAAGCTCGATCGCAAATCTTACACGGATAAAGTCTAAAAAGACGTGTTGAAGCTCTGGGCAGACCAGACGCCCACTTCAAAGGAAATAAATATGTCTTCCAACAAGACGGAGAGACTTGTCACACTGCGAAGTTCACTCAGGAGTGATGCGAAGCCAATTTTCCGGCCTTCGTGACCGAGTCGGAGTGGCCGGCCTCTTCCCCTGACCTTAACCCGTTGGATTTTTATGTTTGGGGCTACTTGCAGTCGAAAGTCTGTGCTACATGTCCTAAAAATTTGGACTTGCTCCGTCTGACTAAGGAATGGGAGCGTCGTCTGTCTCCCGAATACCTCTGGGCCACGGTCCAACAATTAGAAGAGCGTCTCGAGCGGGTTGTGAATTCGAATGATTTGTTTCATTTGTTCTCTACAATTTGTCCGATAAACATTAATGTACTGTTAAGCCAAATTGTACGCAAAAGAAAATGGAAAAAAAACCAACTTTCAATACTTTGAAAAACAAAAAATACTGAACTGCTGATTCACGACTCTTTCCTTGCATCGGCAATGCATTTCATGTAACTTTTCTTTGTTTCAAATTTGTGATTTAATTTGAGTTTTTCTTTGTATGCAGACGCTTGTATTTGTATGCATCAATCCATCTTGAATGATGTAGATAAAATATATTATGCCGCATCATGTATATGATAGACAAACGGGAAAAACCTAGAAACCTTGTAGGCGTTCAAAATATCGAGATGAGCTTGAGCGGACGGCCAGGGACACTGCGAATGTAGCGCCTGAAGCTCCGATTCTGATAATCAAAACAACAAATACCAGAGTAGAAGAAAGTGAGAATAAGATTTAATTAATGAACCAAATAAAATTAAAATTTACGTAGCTTTATGTGAAAAAATTTCCTAGAATTTTTTTTAGATACATACCTTTTAGATACATACCAATACAAAACCTTTTTTTGCATTTGAAAAAAGAGATTTTTTTTATGAAAGTCATATTTTCTTTGATCATCAATGAAAACAGTTCTTGGATGCAAATGAGAATGGCCGCTTGCAAACCTGAGGTATTCGAATGAGGGGATGGTTGAGGGAGAGGGAGACACTCATCATCCCCAGCGCTTCATACAGCACCCTAAAAACTTGCAACCTTGTAGTTATTAGTAGCACAACAAAATATTAATTTCTTTGTTTTGCCAAACTGTTTCCGTCTTTTAAAAAAAAACGAGAACCTAATTTGTTTCTATTTTCTAGGCCGTCAATTTCACAACTCAAAAACAACGGAAATCATGTACATAAAGGTTTTAATCTAAAGAATTTATAAGGCATTTTGTTATCATCACAGTTAGCCCGTTCGCCAGTTAATATAAAGTTCAATTTACTATTTAACTTTTTTCAACAGGAGATTAGGCAGGCGACCGAATAAGTTAGATGACTATGTACTTGAGGTAATTTCCCTAGCATGACTAAACCATAGGTAAAATACGTCTTGATTGTTTAATAGGCCAATCGCCCGAGTAGGTAGAGAAGTTTGGATTCTTCTATCAACAAAACCTGCAAGAGCTGAATTACTTCTAATAAAACCACTCTTTTCCGAGGTGAAAAAAGTGGATTTTTAACTTTTACCTGAAAAAAGCACTTATAAAATTGGCGTTAGTTATTCAGTTGGTCCGTCGTTCTAGAAACAAAAATTGCCATTGATTAGTTCATCTAAGGACTTCACTGAGAGAAAGAGAAGCGACTCGCCTATCTCTGGAGATATCCGTCTCGCCGAGAGGGTAGAAGGCAATGTGATAGATGCGGGCCATCAACCACCTCTCCAAGCACTTCTGAGCGTACTCTCGCTGCAACAGACGAGTCTCATCAATCATTCATTCTTCTAATTACACCCCATTTGATGAATTCTTGTTGTTTTTGTTGTTGCCGGATGTATCCGGCTTCGAAGAACGTCTGTGTTCTCCTTCGTTTCTTGTTCTTCTATATATATTTTTTTCTTCTTATATCTTCAAGAACGCTGCGACCTCCAGCGGCTTGGTCCAGAGGTCGATTGGAGACAGCGCGGTCGGGTGGCATGGGCAGTTGAAGAGATGCGCAACGTCGTGAGGTCCGGAAAAGCAATCAGGACAAACGTCGGGGATGGATTCGTCAATGCGGTGCAGATAGTTGTTGATGAATCTGCTGAATCCCGAGCGGAGCTGGCTGAGCGTGCATCTAGTCTTTCGGGGTAACTCCTTCTCTTCTTTCTGGATTTGAGGCGGAGGTCTGCCTCCCAGGATGACGGCACCCTTCAACGATTGTAGTTCGTTCGAGACGATCATCGAGTGTACGGTGTTTGCGACGTATTTCCCATTGTTCGGATCCTTTGACATCTGTTTCGCGGCTTCGACAGTCTTCTTGCAGCTCAACACGACGTTGTTCTTCATTGCGCGAGGGGGCGCCGGGAAGTCGAGGAGGCCGTGGTGGATGTGTTCTGGGTCCAACGATCTCGCGAGGTACTGCGCGGCGAGCATGTTCAGATGGGATTTGGTGCGCATGACCTTTGATTCGCGATGAATATGGTCAGTGTCGGCCATTTCATGATTCCCTGTCACGACGCGGAGTCCGGAGTTCTGAGAACGTTGGATTTTGGCGTGAGCGGAGTCCGAGAGGAAGGTGGACCAGGCGGGTGCGGCGTAGTTGCAGATCGCTTGCGAGATGGCTTTGAACGTGAGGCGGAGGGTTTCTTTTTGGTTGCCCCAGGTGCTTCCGGCAAGGGCTTTCAGTACGTTATTGCGCTGCGACATCCGTCCCGCGATGTCTTTGGCCTGATGGCTGAATGTGAACATCGAGTCGTACGTGACGCCGAGTAGCTTGGCCTGGTTGACGGTGGGGACGGGTGATCCGCAGATTGATATATCCAGAGTAGACTTGAATTCGCGACTGAACGGGTTGAAAAGCATGAGCTGGCTCTTGGTCGGGGAAATGATGAGTGACCGTTCTTTGAGGAAAGTTTCAATCTTTGTGATGGCCCTGCGTAGATTTTCGGAGGCGACGTTGATGTTGGGATCTGACGCCCAGATCGTGATGTCATCAGCATACGAGATGACGTTCGTGTGGGCATCGTCTGTGGGAAGATCGCGGAGGTAAAGGTTGAAAAGCGTGGGCGAGAGGGCGCTGCCTTGTGGGACTCCGTTTCTGAAGAGTCTGGAACTTGATAGCGAATCGCGGAAGCTTGTGCGTCCTGTTCTTCCTCTAAGGTAAGAGGCGAGCCATTTTTTAATGTAGTTCGGTGCGGTTGTTGTCTCCAGGAGGTCGATCAGCTTGACGATGTCGATACTTTCGAATGCCTTGGACATATCGATTGCCATGAGAACCGTTCGACTAGCGGGACGTTTCTGGTTAAAACCGTCTGCGAAGCTCTTCGAGAGAGTTACGAGGGCCGAGGTTGCAGAGCGTCTTGCCGTGAAGCCATGTAGGTGGTCTGCCGGGGGAATGTGCCTCGAGAATTGTGTGCTCCGGAGGGAGCGTGTCTTCGTGTCTTCGGAGCGTTCCCTTTTTTATGAAACTAATTTTAGCCTCGTTTATTCTTATTAAATGTATTTTTTAACCTGAAGGTCATACAGAATGCAGTATCTGAAGAGGTAGTGAACTTAGACAGACTTTGACCCAAACTATCATATGGGATGCTTTTGTGACTATAAAGTAATGATGAAGACTGTGGAAGCTTTTAGGATGCACATTGACATAGCATTCTTCTAGAGCCAGTCATTCATATACAGCACATTATGCTTCACGTTGAAACAAATGCTACTGTGAACAACAAAAAGATTTCTATTAAAGCGAAGATTTTTATTAAAGCGAAGATTTCACGCTCTTTTGTGAACATTCTGAATATTATGTATGCTGCAAGTACTCTTAGTGCAGCTACAGACCTGCGACTCAGTCGCCGGCTTCCAAGAGAAATCCGCTTCCACAGCGGACCAGATGCTTTTGAGGGCTCTGGCAAGGCAGTCTGTCTTCTCATCCTCAACAGGCTATAGCTCAGTAAACACACGCGAGAGAAGTAGATCAAATACATCGATAAAGAGAAAACGACTAGTCTCGAAATAAACAAGTGATGAGGGCTTAATCAGAATAGAAGTATTCTATACCCGGTATCATAAGGAAAGTGCATGGATTATAATTCATCCGGGTTGACGAATGAGATAATTACCTAATACATACTCAAAGCACCTAGCATTTCCCTTCATTCTCGAATTTTCTCAATGCTACTGATAATCTTATCCTTCAGCATGGTGCAATCAACTGGAATGTTCTCATTTCTTTTCCTTATAGGAGCTTCTTTCTCTTTTTTGAGGGAAGGGGTATTAATAACTTACCCAGCCATCGTAACTCCTTCTATATTCCTCACCTGCGCCTTCATCCTTGCGAACTCTGCCTCGAAGGCGGCGAGTAACTGGAAGTGGCGCTCATGCAGCTGATGCCGAACGATAACTTCTACCAGGCATTCCTCCGTCAGAGAAGCTTCCCTGTGCAGAAACAACCCGTATACATTCGAGAATTTACAGTTCACCGTTCAAGCCCCAAAGGCCGGAAAATATCAGTAGACAAGCAAAAGATAATTGTATATATATATTATCTGCATCCGAGAATGCGCACTGGTAATCAAACATCGAAGACAATAAATTCGTTTGAAGAAAAAAAAGACGACTGAGAGCTCTGGCCTTGAAAATGTGTTTAAAATAGTTCTTGAAGCAAAAAGATCTTTATGAAGGCTAGATACTTCATCAAATTCGAAACACTATTCTTTTTACAGACTATTTTTTTACGGAAAGCTTTGAGAGACTTTTCCCGAAGAAGATCAATAGGTAACTTGCTAAATATTCGAGAAACTCGCAGAGAGAAGCTGTAGTACCTAGCAGTGTTACGAATTTTTTCAACTTGAATACCACTAGGATTAGTTTTTGTACAACGTCCTTCTTTAAATATGCGGTTTCTATCAATTATGGACTGATTCTGCATAATCTTCCAATCCATGACAAGGTCGTTTTGATATCTCCTATCGGCCAAGTTTGTTAGGCCTAGACATCTTAGCCTAATTTCATAAGACGGAAGAGCCTGAGGATACCTTTTGTTCGGAAAACAACGATAATATACAATGCGTGTAAAATTCTTTGAACATTTTCTACCGTTATCGAATTTTTTTGAGTAGTGAGGATTCCAAAGCGTCGAAGCAAAATCTAGGTGAGGCATTACATAAATTTTAAAACATTTGACCAACATAGATGAATCGTGGACAGAGATGGCTCTAAGAGATTAGAGGTGAGGAAATACGATAGATCGAAGACAAGCAGGGAGCTGAATGACGAAGACAAAACATAATAATAATAATAATAATAAAAGGGTAGGGAGCGACCAGATAAAAATTTGAACCCTAGGGTACCCTTTTTCGTATCAAGTACGCTGCTGTTGTTGTTTGCCCAAAGGTCCTGTCGAGGGAAGTCCTTTGGAAAAGTTTGGTCAAGATCCTTAGGAGTCCAGAGAAATTTTCTTCGTCGGATCGCACTGCAGTCGGCGATCCTCTTCGCGAGACCCATTTGTTAACCATAGAAGGGCAAGAGGGTATTTTACTGGCACCTTGACTCGGCATGACAAAGTATAGAGAAAGTATCGGCTGATGTTTTATCCGGTGGCATGCCCAGGTCGTCATCGCCCTCCTTTGACGAGCTAAACAATAGAATATTGGTCCTCCAATGCACTTGCGCAAAGAGACATCCCTATATCCGCCACCTGAGGACGCCCTCGATACCGGTGAGGATGTTGTTGTTGTTGCCGGCAAACGTCTCGCGTCGAAGAGAGTTGGTTGTGGAGGGCCGCTCTCTCCCTCTCTCTCTCCTCTCTTTTTTTTATTTTTTAAATACATCTCTTCTTCTCTCCTTCACAATAGTCTCAGAAATGAGGCTACTTCTTTTGGTTTCATCCAGAGATCTTCCAACGTGAGTCTTGTTGGACGTCTAGCGCATTTGAAGAGATGGGCCACGTCGTGAGGTCCATTGAGACAGTCTGGGCAGTAGTCAGGTATCGAGTCATCGATCCGGTGTAAGTAGTGGTTGGTGTACCTGCTGTAGCCTGAGCGAAGTTGGCTCAGCGTGCAGCGGGCGTTTCTCGAGAGGTCCACTTCTTCTTCATTTATGTCCGGTGGTGGTCGGCCGCCCAGTATGACTGGACCTTGGATGGTTTCCTTTTCTTCCGAGACCATGTTTGTGTGGACTCGGTTGGCGACGTTTTTCCCGTTGTTCTTCTCTGCTGTTTCCGACAGGGCTCTTTCAACAGTGCTTCTGCATGCGATGTAAAGATCAGCTTTCATGTTGCGTGGTGGGGGTCCTTGGAGAAATAATCCGTGATGGAAGTGAGTTTGGCTCAAGGTCCTTGCCAAGTATTGGGCTGATAGCATGTGAAGGTGCGATTTCGATCTCATAACTTTAGCTTCAGCATGTATGTGGTCGACGCTGGCCATTTGATGGTTTCCTGTTACGATACGCAGGCCATTGTTCTGTCCTCTTTGAATTTTGGTATGTGCTGAGGAGGAGAGAAAGCTGGCCCAGGCTGGAGCTGCGTAGCTGTATATGGATTAGGATAGTCTTGTACTAAGACTAGGATAGTCTTGTACTGCAAATGGCTTTGTACGTGAGACGGAGTGTCTCCTTTTGGTTGCCCCATGTACTGCCGGCTAGCGCCTTCAGTACATTGTTACGTTGCGACATTCGGCCTGCTATGTCTTTCGCATGATGACTGAATGTGAACATAGAATCATATGTAACTCCAAGGATTTTGGCGGTATTCACGGTGGGTACGCTCTGACCTCCGATCGAGACATCTAGGATAGTCTTGTACTCTTTGCTGTAAGGTGTGAAGAGTAGAAGCTGGCTTTTGGCAGGAGAAATAGATAGTCCACGATCGTGGATGAACTTTTCGATGTGTGGGAGACCGGATCGTATGTGTAGCGAGGCAGTGGAAATGCTCGGATCTGACGCCCATAGCGTTATATCATCAGCATAAGAGACGATTTTGATGTTTGGATCGTTGTTCGGAAGATCGCTTAGATATAAATTGAAAAGAAGCGGTGAGAGTGCGCTGCCTTGAGGGACTCCGCTTCTGATCAGGGATGAGCTTGAGAGGACGTCGCGAAAGGATGTACGGCTCGTTCGTCCTCTGAGGTACGATGCTAGCCATTTCTTCGCGAAGTTTGGGGCGTCGGTTTGTAGGACGAGATCTATGAGTACCGCTATGTCTATGCTGTCGAAGGCCTTTGACATGTCGATTGCCAACATCACTGTACGTTTAGCTGGTCTCTTCGCGTTAAAGCCTGCAGCTACGTCTTTTGAAAGAGTGAGGAGGGCAGAGGTGGTGGATCTTCCTGTGGTGAATCCATGCTGGTGCTCAGCTACTCTTACGTACGTGAGGATGAACGTGAGGATGAACCGGTCCCTTGCGATGGTGTGAGCTCGTGGTATGTAGCACCATCGAAGGCGAGAAAAATGCTGCCAAAAGCTAATTTCTTGAGTTCGGACAAATCCTTAATGTCAATGCTCTTCTATAGATAGACTTTCCCATGAAAAAGGCAGGGAGAAAAATGACCTATTGAGTAACATTTTTCAATCGAGTTCTCAAGATTTTCCACAAACTTACCTCCTTATCCTTGCGGAAAGTAATTCAATCTGCGAGTTCAACCGGAGTAGCAACGATCTGCAAAGCACACATGCCTTACTGCACTTTGCAACACAGTGTGCTATTGTGAATATCTGGTAGCTCTGTATTGCTAATCCCGCTTCCCTATTATAACTGTGAACATAGGATAGGTCTTTATAGCAAGCCGCCCTTCTCTGGATAGAGCTCATAAGCCAGAGAGAATGTAAGCTAGAGACCACGCCTTCGTGCCGGGCGCTACATATAAATACGCCCCTTCGCTAGGCAGAGGGAAGAGACCGGGCCCGGTCGCTCACCCCCACCCCTCTTACTTAGGCATATTATTGGTAACGTAATAATCCCCCATTGTCATTGTCGCTTTTAATATTCTACAACATAATGTTAATGTCGCTTCTAATATTCTATAACATAACGTTAATGTAATTGTTCTCGGTATCCATGTTACGACGTCTTAATCTAATAAACGTGTCAATCCTTCATGTTCTGGTTCGGGGCCACAAGACAGGGGACACCACACTAAAACCCGCGGACTCTCACTGGTAGCAGCGAGTGGTTCTTATTTAGAGAGCCGCGGGGGAAGGTTTGGTGTCCCGTCTTGACGCCCTTTTAACTCTCTTTAATTTTCTACATTATAACAAGTTAAGGGGTGGGTAAAGGGGAAAAATGCGAGCGCCGTCGTCGTGTTTTTTTTGTGTGTGTGTTAGCGCGTGGGTGTGTGCGCGTGTGTGTGTGTTTGCGCGTGTGTGTGTTGCTGATGTGATTTGTGTAATGCCCTAGGTAAAACGTACTAGGATGCCCTAGGGAAAACGTACTAGGAGGACCGGTGATTTGTGTAATGCCCTAGGTAAAACGTACTAGGAGGCCCTAGGGAAAACGTACTAGGAGGACCGGTGAGTTGTGATGCCCTAGGGAAAACGTACTAGGAAGACCGGTGATTTGTGTAATGCCCTAGGGAAAACGTACTAGGAAGACCGGTGATTTGTGTAATGCCCTAGGGAAAACGTACTAGGAGGACCGGTGAGTTTTGATGCCCTAGGGAAAACGTACTAGGAACACCGGTGATTTGTGTAATGCCCTAGGGAAAACGTACTAGGATGCCCTAGGGAAAACGTACTAGGAGGACCGGTGAGTTGTGATGCCCTAGGGAAAACGTACTAGGAAGACCGGTGATTTGTGTAATGCCCTAGGGAAAACGTACTAGGAAGACCGGTGATTTGTGTAATGCCCTAGGGAAAACGTACTAGGAGGACCGGTGAGTTTGAAGTAAAATCCTAGGATCACGTACTAGGTTGGCCAGTTAACGCGTCATAAGACGTTAGAATTTTGCAAAAAAAAAAAACAAAAAAAAAAAATATAAGGTACCAAAAAAAAAGAGAGAAAAAAAGGGAGAAGCAGAGCGAGAAGAGAGAGTCCTGGTGTTGATAGCTGGAGGTGACGTGTGATGACCCACTTCGGGAGGCGCTCCCTCTCTGGGGGCGCCACCCCGAGTTTATAATAACCAAAGTTTAAAAAAAAAAAAGAAGAAAAAAAAATAATAATAACAAAAAAAAAAAGAGAAGAAGAAGAAAGAAATAAGAGAGGAAAGCGAAATGGGAAAAAGAGAGAGAATGAAGATGATACTGGGTTCTTTGGAGGATCAAGTAGCAGGAAGCAGCGTACACAATGTACTCCAAATGGTAAGTCCAGTTTATTCTATCGTGTTTGTGGCGCAAATTTGTTTATGTCTCAGAGAGACCGTATCAATTTCGGAGGTCATAGGCATATGGTTGCGCGGCTGTTAACACGGTTGTCTGGGCCGTTTGGCCAATTAAGAAAAGGAGAGAGAAAGAAAAAAGAGAGAGGTGCCTCGCTCGAGTTAGAGGAACTTATCATTGCAAACGTTCCTTCAAAAGTTAAAGCGCGTATATTAAGTAAAGTATTTAAAAGGTTATCTCATTCCTGATTATCGTAAGATTTCTTTTTGTGTCCATGTGATGCTAACTTTGGATTCATGTCATGATTTTCCTCCTTATTCAAGATTGAGAGAATATTATTCCACGTCAGGTTGAGTCATATGAACTTATTGGTGCTAAAACGTCTTCAGCAATTAATGTGTAGCTATTACGAAAATGCTAAGTAAGCTCTTCAAGTTCCTATTATTTTCGCTCTTTTCATGTGACGCGATTGTTGATTCATTTTCATTATACCCAGTTTAAAAAAAAAGAGAAGAAGTACTTCATGTTGCATTTTTCGGTTTGTGTTTTCATGTCGCTGAACCAGAAGAGTTATATTTTCCCTCTCTTTACTTTTCATCTTACATTTGCTAAACCGTTAGCAGTGGAGAGCCAGAGTATAGGGTGACTCTCCCAGGCCAAAACATTGGTAGCGTATGTGAATTTCCACCTGTTAGGACAAAGCTTTTGCCGGCACGTTTCTTGACTGTTGATAGGTTATCCTCGGAAAAGTTGCCTTATGCTCACATTTCCCCCGATTAATGGCACATTTCTTTTGTGAAAAGAGCGAGTTACGTACTTACGTCTATTCCTCTCGCTCAGACATATCTCTATCCGCCTAACTTCCGTGCTCTTTACCTACAGTAGACCTCGTGCTATTTCAGCCACGCTTTGCTCTTTCATTCTCACCATACAATATATCATCGCCTCTAACACTCTCCTGGCGTAGCGGTGCACGCTCTTTGCGAGATGACGAATAGAATGTGCCTCTGTATCTCTCTCTCTCTCTCTCTCTTTCTCTCTCCCTCTCTCTCTCTCTTTCTGAGAGCTGGATTAGTCAAAGGAAGGCAATTTTTTTTTTCTTTCTCTTCCTTTCCTTTGTATTAAAAAAAAAATTCTTTCTAGATTGGTTCAGATCCGTGATCTGACGAAGGAAGCGACATTCCAGTCTAAAAGGCTTTTGTTTTGAGAATCGTCTCTGTCTCTTTTCACCATGTTATTTTTTAAAGGAGTCGCTCTGAGATGCCATTTCTACCATTAAATCTGGAGTAAGTTAGAAAGATTTTAGAAAAAAAAAAAAGGGGGCTTTTGCGGTCTGGGAATGATTCAGCTGTGAGATTATTTCAAAAAGTCCCCGACAAATGCCACATTCCAACCAGTAGTTTTCAAAAGTACTAAACACATCCCAGACTAAAAGGCATTCCAAAGGTTAAAGAGGAATTTTATCAGAGGAAACGGGAGACAAAGAAGAATTTTATCAGCGCAGAAATCTTAAGTGAGCCACGGACAGTTCACCCAATACATCTATCTCATCCCATCGGCAGGCATAACGCTCTCACCCCTTTTCTCTCTCTCTCCCATTCTCTCTCACTCTCGAGCAGGGAGAGGCTGCAGGCCCCTCCCACATCCCTGGATGACTGATCGTCATTGTTCCCTTTAATAAGACTCAAAGTAGGCAGCTTCCGCTTTCAGGAAGCGATGAAGCTGCGAAGTGGCAGAAGCCTCGAGAACATCCAAGGACGACCGCCGGACACGAACGAGACCCCGACGGAGAGCCCCCAGTCAGGGGAGGGTCCATTCGGACCCTCCTTCGGACGATCAGTAAATAACAGGTTTAGTATGCAAAACCCTCCAATTTCACCAATCACCGCCGCGATCCAGCAGACGATCGACTCCGGAGAGAGGGGTACTGGCGGAAGTAGCTGTCGGTCGCAATCGTTAGAGACACCAGGTCGCAGAAATGGAGGCAGCGAGGAGGCACAACTAGAGGACGCGGGAAGCAAAAGCCCAGGTAGTCTAGTTACAAATATGTCACGAATAAGACTTCAGGATGATATAGATCCGATAGAAGCGGTATTGTCAAAGATTGAGGAGAGGGAACTAGCCATAAGAAGGGACATATCTAGCCAAGTGAACCAGTGTGTGCTTCAAGTGTCAAAAAGGCTGGACGACCAACTACCCGTGGTCAAAGCATTAGACGCGTTCGGGAAAAATGACGGGTCGAGGTCGTTACCCCTTTTCACGGGAGAAGATGAGCTAGACTGGACAGCTTGGATTCGAAGGTTTGAGGACTTGATAAGAATGTCTCCATCAACCCTAAGCGAGGCGCAAAAAGCAGCCCAGCTAATAGGTCACTTGGACGGTAGGGCAAGAGACGCCATTTCGACCCTTTCCATAGAACAGATCAAAGACTACATGGCAGTTGTTGAGGCGGTAAAAGCGGTAGTAACTTCCCCAGACTTACTAAATCTAGCACGACAGAGGTTGGCGGGTTGCACTCAGGAGTTGAGTGAATCAGTGCAGAATTTCTCTGTTAGATTGATGAAGCTAGTCAGGGGCTTTTGCATTGGTAAGTCAGAGGAAGTTGTGAACCAGAGGTTCCTTGAGGAATTCCAACATCGCTTAAAACCGGCGTTGCGTTTTTATGTTCAGGCAGCTTCACCGGCGTCGGCCACCGAAGCAATCACAAAAGCCAGGACCTACGAGAGCCTATTACAAGACGCAACCTCAGCCATGACAATCTTCCCGGTCACAAGAGTTACCGAACCTGACGTGATGGCTGCACAATCCCTACAAAACCCGGCCCTGCCTAATAGAAAAGGCCCCACTCTTACCGTGATCTGTTACAGGTGTGGGCAGAGAGGTCATATGTCCAGAGATTGTGCAGTGAGCACAGCAAGGGTAGCAGCATGGAACCCGAGGAACGGTGGCGGAGGATGGAACTCTTCGTACAACAGGAACGACCGGTACAACAGGGTAAGATATAACAACGAACCCCAGTTTCAGTACTCGCAACCGCAACAGAGATACGGACAAAGGCAGTTGGGCGGATATGACAGGTCAAACGCCAGAAATGCATACGAGGATCCCCGGAATGACAGGTATGAAAGAAGCAACGAAGGGCCTAGGACGATTAGGTTCGACAGAGAAAACGTAGGATATCAGAGAGACAAATACTCGAGACAGCCTAGATCCCAAGCACTTATGGTAGAAAACAACGAAGTTGGATCAAAAAGTTTACAAGAAGCGGTCGCGAAAGCCAATGAGACATTAGAAATAGTAACGGGTCAGTTGCAGCACCAGAGTATTGCCCTAGAGCAAGAAAAGGCGAGGACCGCAGCCTTGCTAGCCAGGAATAACCAATTGTCACAGGGCAGAAGATCACCGGGAACCTCATTGAGCACAGCGTTAATGCTCACAATTGCGGCATCTGTACTTTGTTGTCAGGGAGCAGAGGCAAGCACGGGTGAAACAGCGTTCCCTGCCAGGGGAGCGCATCAACCAATCAGGGCTTTCCGTTCTGTTCACGGTTGGATTATTTTCAAAACTATCATGCTTCTCCTCTTAATAATCCTGAGGAAAGCAACTAGGCACGTACACTTAATTAAAGGCCTGGCAATGACCGTTATATTGCCCGCTTCCGGACTCGCGGGAGGTGTACCTAGCCCCATATGGATGTGCCCTCGGGGCACACCTCAGTCTTTCTGGGCCCTGCCGACCACCTTCAACTGCAGCTTCCTATCAACGGTGTCAAACGCGACACCGGTCGCACTCAGTTTGTCAGTATGGCGACCCAACACGGTAAGATACGAATCGCAAGCGCATGTGTGCCAGATATCACGGCACGAGCTTAAATATGCTGTGTCGTTTTTTGGGTATAGGTCTAAAGAGGAAAGTCGTAAACTAGTCACGGTCTCCGCTGAAGAGTGTAGGCAAATGATAAGGTTCAACAAATGCACTCACGGCGTGCTTAGGGTTCAAGGAAAACTAGCTAAAACGGAAAACGCGAGAGACGTAGAATGGGAATGGGGCCCAATAGGATGTTGGGCCGGGGAACGAACCATCTCATTTCATGAATGTCTAACCTTTCAGACAACGGTATACGCCCGACACGGCGATACGAAGCCAGATAGTCCGGCTGGCGACATAAGCGGATGTAACTACGCCGACGGAGAATGTACACTTGAAGACGGTCGAGTCATGCTTTGGAAAGCAGAAGCAAAACAGAAATGTCAGTTTACATTTTTAGGAGACATCAAAGGGTCTAGAGCGGGTAACGTGTGGCTGAGCGAGAATCATGAGTTTGCGCTATCGTGGTCTCAACGCAGCCCAGCAATATCAGACTGCGGCTTAGCCTTCACGTTGACTGACCAAGAATACGGCATACTGGTAACTTACCCTAGACCTAAAAGAGACGTAATAGCAGGAGTTCCCACCACGAATCAATTGGCAGCCCAGTTGCAAGCAGTGGAAATTAGCGTAAGAACGTACATGAGTATCATGTTTGAACATGCTACACGCCGCCTATGCAGCTCTCTAAACTCGCTGACCGCCACCCTTATCCCGTCGGTGGCTGCTAACCCGACTTTAGCAATGCGACTCCTGCTAAACCAGTCGGATATTAAGGCGGCCTACGTAGGTAAGAACATAGTAAAAACTACTCCATGTATCCCTATTCAAGAATCTTCTTACAAGCTGCTCAAAGCAAACCAGACCTGCTACTCACGACCCCAAGTGGCGGTGTCAGTGCCAAACGAGAAACCATGGATCACCTTTGTCGAACCCAAATCGCTAATAATAACGAGTCACGCAGACAAGGTTCCTTGCGCAGAAGTAGCACCATTTCAGTTCGCAGTAGGGTACGGCATCTGGCAATGGGACAGCGTCATGGGTACAGTAAGTCGTCTTTCAAACCAGAGAATTACGTCGTTAAACACATTTATACCTTCATATTTTAAAACCACAACCAGTAGCATTACTCTATTCCACAACCTAGTCTTAACGAACCTTACGGAATTATTACAGGAGCATCGTAGTAGCGAGATGTGGCAGGCGTTCTCAACCAGGGCAGCCATGCTCGAAGCGAACACCGACCACTCCGAGGGAGGAACAGAACACTACGGGTCAGGAACGACGGCTACAAATCCACTGTCAGTATTCTTCAATTTTTCGTGGGAAAACTTATGGATTAGGGTATGCTGCCTCTACTCCTCCTTAACATTAGCCGCAGCAATAATGAAATGGGCCATAGCCATCAGATATCCAGCCGCGTGGGGTGTATTTCAAAGGCTAAAAACACGAAGCCAAGGCCCCAACCAAGAAGATATGGGAAAAACAACGTTTCAACACAACCACGGACAACCATTTACGTCTATTACCATCGAAAACGTCCCAAGAGTAGAAGGCAATATACCAGAACAATTAGAAGCCCCGAAAACATCCAATAGAAGAACTTGGCGGAATATGTCGTTTTATGATCGTAGCTTCGAAAGATTTAAGGAAAATACTGACGGATTCACAATGCGTAGTTCACAGGACCAGGCAAGTTGGCCACCGCAAATTTCCTTTCCGAGCGTGAATATACTATAAACACGTCAGAGAAAATGTATTTCAGGTAGGATCTAGGGTTTTCCTCAAGAACTATACTACAAAAATAGGCTTTTCCAAAAAGCTAACAATACCACATATAGAAACGCCCAGGAATAGGTACTTAATAATCAGAACATAAGATTTTTGTTTTTGTGTTTCATTTTATTCATTTTTTTCTCTTTCATTTTGCTTCCGTGCTCTATGAATTAATTTACCTTCGATGAATCATATCATATCATGTGGTGCTCGCAATACATTTCATGTATGCTTTTTTTTAAACTCATTATTCTCATGTTCTTCCGTTAATTCCTCTGTGATTCTTGTCTATCTTTGAACTTTGATGATCATAAGAGCGCTCTCTTGCTTCTGCGCTCGACGAATTATATCATATCATGTGCTCGCAATTCACTTCGTTTATGCATTCTTATATTTACTATGCTCATGTCCTTCCGTTATCTGTGATTTGCGCATTCTTCTCATGCTTTTTGGAACGACTTCTCCCTAAAATATATATGGATATGAGTGTATATATTATATATGTGTATGTACATGCGTACGTGTACATGTTTATGCGTATATGTATATTTGTATGTATATGTGGCAATGTATATGTATGTATACATTCTTATTTTCATTTTGAACTGTAATATATCCTACATTGCCAATTATCCCATACAAACCTTCGTTTATATCATGGTGTACGATTTCCCAGGCCTTGCTTTTCTCTTCTCCTTAGCCTCTTTTCTCTTCTTTGTCCTATAAGATCAACAATTCACACCACACTCTCATCAGTTATTGTTTCGGAATCGCCTCTCAATCACACCAGCGCTAAAAATCCAGTCATATCAATCATTACTAACGCGCGAAAGGAAATCAATTAAGCGACTAATCATACAACGTTATTCTTTCATTTACACGTCGTCATGTTCATGTAAATGCAATTCCCGCCATTTAATATGCATGTGCGTATCGTGATTTTTTTGGCAATTTCTCGAAAAGTAGTTACTTCTAAAACGTGATCGATACCCACGTATTTCTTTCCAAAGGGCTTGCTCATCAATTCTCCCAATGTCTCTTTCAAAATGGCATCAAACACTTGATCAGTTGGCTTTTTCTAAAAAATTTTTTTTAAAAAAAACTATTTTCGTTGATTACAGTAAGTCGGTTGATACTGTTCCTATTAATATACATACATCTTCATAAATCATCTTCATTCGCTTTCAAAAATTTTTTTTACCAAATTCTCGTCCGCCTTTCTCTCTCAACGAACGTAAGCAATACCTATTAATAAATCCCTCTCACAGTCTTATTCAGTCCTCTCGGAGTCCTTAGGGATTCGTTTCGGCCGATTATTATTTCCTAGTCTTATCAATGAACGTCTTCAGTTTCTAGCTAGAAACGTACTTTGCACTTCCCAGAATTATTCGCTTACAATGCCCTCGTTCTACACCCCTAAATGTTTCTAACCGCGATGGTGGAAATCTAAGAAAGTTTTAAGAATTAAACGGGACCTTATATTCTTCAATCATTATGCTTCCCAACACGGAAATCAGTATTCTCACATTTTGTTTGCTTCTCAACAAAATAGGTCTGGTCTTCTCATAAAGAATAGTCACTTCCCTCCCTTTCGATTGCCAAATTCCATCCTATTGTTGCGAAAGGCTTCCGACAATCGAGCATTGATCTGTTTCGAGCTCCGAGTAACGGACATGCCGTCTTTATAACGTGGTAGATTAAATGTCGCAAGCTCATCATCACGTTGATGTTCGTATTAGCGTTTTCTTGATTGGTTTCGCAAATCCTATATGTTCGCGCGCGGCGAGAATTTGTCGAGTAACCTCACGTCAAAAAAAGCAAAAACGCCAGCATTGATTAAGTGAGCGAGCATGCCAAGACAAGCGATAAGAGGGAAACCACCACCGGCAAAAAAACCCAGGAGGTCGATCCCGCCCGACCACGAACGACCGGCGTCAGAAGATGCCGAAGTCGTCAGAACCCCCACCCCAGCTGGTGCCCCCGTTCACGGGACACCGTTGTTGGAACCGTTTAACTCCTCCCCCCTAAACGCAGAAGATGCCGAAGTCGTCAGAACCCCCACCCCAGCTGGTGCCCCCGTTCACGGGACACCGTTGTTGGAACCGTTTAACTCCTCCCCCCTAAACGCAGAAGATGCCGAAGTCGTCAGAACCCCCACCCCAGCTGGTGCCCCCGTTCACGGGACACCGTTGTTGGAACTGTTTAACTCCTCCCCCCTAAACGCAGAAGATGCCGAAGTCGTCAGAACCCCCACCCCAGCTGGTGCCCCCGTTCACGGGACACCGTTGTTGGAACAATTTAACCCTCCCCCCCCAAACACGGACGTCATCTCAGGCCTCGGCACCGCTCCGCCGGTTGCTTCTCTCACACCGGTTGGCGACCTCATTCTGAGGTCACCATTATCGGAAGAAATAAATCACCAAAACCCCCAGGACGAGCCCATCAATGAGAACATTCTCCAGATGGCCGAGATGTCCTTATCTGAAGAAAAAAAATCGCTGCCACAGACACACCCCTTTCGTCACATGCTAGACGAGAGAACTGAGCCACAGCCAGCCATCTACACGATGCCGCACGTAGATCCGGAAGTGGAAAAGGCTTACTGGGAAAACGCGAGAGCAAATAACCCCTACATCGACGCGGATAGGAAAAAGATTCAGGCGCCTAGAAAAGAGCACGGGACGTCACGAAATGACAAAGCCCCGAGTGCTTCCTTGATCACGCTTAAGACGGTCGAACTCTTCCGTAACACGACGAAAGAATTGATGGAGTCGCGAACGCCAAGGCCTCAAGGAAAGAAACAGGGTGAGAAGGACAGTCGAACAATGCTCACGCCCGAAGTAATCGAGGGTTTAAGCCCAGTATTGTATAGACATTGCGGAGACGCTTTGAACGGAAGGCCGGTTCTGGAAGCGGTCCACTACGAAGTGTTCGCACCGGATCGACCAGACCTGAGATATATATATATAGACGCCCTGACCATATCGGGAATTACGGGCAGACCGAACATCGACTTGTCAAAAATGGCTTACGATGACCTATTTTACGTATACAAAGTCGCGCTTAGAAACCCGGGTAAAATGAACAAATACGTACCCGAGCTAAACCCAGACATCCTCGCGGAACAAACCATGCTGCCCTGGGTGGCAGAACTAACAGTGCCCGTCGCCATGGGATCCTTTTCGAAAAAGATGGCACACATCATGGAAGTGGTAATGGGCAAAAGAGCTTCAAAGAGAATTACTATGCTGCGAAGTGGGAGCAGGAATATAGCTAACATCAGGCCGAGGGACTTCGTGGACAGAAATGGAGAAGAGGCCAATCCTCCTAATGAAGGCGAGATTGTCTGGGCATACAGCAGGCCACCAAAATCCTCAGGTTTTTGCACGATCGAACCACCAAGAGCAGGAAAAGAAAAAGAGTACCGGGAGGCAGTACAGGGCTACACACGACCTCCACCGGTCAAACCCATAACGTTTGCTCAACCGTTGAGCAAAGAAGAGCAAGAAGACATCGATGACAGAT
The DNA here is from genome assembly GCA_964056735.1 of Allodiplogaster pararmata. Classification (NCBI taxonomy): domain Eukaryota; kingdom Metazoa; phylum Nematoda; class Chromadorea; order Rhabditida; family Diplogasteridae; genus Allodiplogaster; species Allodiplogaster pararmata. The sequence goes on along the minus strand of OZ057408.1, from coordinate 41,501,408 downwards.
TCGGAAAGGCTAGGGGATATGATCGTAATGTAGTAAGAACTACCACGTGCATGGAGGACTCCATGGCCTTGGGAGTAACCTACCGGGCTTACACCGATGCCTCTAAAAAAGGGAGTCGAAATTCATAAGTGACGAAGCCAGGGTCAACGTGGCACTGACAAGAGCGAGGGACACCCCCATAGTGGTCGGCCACCAGAAGACGCTCCTCGATCTCGCGATCTGGTATGAGGTCGTGAGGTACGCAGCAAGGCATGGAACGGTCGTAGAATCCCAGCAGCTGAACCTATGAGATCAGGTGAGTATTCGGCGGGTTTCATAGAAGTCACCCTTTCAAAAAAAAAGAAGAGAAAGTTTAACCTTTCAAATCGCAACTACATAGTCACATTCGAACAGGCAGTAAATGAAGTGGGCATACTAAAAGCTATGTACTTGTTCAGAGACCCGATGCTAGATCAACGTCAGGGCAGTTGGTGAACTCTACGGCGGAAAGGAGGGGCGATCGGGAAAGTCAGCTAGTTCAAATGTGACGTTTTTAATATCTAATCCAAAAAAAAAAAAATAACAATAATAATAATAACAATAATACAAATTTTTTTTAAAAAGGTTGTTTTACATATATGTATATCGTTCCATTGAGAGACACTTCTTGATTCTAATTGCAGGACAATTGGTCAAGCGTCGAGGACTCCAAACGTGAAAACGAAAGGCAAAAGTGCGAGATCGAAGACTTCAAAAAAAAAAAAGAAGCGTCGAAAAAAAAAAAGGGGGAAGAAAAGGTTGGTATCATTCAATTCAAATAAATAAATTAAGAAATAAATAAATTAATAAATTAATAAATAAATAAATAAATTAATAAATAAATAAATAAATAAATAATAATAATAATAATAAATTTAAAAGAAAAAAAAAACACACAAAAACAAAAAGGAGGGAACATATACTTCTCGGTCTTGATTGCAGGGAGCAGTCGTAAAAAGCGGTGACCCACTAAAAGCGGACTCGGAAGGGACAAATCTCGGGACAAGATCGAAGGGGGAGCGAGGCCTAATTCGGGAAAAGGATACGAAGAAGACGAAAAAAAAAAAACAACGGACACAGCAAGTAAAGGACGGCAGAAGAAGATAGTCTTTCTGTGGTGGCATATGTATATATATATATATATTTAATTTTCCTCTGTTTATGTGATGCTTATCATGTCACGCTTTATGAGTTGCTAATTAATTCTCTGGAAACTGTTTTTGCATAGAAAAATGTAGATAAAATAAAATATATCCATGGTTTAACCAATTTACTTGATTTATGCATTTGTTTCGATTGTTTCTTTTTCACAAGACTTCAATTAGATGCATGCCGTTTAAAATCCTCGGCCTTACCGTTTTGTAGAAATAGCATTTAAGGTAGAACTAAAACTATTCTTAATTTTTTTTTCGGTCCGAGGACGGACCTGGGGTAAAGGTTGGAGGTGTGAATATCTGGTAGCTCTGTATTGCTAATCCCGCTTCCCTTTTATAACTGTGAACATAGGATAGGTCTTTATAGCAAGCCGCCCTTCTCTGGATAGAGCTCATAAGCCAGAGAGAATGTAAGCTAGAGACCACGCCTTCGTGCCGGGCGCTACATATAAATACGCCCCTTCGCTAGGCAGAGGGAAGAGACCGGGCCCGGTCGCTCACCCCCACCCCTCTTACTTAGGCATATTATTGGTAACGTAATAATCCCCCATTGTCATTGTCGCTTTTAATATTCTACAACATAATGTTAATGTCGCTTCTAATATTCTATAACATAACGTTAATGTAATTGTTCTCGGTATCCATGTTACGACGTCTTAATCTAATAAACGTGTCAATCCTTCATGTTCTGGTTCGGGGCCACAAGACAGGGGACACCACACTAAAACCCGCGGACTCTCACTCTATTAACACTTCCTAGACCATATTGACATATTCGTTACACGACGATATTCGTTACCAATTCAAGTTCTAAATAAGATTTTTAGGAGGAAATGTTTTTATAAAAAGTATTTACTACCCAATAAATGGTATAAAAATGTACCTGCTCTGTTGCAAGTGAACGACGAATGCTGTGCGATGGCGATAGTCTGTGCGAAGTGATCGGAGTAGTTTGCGGATTCTAAAAGTCACAGTATCCATTTGTCGAACAGTATTTGTGATTATTCAGAGCAAACCGGAACGATTAATTCTGAGTTGTCAACAGATATTCTAAGCGAAACAAAATACGAAAAGTGAGAGGCAAGAGATAAATAAAATACAAGTTTTAAGAGATAGAACTAAAAGAAAGAAAGAAAGAAAGACAAAGGAAAAAGAGAGAAAGAACGAGAGAGAGAGAGACTCGAAACACACTGGCAACAGTGGCCATTCGTGACTCTACAGCCTTAAGAGCCTGTCACGGATGGAGCCGGATCATACAGTCCAGAATCGAGCGCGACCTCAGGTGGCAACAGTGGCCATTCGTGAATCTACAGCCTTAAGAGCCTGTCACGGATGGAGCCGGATCATACAGTCCAGAATCGAGCGCGACCTCAGGTGGCGGATAGAGGGACGCCTCCCTACGAAGGATTCGTGCTGGGAGGTAACGGGAGAAATCCCGCCGCGTACCAAAACTGGGTAGTATAGCTCGTCAAAGGAGGGCGATGCCGGACCGGCCTGGGCATGCCACCGGACAAAACATCAGCCGATACTCCGCTATACTTTTCAATGGCGAGTCGAGGCGCCAGTAAAATAACCTCTTGCCCTTCTCCGGTTAACGAATGGGTCTCGCCAAGAGGATCGCCGACTGCGGTGCGAGTTTAGACGGAGAAAATCTCTCCGGACTCAAAAGGATGCTCACCAACCTATCCCAAAAGGACTCCCCTCGACAGGACCTGTGGGCAAAACAACAACAACAACAACAAAGAGAGAGAGAGAAAAGAAAAAGGACCCCTTGGCGTCTCCTCCGAACACTTGCAGACATCTGATGGCTTCTCTGAGTCTGGCGGCTCGCGCAGGCTCACGGCAGCTTATCGCTTCGGCGAGCAGCAGCTGCAGTTCACATACATACCGTATATCTTTTACAGGGCCAAATTCATTCACAGCTTGATTATATACAATGAGGTAGCATACCTAACCTGCATTCATCTGTAATCAAAACAAAATCAATTTCGGATAAGGAAAGAGTTCGCTCAAGACAGAGAAAAAGCGAGAGTGTGTAAGAAAATTAGGAGCGATAGAGTCTATCACAATAAAACTTTAAACTTTTGGAGAGAGGGCAACCGAGAAAGCACCGGTGGAGGGAGCTACGGCTCGTGAAAACCTGATAACTTTCAAAGACCTATGCAGGGTTGAAATATCTATAACGCCTCTCAAATTGTGATTAAAACCTGTGAGTTCACTATGGGTTAAACTTCGGTTTAATATGACGCCTTTTGGATTAGATTTACAAGCGTAACTGGATCGAGAAGACATCAAACATTGCGAAGAGCGAAAAAGTGCACATGCGAATTCGCTTCCCAACTAAAGAGGATTGATTAAAGTTTGTCACTAACTTTCAATAGAGAGAAAACCTGGGTCTGCACTGCTTCATCTGACATTAATCTGGAATAAAACCTCGTTAGCCCAAGCTGACCCCGTTTTATTTACAATTTATTTTTTGAAAAAAGTTTCTTCAATTGAATTAACGAAATATCCTTTAAAGGGTTAGAGATCTTCTTTTAATACGGACCCGAATGTTTATCTATTTCAAGAGTCATCCATCTTGTGAAGGTTCTTGTGCAAGCCTCTTATGACAGAACCCAGTAGAGTGGTCCTCTCTCTGAGTACATTGTGCATTAGAAATTTCATAACACCGATTTTTCTCAAACATTTTTGATTCGCCAGTACATACGTTCGAAATCCGGGATATTAATTTTTCACGGTTTCTGTGAGCTCTAATAGCAAACATGGGAATTCGGGAAAAAAACCAGAAAATATGAATTTTCTCGAAGCACAAGCAAAAGTTCCGTGATTCTAATTAATATATTGTAGTCCTGAATTTTTGCTACAACATTTTTATAAATCATTTTGCAAACAAGCTCGGTGAATTCGAGATATATCGCTTTAAGTGGCGCAAACCCGCCCACGTTCGCGTGCATACTTAAATGCGACTTAATGTGATATATCTCGAATCCACTGAGGTTGTTTGCAAAAGGCAAGACATGCTTCTCACAAAACTGGGCCACCATTACACACAATCGGCGGGACAAGCCCACTTCCAGAATCTCATGCTCATCGGAGAGGCGAAATAATAATTAAAAACCATAGTTTTCGCCATTTTCGAATTAGCTTTGAAAAATGTTTTTTTGAGAAAAACCGGAATTATAAAATTCCTATTGCACCACCAGGCCCACTCTACCGGGTTCTGTATCTTATAAACCGCCAGTCAATCGGCCAAAGTACTTATTTATTTATTCATACATCAATACTGATGTGACAAAACATAAGATAACCCATACAATATTTTAGGATATCAAAGATTTTTTAGGATATCTTTGCATTTGCCAACCCTTTTTTATCTCGTAATTTCATTATTAAAACCTCTTTCGCATCAACTTCCAGTGAAATTTATTTTTGACTGCATCATGTAGACCGATTGCTGACGCCTTTTTCTAACCTTGCCAACCCATTGGCCACGCCCCTCTCTTCTTTGCTCGCAAGGGCGCAAGGAGTGAGATTGACCTCCGAAAGTACAAAGCGTAGCTTCCTTTTTGCATCTACGAACGCCTAAAAAATGTTCGATTGACAAACTGCTAGCACTTTACTGACTTTACGTAGAAAATTTGTGACATTTTCATGATGAATAATCTGTAAATATTCTCCATACTTCGCTGAAATGTGCTCTGACTTGACAACTGTGTGACATTCTCAGGTGTATAGTACGGCTTCTGCTCTCCCGTCTCCAGTTGCCCATGGGCAGGGATAGCGCTGGGGAGGTCTCTCCGGTGAGGGCTCAAATCATACAATTATACAGGGACAGTTGAGGACAATTTAAAAAGTAGGTCCTTCATTATCTTATTATTCTCAATTTTCTGGAGAGTTTTGATGTGAATGGAAGCGGATGTGTTCGACTTCGCCCGGTCTAATAACTTTTCCCGTATGATTTCTCTCAACTCTCGTGTACTTTTAAATTGAGGTGAAGTAAGTTATGAACCATTGTTACCTGAAGAATGTCAACGTGAATTTCCGGCTGCTGCATTGCATTGGGTCTCTTGTACTTGGCGAGTATGTCATCCGGCGAAACACCTCAACATATACTATTTCTTATCACGTATTGCTTAATGGGCTGGTCTCATTCGGGGCCAGGTGAGCCAAGTCATGAGAATTACTATAAAAAACCGCACATTCGAAAATTGAACGCGAATGAGCCCACCTCCGTCATATTTCTGATGAAATACGAAATAAATGGCTAATCTCAACTTTCAAGAATAAGAATCAAAGAATAGTTGCAAAACCATGTGAGATATTAGGACAATCAAGACTTTTCACTACAAAACTTAAGCGTGGTTATATATGGTTGGATTCGAACCAATTTTGGAATAAACTTACTGTCCAAGTTATTCGAGCTCTTGCTCTCAGAAATCCTCCCTTCCGCCTCTTTCCCAGAGGCAGCGCCGTGCAAGTCCGACACCGTAATCGATTGGCGGATGCCAGGCGAAGATGAATTACTTGGCTGAGCGGATGAGCCTCCCCCTGCTTTTTCATCAACATACTTATCAATTCAAACACCACTAATACTCTTTTGTTATTCAATTACTCAGTTAATCAGTCCGAAGGCAATTACGTCTGGTTGAGAGAGCAAATAATTAAACTGTCCCGTGGTGTAATAGTAGCGCGCCGGCTCCAAGATTGAGATATGAGAGATGGCTGGGTTCGATCTCGCCCGGTCGACTACTTCTTTTCTTTGTACGTATCATTCTTATTACCTGTCTATTTCTCTCTTTTTATATTTTTTATATAAAAGATGGAGGGCAATATTGGCCTCTTATTAACTTGAACACTTCTTAGAACATTCAGGAAGATTGTCGGCCAGTAACAAGCGCAAACTCGAAAATAGTATTTATTTATAAATAAAAAACACCCCTCTAACCTTTTCTGAACTTGTCGCCGATTTCACCGATACGATCGCCCACCTTCAATTCATTCGTTATATATTCATCATGCTATATTCTCAGACATGTTCAACCCATTCTGAGCAGAATTTTGATTAAAAGAACGACAGAAGTAGGAATGAGATTAACCTTCATGAAAAGGGCGAGTCCCCGCCTCTTAGCTTCTTGCAGAGAGATCTCTCCATGCACGCCATTGCTCACTGACTCAGCTAAAACTTCGGACGGCCCCGGGCGATATTCAAAATCAAGAGAATATCCTCGCGATTTGCGAAGTGATGTTCAAAAATATAGTTTTTTTTATAGAATTTTGCACGGTACTGTATTTAAAAATCTTTTTTTTTTATTTCCGGGTTCTTTTGATTTTTCGTCTGATATTTCTCCTCTACATATTATATCGAATTTATTGTAGATAGTAACGTTCAGGAATCACGCTTTGTGAGTCTCGGAGAATAGGATACTTATAAGCAGAGTTTTAAGAGAACTAGAAATCTAAAAGAAGAACCGCCAGAATTAAACATTGAAAAAGCCTTTCTAGGAAAATGTTTGAAAGAGTAACCTTGCAACGCATCCCTTTGAGAGTCTCCAGTCTTTCTTGAATTCACATCTTCCACCTTTGATTCTTCAGTCGAAGTCGTCGCTTCTTTTTCTTTCTCATTCGCATCTCTCTTCTGTAATTTCATTGATATATGAAGTGTGGTTGAAGTAATAATAAAAAGGTACTTCCCAACCTCCGCTGCTCCTCCTCCATTCGTCTTTTCTCCTTCCACGACCACGCTCTCCTCCGCTGCTCCTCCTCCATTCGCCTTTTCTCCTTCCACGACCACGCTCTCCTCCTCCGCTGCTCCTCCTCCATTCGTCTTTTCTCCTTCCACGACCACGCTCTCCTCCGCTGCTCCTCCTCCATTCGTCTTTTCTCCTTCCACGACCACGCTCTCCTCCTCCGCTGCTCCTCCTCCATTCGTCTTTTCTCCTTCCACGACCACGCTCTCCTCCGCTGCTCCTCCTCCATTCGTCTTTTCTCCTTCCACGACCACGCTCTCCTCCGCTGCTCCTCCTCCATTCGTCTTTTCTCCTTCCACGACCACGCTCTCCTCCTCCGCTGCTCCTCCTCCATTCGTCTTTTCTCCTTCCACGACCACGCTCTCCTCCCTGAAACGAACCACATTTTTCATCATCACATTACCTCGTATTCTGTGTGGTCTTTAAGATATGACGAATTTCAACCAAAGCATCTACTTAACCTTTTCGGACCCTCGCGCAAAAACTTACTAGCATAACTTTTCCATCTTTACTCCGCAGATGTAGTCTTATTCTATAATCTTTTCGCTCTCGTTTGTTTTTCTGGCGAGTGCATAAGGCCATCACAACTTTACATCTTATGCAACCCTGTATTCTCTTTCGAGCTCTCTTTTTATTTTTCTTTCTTTCTTCCTCGCTTTTTAAACAGCAAGACGAACCTTCCGAATTCACTGTTAGAGTAGAAGGAGCTTCCGCTGGACTGTCTCCGCATGCGAGAGGGATCTGCGCCCGCGTCACTCGACGGACCAGCCACAGGGAGCGGTGCTGCTGCAGCTGCCGCATCGGAAACAACCTCTCGTTCGGAGGCGGTCACTCCGCCGCTTCCTTCATCCGAGCCGCCGCTCTTCTCCGCTCCACGAATGCCCTGCAGCAAACAATACATTAAACACTCATCAACACGAAGGTAACAAAAAAGTCACCAAGACGTAAGCGATGCCTAGTTCTAATAGTAAAAAAAAGGATTTTTATCGAGAATACAAGGAAGTGAGAGATGGCTAAGTTCAATGAGAATACAAGGAAGTGAGAGATGGCTAAGTTCAATGCCTCTTGTCTTGTGTGCTCACTCTTGTCTTGTGTGCTCACTCTTGTCTTGTGTGCTCGTTGAGTGAGGTGACCTATCGATTCTTCTCTCTAATGGTTATCACAAGGGCCCATAAGCGACAAAGTCCAGTACAAGTCCTTCCTAAACCCACTCCAAATGGAAGTCTCAACGATAAGAACATACCAACTATCGTTGCTGAAACTCTTTCCTTCGCGAATAGTTCTCCTCCGCCTGGTGTACCTAAGGGAATCTGGGACACAATCTCTCGTCTTTTAATCACTCTATCTACCACAATCGAACAACTATCTTCCACTGCCTCATCTTGCAAATGCTCTTCGGATTTGGTGAGTAAAAACTTGGAGACCACGCTTCCATCTTCCGAGTCAGAATCACTGATTGAAAAGCATAACCGCATGAGGTCCTTAGTTATCTATGGCGTACCTGAAAGTTCCAACCCCAGTTCCGCCTACCGTATGCAGCATGACGAACAAAACGTTGCCCAAATTCTCGGCGCTCTCCAAATCGATGCTCGTGCCCAATCTGTTTATCGACTAGGCAAAGAAACAGATCGCCCTCGACTTCTTAAAGTGCTTCTTCCAACAAGAGGGCATCTTTTAAAAGCACTAAAGAACGGACCAACTTTGAGAGAAAACGTCGTTTGGAGTAGAACTTATGTCCGCAAAAGTATGACGAACGAGGAAAGAGACGAATGAAGGAAATTGAGAGCTCAATTTGCCCTATTGAAGAAAACTCATCCGGCCGACGGCTGGGTGATTTACCGCGATCAATTATGGAAGAAATGTGAAATTTCCTCGAAGAATAGAACGTCTGTTCCACCTCCGATGGCCACGACTACACCTACGCGTTCCAGCCCGACTACACCGCTTCCGTCAAACTCCAGCTGCTAGGCTGCTCCATCGGTTTGAAATGTGTTTTGATCAATGCACGCTCCATTGTTAATAAGTTAAGTGAGCTGCACACCTTTCTTTGTGTTTATAGACCTGATATTCTTCTTGTTTGTGAGTCATGGCTTAATTCTAAGATCGTTGATTCTGAGCTCGTTGCTAGGTTACCATATGTTGTTTTTCGTTCTGATCGTTTGAGAAGAAAAGGGGGTGGTGTAGTTGCAATTTGCCGTGACTTTCTTTCCGTGTCCTTAATTAAAACTCTGCACGATGTTTCTAGTGAATTAATTGCACTAGATAATCATTCACCTTCTTCGATAAATACTCTTCGGATTATACTCGTTTATATACCTCCTAATACGAATCCCGATCAAAATAACCAGTTATTCGAACTTGTTAGTGATTTACTTTGTGTGCCTCATACAGCTGTACTTTGTGGCGACTTAAATCTTGCACTTGACTGGTCTAATCCATCTTGCGCTACTGGCCAGCACAAAGTATTGAGTGACCTAGTGGCTGATCTTTCTTTCACGCAGTTTGTTAAGGAACCTACTCATTTGAGCAACACTCTTGATTTGGTTATTGGGCCTCCTGGATCGATATCGAATTGCTATGTAACATCGCCTTTCTCTCTATCATGTGACCACAATTCCGTTTGTTTCACTATCCTCCATGATAGCTCTGCTAGCCTTTTTGAGCCTAGCCTTGATTATAGACATTGCGACTATGTTTCTCTGTCTGCTGCGTTATCTAGTACTTCATGGACCACTTTGTTCGATAATTTCATCGATATAAATGATCTATAATCTCGCTTCTTAAACACTCTACTTCCTCTTATCACTGATCACACTCCTTTTTACAGACGTAAACTACCTTTCGACTCTTACCCACCTCATATAAAGAAAATGATCATGTACAAGTCTAGTCTTTTTCGCAAACTGAACTGTGCTCCAGTTGTGACCGAATACAATAGAATATGTATGAAAATAAAATCTGAGATTGAGAAACTGAATAGAAATCGCGAACTCAGACTTTTAAATTCCACTAAGAACCTGTACAGTTTTGTAAATAGCAGATTAAAACAAACAACTCGTATTGGTTGTATAACTGTTGATGGATTATCCAAGTTGACTGACAAGGCAAAGGCCAATGCATTAGCCTCTTACTTCTCCTCTGTCTTTACTCAAGATAATGGAAACTTGCCTATTCTCAGTTCTCGAAATAGTTATTCTAAGTCAGACTGTATTATAATGCCTCAACAAGTATTACGTCTTTTGAAGAAACTGAAATCATCTTGTTTTGCGCCATCTGACTCTATTCCGTCTATTGTATATAAAAATTGTGCAGAAGTACTTGCCGAGCCTCTTTCGTTTCTGTTTAACTTTTCCTTAATACTGGGTAAGGTTCCTGACATCTGGAAAAAAGGCATTGTCGTACCGATTAATAAAGTTGCTTCCCCAAGTTCTCCTGAACACTTTCGGCCAATTACAATATCTCCTGTTGCTTCTAAAGTTCTAGAACGTTGTCTTAAGCCTGAAATAATTCATTGGTGCAATGTCTTCAATCTCATTCCAAACTGTCAACACGGGTTTCGCTCTCGTAAATCGGTTGAAACAAATCTCCTAGAATGTACTCAATCATGGCAGCGTGCACTAGACTGTGATAATGTTGTAGACATACTATATTACGATTTAGCGAAAGCTTTTGATACAGTTTCACATGATAAGCTGTTACATATTCTTGAAAGTGTAGGTTTTCGAGGCAATTTGTTTTGCTGGTTCGAGTGTTTTCTGAAAGGCCGTACCTCGCGTGTTCGTGTTAACAATACCCTTTCTGATAGTTTTCCAATTAGTTCAGGTGTGCCCCAGGGCTCTGTCTTAGGCCCGATTCTATTCTCTCTATATATCGCTAGCCTGTCATATAGGCTCGAAAATTTCCATCTCGTTTCTGTCAACTTGTTCGCGGATGACATCAAAGTATTTGCCAATTTCTCTCCTAATGACTCTACTCTTGCCCACTTACAATTGAAATCCGCTGCTCTAGAAATACAGACTTTTTGTGATGAATGGCAGTTGACGATCGCGAATAACAAATGCAGTGTTTTACATTTGGGTAAATCTAATCCTGGTCTACCTTATTTTGTAAAAACCGATGATCATAGTGACATTCCATTCAAAGTTGCAGAATCACCAATAAGAGACTTGGGAGTTTTCATTGATGTCGATTTGTCTTACGAATATCATATTGAACATGTTACAAGACGAGCAATGAGATTAGTCTACGCTTTGTTTCGGTCATTATGCATCAAAAGTCCATTAGCATATATTCGTTGCTACAAATCTTTCATTGTTCCTTTACTAGACTTCGGCTCTGTCATTTGGTCTCCGTACAAAAAGAATCTCATCAGAAAAATTGAGCATGTCCAGCATATTTTCACACGATTACTATGCATTCGATGCTCTTACAATCGAGAATCTCTGCAAACCCGACCTTCCTACAAGTATAGACTTAAAAGCTTCCAATTAGATACTTTATTGTCGCGTAGAACTAAGACAGATATCATCTTCTCTTATAAAATACTGAATGGATTAATTGATATTCCAGTTAGTAAAATGTATAGGCTTAAGCCTTGTAATGGTCGTACTTCTAAGTATTCATTTCACATTTCCCGTACGCGTAGACTACCATTATTAATTCTTTCGCCTTTCGTTCCGCTAGATATTATTGTAAGCTTGCCTACGATATAGTTTCTGCTCCCACTGTACTTGCTCTGAAAGCAAGATTGAGTTCTCTCGATGTATTAGAACTACTCAATCTGCAGTTACCTAACCTGTAGAGAATTTATTATGTGTTCACCATGTTCCGAGTGTTGTCGCATTTTTGTTTCAAAAATGTATCTAAATAAATAAATAAATGCCGCCCGTGTAATATACATTTTTGTGAGAAACTTCAATTACATTTACCTCAAGCAGGCGTGACTCACTTTAAACTTTGTAACTGATAATTTTTTGATTCGAACCCTGATAGTAAAAGTAATTGGGTCTGTTTCACCTCAAATCCGGGCGATCCTAGGCGACCGGATTGCGGGGGGGGGGAGGAATTGGGAGGGAGTTTAAAAAATTATCTGTAATTTTTCTGGAGTCAATTGTTCTTTTATTTCGCGTAGCGAAATTTAAAACTCTACCTTTTGTTTGCTTACGAACTTTTTAGTTGTTTTTTTTTCAAGATTAACTTCTGTTATATTTTCTTCACTTTTCCAAATTTTTCTCTCGGAGACCGGGCAAGCGAACGAAAGAAATTTAACAGGTTTGGTGAGCTACTACTCACGGGAATCTATAATATCCAGAAGGCAAATGGCCAAAATCGGGGAGAAAAGCATGGACAGAAAGGAGAGAGCGCAAGAAAGCAGGGAACAAGACGCGAACATTGTTTTATCACTATTGCACATTTCTGTGAACACTTATCTCACTTTGGTGATATTTATCCGTTTTGATTCTTTTTCAAGATGTACAACATGAATAAAGAATGAATAAATGAATAAAGAATGAATGAATGAATAAATGAAAACCAAGTTCTAATGTGCAAGAAAGAGGAAATTTTATACGCATGAAAACATGCGCAAATGACGTGATTGATATAATGATGAAATGCCAACCTCAGTCCGGTCTCCTTCAGAGTCACTCGCAATGGCATCCAGTGACCAAGTGTCACTCCGATCTTCAATACCTGAACATCTTTACCTCTAGTGAGTTTCTACATATTGCAATTAAAACATAGATGCCTTCGCAGGCTTTCGATAAGAGCGCTCACAGGGATGTTTGTACGCGACAAGCGAAGTGAAAAAGGAACGAGGAAGAGCTAAAAATAATGAAAAGGAAATTATATAAAAAGTACAACAAAATAGAACAACAACAACATTAAGAAGAAAGTCTTAGGCGCAGACATGTATGCGCCAACATAGCTGGCCCAGTAAATATCTAACTTTTTTGGTTTTAGTGCCCAGAAACTTCCATTGTGAAAACTTAACATCAAAATTTCCTTTTCTTTTGTGAATACTTATCATTATCTGTTAGAAACTGTAATTTTCTCTGTGAATATCTGTATCAGTATTTTAAATACTGAAACACACTGTGTCAGTCATACTTTGTCATGCACGTTACTTGAACAACTGGAATAAAGAATTGAATTGAATTGAATTGAACTCCTTGTGCCTTCCTTGCATACATGCGCATTGATTGAGTAAAAGAGAGTGATAGAGAGAGAGGTAGTGGATAGGACTGACCGGCCATACTTGCACTTCTAGCATTCCCCCTTGACAGCCGCTCCCTCGCTCCGCCCACCATCAACTGATCCGGCATTCCAATAAACTCAATTTCAAATATACTACGGTCATTGAAATTCAGAGGTACGCATAGGTAAAATATGTTTAAATTTTTCTAAAATAGGTTAAAGTTGAACTTAAAACTTTGAGAAACCGGTTGAGGCTGAGTAATGATTAATGAAGCATTCTATTAATGTAAAGGAATGTTGTTGTTGTTGTTGTTGCCGGCAAACGTCTCGCGTCGAAGAGAGTTGGCTATGGAAAGCCGCTCTCTCCCTCTCTCTCTTCTCCTTCTTTTTAACTACATCTTTTCTTCTTTCCTTCACAATAGTCTCAGAAATGAGGCTACTTCTTTTGGTTTCATCCAGAGATCTTCCAACGTGAGTCTTGTTGGACGTCTAGCGCATTTGAAGAGATGGGCCACGTCGTGAGGTCCATTGAGACAGTCTGGGCAGTAGTCAGGTATCGAGTCATCGATCCGGTGTAAGTAGTGGTTGGTGTACCTGCTGTAGCCTGAGCGGAGTTGGCTCAGCGTGCAGCGGGCGTTTCTGGAGAGGTCCACTTCTTCTTCATTTATGTCCGGTGGTGGTCGGCCGCCCAGTATGACTGGACCTTGGATGGTTTCCTTTTATTCTGAGACCATGTTTGTGTGGACTCGGTTGGCGACGCTTTTCCCGTTGTTCTTCTCTGCTGTTTCCGACAGGGCTCTTTCAACAGTGCTTCTGCATGCGATGTAAAGATCAGCTTTCATGTTGCGTGGTGGGGGTCCTTGGAGAAATAATCCGTGATGGAAGTGAGTTTGGCTCAAGGTCCTTGCCAAGTATTGGGCTGATAGCATGTGAAGGTGCGATTTCGATCTCATAACTTTAGCTTCAGCATGTATGTGGTCGACGCTGGCCATTTGATGGTTTCCTGTTAAGATACGCAGGCCATTGTTCTGTCCTCTTTGAATTTTGATATGTGCTGAGGAGGAGATGTTATGCATGACACTGGATGCAGTTAGTATTCGCCTTTCTCTTGCATGTGGTGCACAGCCACATCCTTGGTCCTGGGTTACTCTCGATGTCTCCGGCCAATAGGAGAAGTAGTTGGGACAGGCCAGCCGGATCGGACTGTCCCTCAGGCGAAAAAAGAACGAAGACGGAGGTGTAGTGAAGAGATGAGAGAGACAGAGAGGCTCTCTTGTAGTTTCTTCGGAGCGTGATGCTTCCGGAGAAGGTTATTGATGTCCTTTGCAGTCTGTAGACTGTCGTGCTGCACCGCGTGAAGGCGGACATCGTTGTAGCACAATGTAAAGGAATAGAGAGGGTCGGTGGGTCGGTCAACCAGGAAATTTTTTTGCCATTTGGTAGCTTAACTAATGAGGTACGTTAAAATCGACAGAATTTTCATAAATATGAGCTAATGTTTGAGAAAAACCTGTACAACTACATATGAGATAAAATCATAAACATATTAATTTTCAAGAGAATCTGTCTTCTTTCCCATTAGTAGCATTTGAAATACTAATTAGGAATTACCTGTCATAATATAAAAACCTGGAAGCAGGAAATAACAAGTTTTCTTCGGCTTCCTGTTTACACTTCACATTCTCCACTCGCACGCAAACTCTTAATCATCTTCCTCTTTTTTGTTCAATGATGTCTCAGCCTTCTCTGTCGTTTGCCTTTCCTAGGCCCCCGGCCTTATCAACGGCTGACTTGAAAGTCTCTGAAGGAAGTAAAACATACCTGATGATGCTGCAACTGTGCTGCTTGCTGCTGCCCTGCTGCGAGTCCTCCCTGCAAGTTCGCAGCCACCCCTTGATTCTGCGCCGCTTGCAGCATGAAGGGAGGCAGCACGGGACCTTCATTGTCGGATGCTACTACGTCCGTCGACCAACTGTCTGACAGCATTGAGCGCTGGTCGTCTCCTGCGATCACCTCATACTTCTTTTTAGTTTAAAGGCTTTGAAAATGAGCTATTGCTTAAACGTCTCCGTGTATATGTAATAGCAGCCAAACAATCAAAAAAAATCCATTTTTACCCGCCTAAGACTACCACGTTTCTCTCATTCTCTCATTCGTCTCCCTCCGTGCACGGTTGCTCCTCGCACCGTCTCTTCCCTCGTCTGTGAGAGTCCTTTCCCGAGAAGATTTGGCGCTCCGGGATCGTAGCGCCATCATGAGCGACAGAAGAATGAGATGGAGGGACTACTTTGTAAAGCCGTTAGTCCCCAATTCCTAAGGAAGGCAGAGAACGCTGAGAAGTAGAGTCGTCACATGTCGCAACAGATCCCATAATCGATGATGTTATATTACCGATGTGGCTTGCTGATCTTGATAAAGCGTTTAAATTGGAAAAAATTGGAAAGACTACCACGGTAGTTTTAGTTTGCATGTATCTTTTTTTCTAACGGTGAACTTCTTAAAAAAATTTTTTACTCTTTTCATTCGGGTTCTACCTTTTAATCAGCGAAATGAGGGTCCGATTTTACAATACCAATTAGAAATTCAGTAAAAATAGTTAATAACTGCCCGAAACAGAATCAAAGCGTTTTCCCTCGGAGTTTACAGCGAAAACTCCTTATAATTGAGCAGCAATAACATTTTGCCTCCAAAAAAAAATTCACTAATTTTTTACCTTCCTGTAAGACACAAAATTATAATCAAAATTCAGGCTTACTGTATTTCTCCGTGTTGTTACCCAGGGCAAACTTGCCGAACTTCTCCTCGAGTCCATCTGCATTTTGCTTCCGAACACTGACGGGAAGCGTTGGAAGAGCCTGTCATGTATTCAAATAACCAAACTTACTAGAGCACTTTTATTCCTCCTCAACTCCGCTGCGTCGAAGGATCCAGTCTTCCCTTTTCACAGCTTCTATCTATTCGGATTTGCAAGAGTGAAACCGAGTCTACTCCTTCCTACCATTCCGTTCTTAGCTCGCTCACTTTCTGTCCCATGTCTCTTATTTTTTTTATTTCACAATGACTAAATCGGACAGTTTGTTGAACCCTGTGGCTCTCTGAGTTCATCTCGAAACACACTGGCAACAGTGGCCATTCGTGACTCTACAGCCTTAAGAGCCTGTCACGGATGGAGCCGGATTATCAAGTCCAGAATCGAGCGCGACCTCAGGTGGCGGATAGAGGGACGCCTCCCTACGAAGAATTCGTGCTGGGAGGTAGCGGGAGAAATCCCGCCGCGGACCAAAACTGGGTAGTATAGCTCGTCAAAGGAGGGCGATGCCGGACCGGCCTGGGCATGCCACCGGACAAAACATCAGCCGATACTCCGCTATACTTTTCAATGGCGAGTCGAGGCGCCAGTAAAATAACCTCTTGCCCTTCTCCGGTTAACGAATGGGTCTCGCCAAGAGGATCGCCGACTGCGGTGCGAGTGTAGACGGAGAAACTCTCTCCGGACTCAAAAGGATCCTCACCACCAACCTATCCCAAAAGGACTCCCCTCGACAGGACCTATGGGCAAGACAACAACAACAACAACAACTCTGAGTTCATATGCTCATCTCCTTTGAACAATAATTTTCCCCCTACAAGTCCAGACTGATAGTTCTGGAATTTTTGATTCGAGCATGTACAAAAAAAAAAGAAAAACGCACTTGTCTAGCAGCCACATCCACCCCTCCTCCAGGTACTGTCGAAGAGTTTCCAGTTCCTTGTACATTGCTTTCTTCTTGAGCTGTTTGACTAGAAATGAACATGTATAAACTGGCTTGACTTGTCTTTATTCATTTGTGCTGTCTTGAACAAGAACGTTTTCCATGAAAAACTGATAAATTCTCGGAACATGAGCTTAGAAAGCTGAAGTTAGCTAAAACTGGTTTTTCTTCTTGAAGCATTGTATCGTCTCTAAAAAACGTATTCCTTCTGAATTTTCAAAACTATTACTTCGTGCACCTTTTCAACGGGTAAGACACCTAGGAATGTCGCTACCACTCAGCGATGGAGACATTGTAAGAATACCTGAGAGGGGTCTCTCTACCACTCAGCGATGGAGACATTGTAAGAATACCTGAGAGGGGTCTCTCTACCACTCAGCGATCGAGACATTGTAAGAATACCTGAGAGGGGTCTCTCTACCACTCAGCGATGGAGACATTGTAAGAATACCTGAGAGGGGTCTCTCTACCACTCAGCGATGGAGACAATGTAAGAATACCTGAGAGGGGTCTCTCTACCACTCAGCGATGGAGACATTGTAAGAATACCTGAGAGGGGTCTCTCTACCACTCAGCGATGGAGACATTGTAAGAATACCTGAGAGGGGTCTCTCTACCACTCAGCGATGGAGACCCTCGTCCACTCATCATCTCCGAGACATTGTCTGGGAGAGTGGATGCACCGTCTTCATCCAACATCAGCAGCCTTAACAACGCTTTCCATTCTCCAACTTATTTCATAATCTATGAAACAGGAAGGAAGGTTGAATTAGAAAGTTTGTAAATCCAATTACTCATGTTTCGCAAGCTCAGGAGAGAGAAAGCGAGAGACGGTCGCGAAGGAGGTCACCTACTCGTGGTGCGACTGTGGACGATGCTGGAAGGCATCGGCCCCAATGTACCTCCAAATATACTATCCCAAAGGAAAGAAACCCTTCAAAAGGGCCTACACGAGCATTGCTCGTACGCAGTCACAACCCACTCTCTTTGTTTTTTCATTAGAGGATCAGGCGTTACCAGCCTTCCTGGTCCGAACTCTCTTACTTAGAGCTGGTATTGAATCCAACCCCGGTCCGCCAAGATGGCCGTGTCCCGTTTGCTCTAAAAGTGCTGCATCAAACAGTATAAGATGTGGTAGACGCTCCTCTTGGGTACACCTCAAGTGCTCGAATTTGTCATCGTTCAATGAATGGTCCTCGAATTGGAGATGTCTCGATTGTAGTAGACCACCTGTCACGAGAACTAAGCCCCCTAAGCCCTCAGAGAACCTAAAAATCCTTCAATGGAACGCGAATGGTTTAAGGGCTAGAGCGTCAGAACTAGAGGGCCTCCTACACGAACTGAACATTCACATAGCCCTCATACAGGAGAACAAGATGGAAGGAGACGCTAGAGTTACTATCCCCGGCTACACCATGCTCAGAAAAGATCGTAACAATTCTGGCGGTGGTGTAGCCATACTAATAAGGGAAGACACTCAGTTCACTAACATAACCCTTCCCTCAATGGATAAGGTCGCGGAAACTATGTGCATAAATGTCCCCACCAAACGAGGCAACTTCTCCATCACCAATGTATACATACCTCCCCGGTCCTCATGCTCACTCGGTTATAGTACTAGCTTTGAGAGACTATTAGACAGACAGGGCCCATGTATCATTGCGGGGGATTTCAAAGCACACAACGCGCTCTGGAGTGAGGGAATCGAAGACAAAAAAGGAGACGATCTATGCGAAGCCATAGAAGAAAGAAACCTGGTCTGCCTTAACAACGCCCGCCAGCACACAAGAAAGGACGCTTCGCCAGACATAACACTCATCTCCTCCGACGTGTCAACAGAATGCAGATGGACACCGATCAACAGACTCAACTCCGACCACCTCCCCATCATCGTCGAAGTTGATCTTCAACCGTCTAACATATCGAATGAGAAATGCTTCATGAACTACAACAAAGCAAATTGGAGCGGTTTCGAGATGGAGATAAACAAAAGAATTGTTGATTTTCCTTTCACAGAAAAAAGAGATTTCCTGGTACGAGTCATTCTTGCAGCGTCGAAGAACTACATCCCTAAAGGCAGAAAGCTCAACTACACTCCCAACCTGAGCGAAAAAGCAAAAGCCCTGATTAAACAAAGAGACTTCATGAGGACCAATGATCCTCTGATTCCTGATCTCCCTACAATCATGGCCGAAATCACAACTCAAATTCGCAAGGATAAGCAAAAAGCCTGGGAGGAATACGTCAGTGGACTTCGACATAATGAACCAACCAATCGGCTATGGAAAACTATCAAAGCAATTGATGGTAGAGGACACAACCGATCTCACAATGTCATCATCCAAAACGGAAAACAACTATCCTCCCTGGAAGCTGCAAACGCCTTTGCCAAAAACCTGGCCAAACAAGCCCCTAAAACATAAGACAAAACAAATCGACAGACAACCCGATGGATAAAAGGGTTTTCCAGAGAAGACATTCCCGTTTTTTCGATTGATGACGTTGAAAAAGCTTGCAAAGCAACCAGAGGCTCGAAGGCAATCGACAGCGAAGGTATCTGTCCACTCATGATCAAAAACGCAGGAAGCTCATTCAAAAGATGCTTGGCTTTCCAACAGTACTCTCCAATCCGGTATCATACCACATGCTTGGAAAACAGCCAGAGTTATTATGCTGCCAAAGATAAAAAAGGACCCGTCGACGATTAAAGGATATCGCCCAATCTCAATCTTATCTCCCATTGCCAAACTTTTCGAAAGAAGCCTACTCCCTTTCATCGCAGATGGGATCGAAATGGCCAAATGGCAACACGAATTTACAAAAGGCAAGTCCACAACATCAGCTCTCCTAGAAATAACTGGCCAGATCACAGAAGGTTTCAACCAAAAACCTCCCCCTAAGAGAACGATAATGGTTGCTTTGGACATGACCTCGGCGTACGATCTAGTCCACATCCCGACACTTTGCAGAAAAATCGCAGAGACCAATATCCCAAGAGGCATCGTGAGATGGTTGTCTAACTATCTTCGGAGAAGATCCGTGATTTAAGAGGTATTTAAGAACAATTTACTTAAGTTGCCTGTCAACCTAGTTTTACCAAATACTTTTGTTTCTGATAACTAAAGGCTCGTTTCTCTATTAATAGCATTTTCTATCTCCCCCCACCCCTCCCCTAGTTAAGCAACCTTTTGCTTACACACACCGCCACTAGAAAGACAGTCCATGCATATCCGCTATTGTTATTGTTCACTGTGAACCGAAGTTGAATATAATCTGTGCAAGGAATAAAGAATGAATGAATGAGTGAGTGTGACCTTCCAAAACACGACTAGCAGCTTTTTCACGAGTCGGGCTGGCGTTCCACAAGGCGGTGTGCTAAGCCCCATTCTTTTCAATGCTTACCCAAACAATCTTCCAGTACCCACGGGAAACACCAACATTGTTGCATATGCGGACGAAATCTCAATAATGTCATCGAGTGCAAAGATCAACGAATGCGAGGACAAAATGAGTGAATACCTCCCAATATTAGTTAATGAACTGGACAACCTAAAGATGCAGATCTCCAAAGAAAAATCTTCGGTCACCCTCTTTACAACATGCACAGCGGAATGTAACAAAAAGCCTGAAATCAAACTCAGTAACGATCTTCTCCCAATCACCAAAACACCTAATATCTTGGGTGTGGTTTTAGACCAATTAGGAACCTTCCGACACCACGCAGAGGCCATCAGAACGAAGGCTACCAAACGTCTCAACATCATCAGAGCATTAGCAGGCAGAAGATGGGGTCAGAATCCCACAACACTCATCGCGACATATAAAGCAACGACGAGATCCATAATTAACTACGCAGCACCCGTATACACTCCGCCACTCGCAAACACGCACTGGACACGATTACAGGCCTGCCAAAACAAAGCAATCAGGGCAGCCACGGGTAACCTTCAAATGGCCGGAACACAACATCTCGCTCTTGAGTCAAAACTTCTGCCAGTAAAAGAGCACAATGAGCTACTGACCAACCAATACCTAGCTGAAGCCAGAATGCAAGAAGATCACCCATCCCACAACCTCACCCTCCGACAACGACCAGCAAGAACCATTCGCCGACACGTGATGAACATGGACATCAGTCTGGGGGATAGTGACTGTAAGACAACTCTTAGAAATCTGCACACAGAAGCCGTTAGGAAATTTCTTAGAAACTGTGAACCAAACACAGTCCTAGGATTCAAACCACCAATGGTCCATAAGTCTACTAGGTTACTTAACAGGGAACAACAGGTTACCCTATCGCAACTTAGAAGTGGTTACTCGAGCACGTTAAATAGTTACCTTCATAGGATAGGTGCCACTGACTCTCCTCTCTGTCCTTTATGTAGAGAAGTAGATCATACTAGTGTACACTTGTTTAACTGCCGTTGTAACCCAACTAGACTTACACCGCTAGACCTATGGTATAGACCTGTCGATGTTGCAGATTTCATTGCCAAATGAATGTTGTTTTTCATTGCCAGTCTAAATAGTTGTTTGCTGTTCTTGCTGTTGTCTGCGTAGGTTGGATTGATGAATAATATGGATGGAAGGATGGAATCAGCTTTTTTTTTTAAAAAAAGCCAGAGCCCGAAATCAAAAAAAAAGGCGAAAAGAAAAGAGGCAAAAAAAAGTGAATGAGAGAGAGAAAGAGAGAAGTGAGTGAGTGTGACTGTGTGCTTGAGCTTTTACCGAGAGCTCGTGGAACCCCTTTCAACGCCAAAGGAACCGCACGGGCAACAATCATCAATCATCAAAGCGGGAGACGAGTAAGAGATACAAACAGATAACAACTAATGTAGAACCTTTTCCCTCAATCTGTATTACTTGAATACATTTTCCCCGTTTCTTTTCTCTTTCTCTCCTCTTTCTTCTTCCCTCTTTGTTTTGTGGAACTCTCTCTCTCTCTTCACCTCTCATCGTGCTCCCTTGGTTCATCGATTGAGGAAGCGATGCTGGCTTCTTCGGCCTCTCCTCCCTCCTCTTCCCCGGTCTCTGAATCGTTGTCATTCGTGTACTCTGATGGAGCTGAGGATCCCACTGCAAATAACCTTTCAAAGACACAATTGATAGTCTCTCAAAATCAATTTAAGAAAGAGGTCAAAATATACTATAAAAGGTCTTCATGAAGCAGTGTGAGCTTAATAATCGTAACCTCCACTGCCAGCCAGCTCCTGGACAAATCTGGTCCTCTTCTCTCCCTCCCTCTCTCGCTGGTTCTCCCTCTCAATCCGTCTGGCACTCGCCATAAACTCTTCTTCTCTCTCACGGCCAATCTGCAAAAATTTCTCATCATTACTCAGCTTTTCATTGTACTTTATACTCTCTGATTTTTTTCTCTTTCTCGCTCCCTAAAATAACATCGCCTCATCTTCCGTTTTAATTTTTTTTTTATACTAGTAACCTATAAAATCAAATCAAGTTCTATTATTTTATCTGTCAAATGTTATGATGCACTAGAACGAAGTGGTTCAAATAACTTTCAAAACAGATGACTATTCAAACCTATAACTATTTCGGAAGCCAGACAGCAATAAAGCTGGGTCATCCTATTTTTGAGGCGAGAAGCTGGAGTAAGGAAAAGGATATTTAGAGGCCGAAAAAAATGTTTTTTTTAATCCATCTTTCTCGGGCCTTGTGGAAGAGTCCGTCACCCTAAGCTTCCGTATTCCCAGAGGCTTTCAATGCTAGGCCTTCAGAGCCTCGAGTACCGTCACGCTATCTCTGATCTACTTTTTATTCATAAATGTTTACATAACAGATTAGACATAGACACTGATCATTTATACGAAATCTCGGCTGTTCAGCGTTTCACTCGGCATTCGCATCCTCTAAGACTTATTCCTCCTCACCGCATCAATAAGACCTCTTTATCGACATGTGTTTCCCGTCAAATGTCTGTTTGGAACTCTCTTCCATTTGATGTTATCAACGAAGCTAGTAGCCTTAAATTTAGAAAGCAACTTCTTTCGTTGCCTGTGAATGTGATTGTGCCAGTTAGTCTTGTTTCTGTTACTTAATTAAGACTTGTGATTTTTCATCAGTATCACAGCCCCCCCCCTTTTTCCCCTTTACACACCGCCACTGAGCTTTATGTGTAATGTAGTCCATGCATACCTTTGTTTATATGTAATTTGCTTTTTTCTTAAATACCTACATGCTTGGAATAAAGAATAAAGAATAAAGAAAGACCGGAAAACAGAGATGAGAACATGAGGATAAAAAGGTGAAAGTAGCAAATTCTGTTTATGATACTTTTTAGACATCTGGTTTTTCAACCATAACCAACTTGATTTATTGAGTCTCCCGTCGGTTCGAAGACGATGACATCGAACATTTCTGGTGGCAAGCCATCATCAGAACATCTTTCTTCTCCATTTACAGGCGAACCCTGAATGCGCTTCAGTTTTGACGAACAGTATGCGTCTCTATTCCGTATTGCGAGGAGAATTTTCGTGCCTCAAGTGATGCTTCCTTGCTTAGGAATGAATCGAAGGCAATTACTGACTCTTTTCTGCGTTGTGTTCCTTTCAGTGTAGGCAGGAAGGGAGGGCGATGAAGTGAGCATTCCTTTCCCAACTGCAACATCAATTATAGCAACTACACCAATCACATGAAAGAAACACAGAAAAAGATGCTTTCGATCCAAGCAGCTCAGCCCAAAACCATTGGAGACAGTAAAGGAATCATAAAAACAAACAACAAAAAACATTTGAATAAAATATAACGTTTAAAATTTTGGAGATCTCTAAAAAGTGGGCTTTCAGCCTTAACCAAGAACTCGAACGAATCTAAGCTAGATGAAACTAAGCGAACCAAAACATTAGCGTAGCTAGCTTTTTGTTCAAAAAAATAACCACCTTTATGCGCCAGATTGGACAGCTTGGCAGAGCGAGATTGAGCTGGGGGAGAGAGGTGTCGGCGTAAATCTTGAAAGCTAGCTTCTGAGTCTGTGTTTTTTGTCTGTGTTTTTCTCTCTCTTCCTTTTTTGACTCTGTTCCATACTGTCTATCCATTTACTTTATAGCTTCAAGACGATGTATGATCTACATAATGCATTCTTCCATAATAATAATAATAATCTTTATCGCGCTTGTTCCCACTTCTCGGCAAGGTACGCGCTCCCCTGAGATGCAGGACAGACCTATCCTGGTAGAACCAGTGGCTGCCCGCTATATCACTGCTACTGTGAATAGCAGCAGTGGGGAGAGTTAGATTCGAGCATGAGCACTACCAACATTTCTTAACCCCTTGGTTTGTGTGGATCTGTCCGGGGTGGAAATCGAACTCTGGAGTCTTCGCACAAAAGTCGAACATACTACGATTATGCCACGCCCGGACTGTATTCTACATTCTTCCATCCGCTCTTTTATTCTACACGTACTTTTTCTCCCAAATTTTTTTATTCAATGGGGAATTGACAAGAAAAAGCAAAATCCTCTGAGTGCCGACCAGGCTGTTTCTTCCTACCCGCAGTTACATATATGTATGTCAAGATCTCTAATCATATGGAAACGACAGGCCTCGAGAGAGCGCGAGAGCGTGTCATGTAAACATAGGTTGCAGATGAACAGAGCATTTGTATCACTAGGCTTTTTTGATAGCTCAGAGATTTGCGCATAGATTTCATACGCAGTGCGGCTTAGAGAAACACACTGGTGCCAACCATTCGCCTGAGGCGACGAGAAGGGCGTTGGGGGTAGGAGTCGCACAAGACGTCGCAGCTCCTTCTTAACCCCTGCATCGGTCAGTGAGGAGAGGGCGGCTCCGCTGACTGCTCCCATCTTCAACATTAACGAGTCAGCTTAGGAAAAAACTAAAATATACCAAAAACTGCTCCATAGAGAAGAAAACATAAAAAGTTTTTTCTGGTGGTTTACGCAGATTTGATCATCAGGTTCATTGGAATGTATGAGCAATGAGCATTTTAAGTTAACGGGATTAATCTCATTTGTATTCGGAAAAATTTATGCGATTAAAGGACGTATCATTAACTTGTATTGGCTGAACTTCTCAGACAATGGAAATTTTATGGAGAAAAAAGGAATGGACTGACAATTGTGTTGACATCAGCCAGGGATCCAATAAACATAGTTCTTCTGAAGTGACCCTCCTTCGTCTCAGCCAATCTAGCTTCCAACGGTGGAACCACCATGGAGAGCACCTCATCCACTACGTTGCGATAGGGACTCTGATAGAAAGGAAGTACATCCTTACTTATTCATGCTCATCTTCTAAAAATGCTGAAGAAATAGATTATCAAAAACATAACAGAAGAGAAAGAAAATAAGGAAAGAAAGGAATGATACAGTCAGAGATGAAGGATTAAGATGGAGGAAAAAACAAATACTTAAGAAGGGAATTGTTTCCATCCCTTACCTGCTGGAAGAAAGAGCAGAAATAGGCGAGGCTGGCTGAGGTTGTTTCCTCGAAGCGAGACAGCGCGAGTTGGAGAAGAACTTGCCCAATCTGCATAAGGTTGTGACGAGCAATCGGCGAGATAGGCGTGTCCGATATCACGCCAACCTGAAGTCATCAGATTTTAAGGGTTCGAGCATTCTGAGCTCAATATAGACTCCTCTCAGGCTCTCGAGGCGATTTCTGTTGTAGCTGATAATTCTCTTCTTGGAAAATACCCAGTAAATCCCAAACAAATGATAGGACTGCAAAATACATTATTGCTCAATAAATGACAGAATTTTTCCGCAATAAGCTATCGACTACATAGTGTTTAATGCGTTAAGTGAAGTTAACAAAAGACTTCATGACCATCAATCAAAACGGTTGTTCAATATCACTTAATTCACACAAAAAACCTGAAAGATTTCACCATTCAACTTTCTCGCTAACATTACACTCGCTATAACAATCGAGTCCAAACTTACTGTATCCGGCTTGGCGATCGTGGCACATATCAAATTCGTCACCACCAGATCAGTACAAATCAGCGACGCCTTCAAGGAACGCTTTATAGCAGAAGTCATGAGCGATCAACGGAATAGTTGAGGGGAAAATAAACAACAATTTTTTCGTCAAGCTTGTTCTCATTTTCTGCTTTTAATTACTTTTATGTCAATATTCTCGCCGGGCAAATGCGATAGATTTCTTGGAAAAATATAAAGACGATGATATGGAGTAGTGCGTAGGAATAAACTCATCTTCATTCTTGCACAGTCAAACTTTTTTATATGTCTACTTTTTTTTCTCCTGAAAACTAAAGACACCACTTCTTGTTGTTGCCGGCAAACGTCTCGCGTCGAAGAGAGTTGGCTATGGAAAGCCGCTCTCTCCCTCTCTCTCTTCTCCTTCTTTTAAACTACATCTTTTCTTCTTTCCTTCACAATAGTCTCAGAAATGAGGCTACTTCTTTTGGTTTCATCCAGAGATCTTCCAACGTGAGTCTTGTTGGAAGTCTAGCGTATTTGAAGAGATGGGCTTCGTCGTGAGGTCCATTGAGACAGTCTGGGCAGTATTCAGGTATCGAGTCATCGATCCGGTGTAAGTAGTGGTTGATGTACCTGCTGTAGCCTGAGCGGAGTTGGCTCATCGTGCAGCGGGCGTTTCTGGAGAGGTCCACTTCTTCATTTATGTCCGGTGGTCGTCGGCCGCCCAGTATGACTGGACCTTGGATGGTTTCCTTTTCTTCTGAGACCATATTTGTGTGGACTCGGTTGGCGACGCTTTTCCCGTTGTTCTTCTCTGGTGTTTCCGACAGAGCTATCTCAACAGTGCTTCTGCATGCGATGTAATGATCAGCTTTCATGTTGCGTGGTGGGGGTCCTTGGAGAAATAATCCGTGATGGAAGTGACTTTGGCTCAAGGTCCTTGCCAAGTACTGGGCTGATAGCATGTGAAGGTGCGACTTCGATCTCATAACTCTACCTTCAGCATGTATGTGGTCGACACTGGCCATTTGATGGTTTCCTGTTACGATACGCAGGGCATTGTTCTGTCCTCTTTGAATTTTGGCATGTGCTGAGGCGGAGAGAAAGCTGGCCCAGGCTGGAGAAAGCTGGCCCAACTGATGGATTGGCAAATGGCTTTGTACGTGAGACGGAGTGTCTCCTTTTGATTGCCCCATGTACTGCCGGCTAGCGCCTTCAGTACATTGTTACGTTGCGACATTCGGCCTGCTATGTCTTTCGCATGATGATTGAATGTGAACATAGAGTCATATGTAACTCAAAGGATTTTGGGGGTATTCACGGTGGGTACGCTCTGACCTCCGATCGAGACGTCTAGGAGAGTCTTGTACTCTTTGCTGTAAGGTGTGAAGAGTAGAAGCTGGCTTTTGG
Source organism: Allodiplogaster pararmata (assembly GCA_964056735.1). Lineage (NCBI taxonomy): Eukaryota > Metazoa > Nematoda > Chromadorea > Rhabditida > Diplogasteridae > Allodiplogaster > Allodiplogaster pararmata. The sequence goes on along the minus strand of OZ057408.1, from coordinate 41,474,208 downwards.
CAGGAGAAATAGATAGTACACGATCGTGGATGAACTTTTCGATGTGTGGGAGACCGGATCGTATGTGTAGCGAGGCAGTGGAAATGCTTGGATCTGACGCCAATAGCGTTATTTCATCAGCAGCATTTCACGATTTTGATAATTGGATCGTTGTTCGGAAGATCGCTTAGATATAAATTTAAAAGAAGCGGTGAGAGTGCGCTGCCTTGAGGGACTCCGCTTCTGATCAGGGATGAGCTTGAGAGGACGTCGCGAAAGGATGTACGGCTCGTTCGTCCTCTGAGGTACGATGCCAGCCATTTCTTTGCGAAGTTTGGAGCGTTGGTTTGTAGGACGAGATCTATGAGTACCGCTATGTCTATGCTGTCGAAGGTCTTTGACATGTCGATTGCCAACATCACTGTACGTTTAGCTGGTCTCTTGTTGTTGTTGTAGATTGCCCGCCGTAGGTCTCCGGCTGGGTAGACGAGGTCTTCTTTGACATGGCTCAGAAAACAATAACCTTACTTACATCATTTATCTAATTACATTTATTTCTCTTTCTTTTTTCCCCATTTTTTTTTTTGAGAGAGAAAGGAATCACTGGTATAAGAACTTAACAACAGACGTCGGGCTATTCCACAAATCTATACTTCTTAAAAGTGTGTGGTCACAGCGACACGAGAATAAATGACTAGTTGTATGTGGCTCTTCTAAACATTTTGGGCAAAGAGGGGATTGGGCAGCTCCTATTCTGTGTAGGTAGCTGTTAAGGGAACTTGCATAGCCACTACGTAGTTGCGATAAAGTTATTTGTTGTTCCCTGGGAAGTTGATTCGTTGATTTATGGATTCTGGGAGGTTTCTTACCTAGAACTGGGTTAGGGGAGCAAGATCTAATGAAATTTCTAACAGTCTCAGTATGTATTCTTTTAAGTGCGGCTTTCTGATCACTGTCTACTAACATAATTTCTAAGTCCTTGGCATGTTTACGAATAGTTCTAGGTGGTTTGGGTTCCATGCATCGACGATGGGAGGGGTGTTTGGGAGGAGTCTTGCTCTTGCAACGGATTGCTTGGTAAGCATCGTGTTGTGCTCCTTTATGGGTAACATTTCGCTTTCTAGAGCTAAGTGCTCTGTGCCGGTCATTGCTAGGTTTCCTGTTGCTATCCGTATTGCTCTATTTTGGTTTGCCTGTAGTTTTTTCCAGTTCGTCTCGGCCAATTGAGGGGAGTAAATTGGTGCGGCGTAGTTGAGAACGGATCTGGTCATTGTTTTGTAGGTTGCAAGAAGGGTGTTTTTCTGTTGGCCCCATGTTCTTCCTCCGAGGGCACGTAGTATATTCAGTCTTTTGGCCGTTCTCTGTTTAAGGTATTCTGCATGTTGTCGGAAGGTGCCGAGTTGGTCTAAGACGACACCGAGTATTTTGGGTGTTTTAGTTGTCGGCAAAAGGGTTCCATGGATTTCTAGCTTGGGTTCTTTTTTACATTCGCCTGTATGGGTTGTGAAAAGAGTGACCGTAGTCTTTTCCTTGGATATGATCATTTTTCGTTGTTCCAATTCTTCTACGAGTTTCGGTAGGAAGTGGTTGATCTGATCTTCACAGGTTTCAATACAGGGGCTTGAGGAGAGAATTGATATGTCGTCGGCGTAGGCTGTCATCTGCGTGTTTCCTGTGGGTTGTGGGAGGTTGTTTATGTAGAGATTGAATAAGAGGGGGTGAGCACTGCTCCTTGTGGGACACCAGATCTGCATGTGAGACGTCGACTGCTTTTTCCTTGGAAATCTACCTTGATTGTACGGCCTCTTAGGTAGCTGGACATCCATCGGACGATGGCTCTTGGCATATTCGTTTCAGTGAGTTTCTTGCAGAGAAGGGATATGTTCACTAAGTCATATGCTGCAGTGAGGTCAAGGGCGACCATGAGAGTGCGGTCCGGGGGTGGTTTCCGATTGAAACCGTTTGTTATTTTCCCGGTTATTTCCAGGAGTGCGGTAGTAGTCGAGTGCTCTTTGCGGGATCCATGTTGCCAGTCAGCGATTTGAAAGCCTTCCGCCAGGAATGGTAATAAGACCCGTTCGAATGTTTTGGCTACAGGTGATAGTATTGATATTGGTCTATAGCCGTTCAGGTTGCTGGAGTCCTTTCCTGGTTTAGGTAACATTATCACTCTTGCATCTTTCCATCTGGACGGGATAATACCTGTTTGCAGCGTGTTATTGAAGAGGATGCAGAGACACTTTCTGAAGTTTTCACCGGCCATTTTGAGTAGTAGAGGGCAGATGCCTTCACTGTCTGGGCATTTGGAACCTTTGGTTTTCTTGATTGCTTCTTCGATCTGTGCCAGGGAAATTTGGGGAGCGTCTGTCCGTTTGAGGCCTTTAATTATTGATATTGATATTCTTTATCGCCAAAGGACAACTGGTTCAGGGTCATCGCTAACATGGTTGACAATGAGAAAATGAAAAAGTAGAAAATCTTCGGAAGAGGAATAAGCAACTATGGCGTTGCACTGAAGAGTCTTGGTAGACCACTTAGCGTTTCAACCTCATACCTAAGATATTCACGAAGTCTCGAGTCCCAAGAAGACAGAAGAGAAATCTCGTAATTCGATGAAGTAGAGACGAGTAGAAGTCAGTGTGAAGAGGAAATGATAGACCCGACCATCTCCGGGGTTTGAAAAAGAAAAGAATTAGTCGTGTTGTGCTTCTTGCTGATTTGTCGACCTCTTTAGGGGCTTGTTTAGCTAATTTTCTGGCAAAAGCGTTTGAGGCAGATGTTGGGCATAGACTTTTCCCGTCGTGGGTGATGGTCAAGTGCGTCGGTTTTATTGATTTGCCGTCGATAGCCTTTATCGTTTTCCAGAGTTTGTTGCCCGGTTCGTTGTGGCTAATTTCAGATATGTACTTTTCCCAAGCCTTCCTCTTTTCGAGGTTGATGCGGAAGGAGATTTCGGCCATTATTGAGGGGAGTGAGGGGTCCGTAGGATTGTCCCTCCTCATATGGTCCCGTTCTGTAATCAGCTTCTTCACATCTTCGCTCAAGTGAGGCGTGTATTTTGGCACCTTTCCACGGGGAATGTTGTTCTTCGCCGCTTTGGTCAAGGTGTTGGTCAGGAATTTGTGCATCTGAACTGAGTTGCCGGCGAATGGGAAATCCATGAGAATCTTGTTGATGTCCCTTTCGAAGCCTTCCCAATTCGCTTTGTTGTAATTTGTATAACAACGTGCGTTTGAGATGTTGGATGGCTGTGTTTCGACGTCAATCAGGCATGGGAGGTGGTCAGAGTTCATTCTGTTGATTGTTGACCAGTTGCAGTCGATGGCTATGTCGTTCGAGGCGAGAGTGATGTCTGGTGATGCTTTTTGTCTTGTGGGCATCTTTGAGTTGTTGAGACATACAAGATCGCTGTCGTCAATGAAGTCGCATAGTTCATCTCCTCTGCTATCCTCCGTACCTTCACTCCAAACTTTATTGTGTGCGTTGAAGTCTCCACCGACAATGAATGGTTTCTTCTGTGTTAGGAGTCGGTTGAAGTTCGGCGCGTATGTGTTGGGGCAGGACGATCGAGGTGGGATGTAAATGTTGCAGATTCAGCTGGTCTCTTCGCGTTAAAACCTGCAGCTACGTCTTTTGAAAGAGTGAGGAGGGCAGAGGTGGTGGATCTTCCTGTGGTGAATTTATGCTGGTGCTCAGCTACTCTTAAGTACGGCTTGAGTTTTTCCAAGAGAAGTTCTATGATTTTCGCCATCGGTGAGAGTAAGGAGATCGGTCGGTATCCTGGTCCATCCGTTGCCTCTTTTCCTGCTTTCAGGAGTGGAAGAATGACTGAAGATTTCTAAATCATGGTAATTCTGCCAGAGCTGAGGGAGTCGTTGATGAGCTTTGTGAGGGTGGCTATACCTCTGTTCCCGAGATAATGAAAGAGTATTGGAGCGAGTCCGCCCGGTCCGAGGGCTGTTGATTTCTTTGTCTTCTGAATAGCTGATTTCACTGCGGCCTGTGAGTACTTGACAAAATCTTTCGCGTGGATGTTGTGAACTTTCTTCATGGTTTTCCGATTTTCCTTTTTTGTTCTGTAGGCGATTGGGCGTGTGAAGCGTTTGTTGAACTGGTTCGCGATTTCGATGGAGGATGTGAGGGGTCCTTTCCCGAAGTCAATGGCGCAGTTTGGTGGGGGACGTCCTTTATCATTCAGCATCTTGATCGTTTTCCACAGTTTCTTGCTGTCTAGTTTGGGATCAAAGGTCTCCATGAAGCTTCTCTAGATGTCCCTTTTGTTTCTGTCCGTGGCTCGTCTGATATTCATGTTTATGGTGCTGATTTCTTGGCTTGATGGGTCTGATTCTCGTAAAGTCTCGTTTGGTCATCCAATCTCGGATTTCTGGTTTTAAGGCAACGTTTCTCTTCTTGATGCGACCGCATGGTATTCAGCAGGTGGCTGCAGATAACAGGATCTTCCGGAAGAAGGACTCAGCTTGGGCGGCGGGGAGGTCGGGAAGAGGTGTCGTGGATAACTTTTCTTAGACGAGCTGTTCAAAGATTTTCCAGTTCGCTTTTCCGAAGTTGGTGAAGGAGACTTTCCTGTGCGTACGGATGTAGTTGGAAGAACGATTACGATGGGTAGATGGTCGGAGCTTCCAGATGGTATTGTTTTCCATGAGACTTGAGAAAGTAAGTCCAACGAACAAATGGAGATGTCTGGGGAAGATGGTCTTCCGTTGACTGGTACTCTGGTAGGCGTGTCACGGTTTACTGCGGCGTGTTCTGGAGCATCGATTGTTTCTGCGATGTGAGAGCCTCTGCTGTCTGAAGATTTGGAGAACCATGCGGCATCATGAGCGTTAAGACCACCGAGTATGATGGATTTCTCGCGATTGTGTAAGAACGGAGTCGGGCGTGTAACCAGTGGTGCAAGAGCTCGTCGGTGGTATGAATATGTTGGTAACATCGAGCGACTTCCCATCGGCATCGAATATGCGGACGGTGAGAGATTCCGAATTTGTGTCGGAATATGTATGCCTTTTTCCTAGCTCTGAGGTCCACCACCCATTTTTCTTTAGGGTCCACTACCCATTCCTGTGTATGTATTCTCGAGACACACTGGCTTCATGACTCTACTGCCTTAACAGCCTGTAATGGATGGGCCAGTCCGGAATATAGCGCGACCACAGGTGGTGGATAGAGGGACGCCTCCGAATGCAAACTTCTTTCGATAAACTTACAAAATAAACATGGTCCAAAAAATCTGTTCAACTTCATTCTCTACACAATTATGACTTTATATGGTGAAGAGCGAGCTGAAAGTATTGATCCACCCTGCCTCTGGAAACGAACACTCTAACGAATGGGTTCATGACATACATATAACTTCTGAAAAATACCATGTTTAATCTGAGATTCATTCTGAGAAGTTGATCGCGTTGAATGAACGCTTGTTGTTGTTGTTGTTGTTGTCTTGTCCATAGGTCCTGTCGAGGGGAGTCCTTTTGGGATAGGTTGGTGGTGAGGATCCTTTTGAGTCCGGAGATATTTTCTCCGTCTACACTCGCACCGCAGTCGGCGATCCTCTTGGCGAGACCCATTCGTTAACCGGAGAAGGGCAAGAGGTTATTTTGCTGGCGCCTCGACTCGCCATTGAAAAGTATAGCGGAGTATCGGCTGATGTTTTGTCCGGTGGCATGCCCAAGCCGGTCCGGCATCGCTTTTCTTTGACGAGCTATACTACCCAGTTTTGGTCCACGGCGGGATTTCTCCCGCTACCTCCCAGCACGAATTCTTCGTAGGGAGGCGTCCCTCTATCCGCCACCTGAGGTCGCGCTCGATTCTGGACTGGATGATCCGGCTCCATCCGTGACAGGCTCTTAAGGCTGTAGAGTCACGAATGGCCACTGTTGCCAGTGTGTTTCGAGTTGAATGAACGCTCATCCGAATAGAACAAATTTCTTCTGAGTTGTAAACGGTTATCGGCGCTAATGAGTATCAGCAAAATTGGGTTCGGCGCCAATGGGTATGACCGTGATTGGGTTCGGCGCTAATGGTTATGAGCGCAATTAGGTTCGGCGCTAATGAGTATGAGCGCAATTAGGTTCGGCGCCAATGGGTATGAGCGTGATTGGGTTCGGCGCCAATGGGTTGACCGTGATTGGGGTCGGCGCTAATGGGTATGAGCGTGCTTGGGTTCGACCCTAATATGTATGAGCGTGATTGGGTTCGGCGCTAATGTGTATGACCGTGATGGAGTTCGGCGCTAATGGGTATGACCGTGATTGGGTTCGACGCTAATGTTATGAGCGCAATTGGAAACGCACCGTACCGTACGGCGCTGATGTGTATCAGCGCAAATGGATGTGGCGCTAACGGGTTTCGGTGCTGTTGGATGTTGGCGCTATAGGGTGTGGCGTTATTAGGTGCCGCGCTGGTGGGTTCGGCACTAACGTCTCGGCCCAAAAGTCTGGGACCCCACTAAATTGCACGTACTTCTCTCGCCTAGAAATTTAAAGAACCTGAGTATTTTCTTTACAAGCTAAACAATAACAGAAAAAATTCGGATATTTGCTGACCTCTGATTCGGAGACTCTGTTCTTGTGGAGCAGAGAGGAGTGAAGCTTCTTCACCAACCAAACGAGTCCTGGAGGCAGGCAGTGCAGCGAATCACAGATGCCTGCAAGCACAGCTTTTTCATTCACTTCTCCTCTTGTTCCATGCATCTTCCTTCGTCCACTGGACCGTGCTTTTTTCGCTTTTCACTTAACGAGCGGGACAGTGAAGACATATATTGACAGCGAGTGAATTTAAGAGAGATAAATACAGACAAAGAAGAGACGTAGAAAGAGTGAGAGAGAAAGAGAGATGAATCACAAACTTTTGATGAAGCTCTGGGTGAGAAAAGTGAGTTTCTGCTCGATGTTGTCCCTGTGCGCCCTCCACTTCTTCTGGTACTCGGCTGAAGAAGAATCCACACCGAAACGACGCTCTCGATCTCTTTGGGAGAAACGCAATACTGACTGTGAATGGAAGGCATTATTTGTGATGAGGGATTGAATGCTGCCTCATGGGCTCCTCGATTCTGGACCGAGTAATGCAATTTTCATGGCTCATCTATTCGCACTATTTAAAAAAATCGTTGTTTTCACGCACAAGATGTTGAAAAGTTTAGAAATAATTCTTCGTCTTTCTTATTCTATTATTGGAAAATTATAGCGCATATAAGAAATTACCTTTTCCGGTTCAATATCCAAGTATACATCATCTTGACAAAGAACTTCCATCACAGGTTGGTGCAGGGCAGCGGTGAGAAACACCTTCAAACCATTCTCTTTCAAGTTTAATATTTGAAATTATATATATATATATATATATATATATATATAACCTTGAAGACAAATCTCAATTTTAAAGGAGAACTAAAAAATTATTTACGTTTGAAAAAGCACTAGAAAAGGCGTATCAACGCAGAAAAAGTTTTCAGTGACAATAAAACTATCTCAAAAATAGAGAACAAAAATAATTCTTTCTGAAACAATTCAAATACCTCACAGAGAATTCACTCTGAAACAAACAAACAATTTAACTAAACCAAAAGCCGAAAAAAGAATTTACCTTGGCTGGAAAATGGGTCTCGATGAAAAGTGCGGAGAGTCTTTGGAAGGCACCAGCCCTGCTAAGCATCTTCCGAGGTTCTGCTGCCGTCACTACACTTCCTTCTATGAGTTCATCGAGCACCTAAGGATGTTCTTCCCTGTCTTTCTACATTTTTGAATCAGACGGCTACAAAAAAAATTTCCTCAGAGTATCGTCCTTTTTTTATCAAAATTACGGCCTTCAGTAGAAAATTTAGAAAACCTGCAGCAGAAGCACTTCGTCCCATGGAAAGACGCAATGACCGTACACCAGAGAGAAAAGAGCGCGTGGCAGATACTCTTCCTCTCTCTGTGACTGCAACATCGATCGCTTTTTAGGTTGAAACAACAGCTGCATCGAGAATTCCATCAAGTACTCGCGATGAGGAAGATTCCTGACCCCTTCTTTGAAGAATATATAGAATTTACACCAGCTAAAACATTTGTTTTCAGGTTATCCCATTCTACAGGGTGTACCATAAGTTTTCATGCCAATGCGTTTTTCGACGTGCATTGGAATTCAGAAAATGAAAATTTTGCCGAAAAATTTTGGGTGATAGTTTGTCAACATTTTGTATGTCATGTGGAAAAAATTAGGCAGACTCTTCAAGTTCTCGCGAAATGGCGACTACTCATCATACTCGTAGTTCGATTGAGGCGATTCACTTACGAAAATTTTTAATTGTTGCCTTGTTCGAAAAAATCAAGGTATGCCGTTAGCAGGTAGAATAAAGTGAACTGCCACTCCTATGCGGTGGATACGTACATGCATAGGTAGAATGACTTGATTTCTCGATATGTCGAAAAAAATGTTACTTAAAAAGAATGTTACTTTTCTTTTCACTGAGCGGTCGAGTTTCGTTTTCTCTCTCTGTGAACAAAATTCCCCAAGCGAATAAAGTCATTTCCCCCTTTCATCTTCTTCTCAGCGCGGCGAGAGTGATGAATGATTGACAACTGCGCGCTCCTCATCGACTGAATATTCGAAGCTGGACTAACGGAACGCCTGGTGCCAAGGCTATTCTCTAAACTTGGCACCTCAAAAAGTTTGTAGAGTCGTTGCATTTGGGATCTTCAGTATGTCATCTTCTGTATAAAATGTTCAATCATTCCTGATCGGTTCTCTCTTTAACAGATTACGATCGAAGAGAAGGGCCGATGTTGTAACATTCGACTCATTCGAAGAACTCCACTAGATGATGTGTATTCGCAATCAAATATCAGTGTCATAAAGCCGTTATCGGTATAATTGTTAGAGCATCATCTAATGTAATGTCTCTCACAACGAATTATTTGATAATGATTATTGATAACTTATTTCGTGGTCTACTTCTCGCTCTTTTATCACTGAATTTTCTCTCCTCTCTTGATAATTAATTCTTGCTATCTCAAGATCGTCCTATACTCTCGACTCTTCATATATCTGCACTCGTCTTATACTCTCGACTCTTCCTATATCTACACTCGTCCTACACTCTCGACTCTTCCTATATCTGCACTCGTCCTATACTCTCGGCTCTTCCTGTTGTTGTTGTCTTGCCCAACGGGTAGATCTTCCTTCGCGAGACACTGGAGGAAGTCGTGGAAGCTCTCGACCCTCCAGCGTTATAAGCCCACACTCTCTTTCCTCTCTCTTATTTTTTTAAAAATTTTTTTATACTTTCCTTTTTTTTAAATTCTCTCTTTCACTTTTTTTTGAGAGATTTAATTGAACAAGAAATCAACAACCGAGTGCGGCCTATTCCAAAGGTCGATAGGGCTAAGTGAAGTGGGGTTACAGCGACATGAAAAAATATGTCTCGAAGTATGCGGCTCTATCCTACACAGTGGGCAGAGGGGAGATTCATTGGCCCCTATTCGGTGGAGGTAACTGTTAAGGAAACTAGAGTGGCCGCTTCGCAATTGAGACAGAGTTATCTGATTTTCTCTGGATAGTTGGGACGTGGACTTATGTATTCTAGGAGGTTTAGTTCCCAGAACTGGGTTGGGTCGACTATTTCTAAGAAAATCTCTGACTGTCTCCGTGTGTATATTTCTGAGGGCCACTTTATAGTCCGTGTCACCTAATACTATGTCTATGTCTTTGGCATGCTTTCTGACTGCCCTGGGAGGTTTTGCTTCAGTGCAGATGCGGTGAGATGGATGGTTAGGCTGAAGCCTGGCCTTGGCGGTGAATTGTTTGCTGAGCATGAGGTTGTGTTCTTTGACTGGAAGAAGTTTGCTCTCGTATGCCAGGTGCTGAGTGTCCGCAATTGCAAGGTTTCCAGTTGCGATTCGAATGGCTTTGTTTTGTGCTGCTTGCAAGGAAGTCCAATGTGATTCGGCAAGTTGGGGCGAGTAGATGGGTGCTGCGTAAGACAAGACTGCTCTTGTAGTTGCTTTGTAGGTGTTCAGCATTGTTTCGGTCTTCTGTCCCCATTTTCTTCCTGCGATTGCTCGGAGGACATTCAATCTTTTTGTTGCCCTTGTCTTTAGTCCTTCGGCGTGTTGACGGTAGGTTCCCATCTGGTCCAAGGTGACACCAAGGATTTTGGGGGTTCTACTTGGAGGAAGTGGCTCACCATTGACCACAACTTCTTGTACTTCACGACATTCCTTTGTGTTGGTGGTGAAGAGCGTTACACTGGATTTAGCTGCCGAGATGTCCATCTTTAGTTCCCCAAGATGGCTGGTGAGGGCTGGGAGGTAGGTGTTCAGTCTGTCAGCTCCAACTCTCCAGTCAGGGTGAGAGGCCAGTATTGTCAGATCATCCGCGTACCCGACCAGTTTGATCGTCTCGGGAGGTTTCGGCAGCCCATTCAAGTATATGTTGAACAAGGAAGGGCTGAGTACTCCCCCCTGAGGAACTCCTGCGTAGCAGGTTTGCTGGCGGCTGAGGCAGTTTCTGAAGTCCACACGGATGGCTCTCCCTCGTAGATAGCTGGAGAGCCATCTAACGAGGCCTCTGGGGATGGACGTGTCGGCGAGAGTGTGACACAGGCGAGAAATGTTGACCAGATCATATGCCGAGGTGAGGTCGAGCGCAACCATCAATGTGCGATGTGGAGGGAGCCGTTGGTTGATATCATTGGTTATGTGGCCCGTTATCTCCATCAAGGCTGTCGTGGTCGAGCGTCCTTTTCTGAAGCCATGTTGCCAGTTTTCCAACTCAACTTCTTCTGTGATGTGGGGGGGATGATTCTCTCGTGGAGTTTGACCACAGGGGACAGAATTGAGATCGGTATGTAGCCTTTAACCGACGTGAGGTCCTTCCCTGGCTTCGGAATCGTGATAACTCTGGCCGTCTTCCAGGCCGAAGGTATGATGCCGGTGCTGAGTGAGCAATTGAAGAGTATTGCAAAGCATCTTGCACACTGTTCGTCAGCCTTTTTAACCATAAGAGGACAGATTTCGTCGAGATCCATGGCCTTGGAGCTTCTCATTTTCTTCATTGCTGTCTTCACTTCGCCAACTGTGACGACTGGGACGTCGGAACGCTTAAGGTTCGAGGTCCAGCGGTGCGTTCTCCTGTTAGATCGATCAGGGGTCTTGACGGCTTGTTTGGCGAGTTGTTTGGCGAAAAGGTTGGTAGCTTCCAGGCTGGATGGAGGTGAACCCTTATGTTGTTGTTGTAGCCGATAGATCTTCTATTCGGCATCGTCTTCGGTGATCGGTAGTTTTAGAAACCTTGCAGCTTCTACTGGGTCGGTCCAGAGAGACCAAGCCGTCAAACTAGTCGGCCTATCTGGACAGGAGAAAAGGTGAGTCGTTGTGTGTCCGGGTTCGTCGCAGTCCGGACATCTGTCCACGGTTGTGGAGTCAATTCTGGACATATAGCTTCGCAGAAATGGGCTATATCCAGACCGTAGCTGGGCGAGTGTTCGTCTTGTAGATCTCGGAAGATTTCTCTCTTCTCTGGAGATAGGCGGTGGTGGGTATCCTCCCAGTACCACAGGCGGTGAGTATTTGTTTTTCACCGCTGTGACTGTATCCGTGTGTATCTTCTTTATGTCTTCACGGTACGCTTCTTCTGTCTTCACTTCTTTATCTTCGTCAAGGAATGGAGTGATGCAGTTTTGGTGTTCACTGAAAAGGGATCTCGCCCTCTTCAACTGTCTGGGAGGAGGTGGCATCTTGGTTGTGTCGTGATCAATGTGGTCTCGTTTATGTAGCCGAAGGAGGAATTGCTTGCACAGCATGTCGTTGTGAGGCTTCACCGGGAGGACTTCGGATTCAATATGGAGATGATCTATCGGTGTCATCTTGACGCATCCTGTTGCCGCTCTCAGAGCAACATTTTGGGCAGCTTGAAGTTCTTTCCAATGGCTTTCGGAGAGATTCGGAGACCATATTGGCGCGGCGTAGTTGATAACTGGTCGGCCGACGACTTTGTAGGTAGTCAGCAAGAGTTCTTTTTCCTTTCCCCAGGAAGCTCCAGCAAGTGCACGTAATGCTGCATTCCGGTTTCGGAGTGTCGTCCTCGTTTTCTTCGCATGAGATCCGAAAGTGTACATCGTGTCGAATGTGACGCCTAGAATTTTGATGGAGCGGACAGTTGGAACAGTGATGTTGTCTATACGGATGTCGAGCTGCTGATTGACCTCCCTGCTATTCAGCGTGAATAGCATTGCCGCACTTTTCTCTGCTGCTAATTTCAGTCGTCTGGAGTCGAACCACTGTGCTAGTTCGTCGAGGTAGCTGTTGATTTTGTTGCATATTGGAGCGATGTCGGACCCTTTGGCAAAAATAGTGCAGTCATCGGCATATGAGACGAGTTCGATCTGTTCCGGAGGTAAAGGGATATGTGACAGGTAGTGGTTGAAGAGAGTTGGTGACAGTACACCACCTTGTGGAACTCCAGCACGGAGTTTACGTTTCTTGCTTTGGATTCCACGAAATTCGACGTAGGTTTGTCGTCCTCTCAAGTAGCCACATATCCATCTTCCTATTTTGTCTGGTAGCGATGCATTTGCAATATCTTCGATCAAGATGTTGTGGTCCACGCAGTCGAAAGCTCGGCTGAGGTCTAAGGCAACTGCTACTGTACGACTAGCCGGTTTCTTCTCGTTGAGTCCTCTGGCAATGTAGTCGTTGAACGTGTGAAGAGCAGTCGTAGTGGATCTATCTTTGGTGAACCCGTGTTGATGTTTTGCTGGAGGCATCGCTTGTTGTATGTATGGAAGAAGCAGACGTTCAAGAACTTTTGCGACTGGTGAGAGGAGGGAGACTGGACGGTAAGATGACGACATTTCTTCTGGTTTCCCTGCTTTCAGAAGAGGTATTACTTTGGCCAGTTTCCAAACAGATGGGATTTGGCTGGTTCTTAGGCTGTTGTTGTATATCGATGTCAGGAAACGGTGGGCATTGGGACCAAGATGTTTGAGGTGAATCATAGTAATTCCGTCAGGGCCAGCGGCTTTACTAGACTTGCTTCCTTTTATTGCCTTTGAAACTTCAGATTCTGAAAAAAAGGGCTGAGTGATCATCTTGGGTCGCCGTAGGTCTCTTCTTGCGCGTCTAGCAGATTTGGTTGGATGGACTTTGCTTGCTGGGGTGAACTGTTTATTGAAAGCGTTGGAAGCCTCTTTTCGATTGTAGACTGGGATTCCCGAAAAATTGATAGCGCGGTTGTTCTCCTTTTGAGTGGGATTTACAATAGATCGGACAGTGGTCCAAAGTCGTTTGGCTCCTTCTTGTAGATTCATCGTCTGAAGGTAGCGTTGCCATTTGTTTTTTCTGTATTCGTCAACTTTTTGCTGGATCATCTTGTTCAGTTCTCGGATTTTGGGGTCAGCGGCGTTTTCTTCGCGGAGTCTATCTCTCTCATCTGCTAGCAAGGCGGCGTCAGTAGGGAAGCCGGGGCGAATGTTTGGAATACGTCCTTTGGGCACGTAGCGGCGGTCTGCGGAGAGTATCGCTTCGCGGAATTTTCGCTCAGCTTCGAAGATATTAGAGAAGGAGTTTTCTCTAAGCTCCATTTCGCATCTGTCTCGGAAACCTTTCCAGTCAGCTTTCGAGAAATTCGTGTAGCATCTACGTTTAGTCTCTTCTCGGACGATTTGTCTCTGGAGTCGAACTACTATTGGAAGGTGGTCGCTGTTCAAGCCTGTAGAAGCCGTCCAAGTTATGTTGCAGGCTAGAGAGGAAGAAGCGAGTGTAACATCGGGTGAGCTGCTGCATGTTGGAGTAACGCGAGTTGGACTGAAGTCATTCATCACCACCAGGTCTGAGTTGTCAATTGCCGAGGCCAGTTCTACTCCACGCTGATCTTCGTCGATAAGCGCATCCCAGTCTTCATAATGTGCATTTAAGTCGCCGAGAATCAGGCAGTCTTTGAGTTGAAGTAGTCCATCCCAGTTGGGATGGTGGTTCGGCGGGCAGCTGCTGGTGGGGGGGAGGTATACGTTGACCAGTGTTACTTCCTCTTCAGCAGAGCTCGATGCTCTGACATTGATTGCCAGCGTCTCCAGGTGTTCGTCGTTTATGATGTTAGAGAGATCTGTGACACGAAAGGCCACTGACTTATGGAGTATGAACGCAAGACCTCCTCCTTTGTTACGTGTTCTGTCCGATCTGATGACGATGAAGTCGTCGTTCTTCGGGAGTTTTGTTCGATCAGTAAATTTCGTCTCCTGTATGGCTGCAGCTGCGACATCATGTTTCTGCATGTAGTTGATCACTTCTTCTATCTTTCCTCGAAGTCCATTTGCATTCCATTGTAAGATGTTGAAGGTGTTAGTGAAGGTAGTCGAATCGTTTATTGCGGCGGGGGCTCTAGTTGACACTGCTGTTGTTTCACTTGCTGTCACTGTAGTCAACGTTGATGTACTCACAGCACAGCATTTTCCAATGTAGTTCGACTTCCAGTCGTTCAAGCTGACCAGTGTTGAGCAGTCCATGTGTAGATGAAGCCAACCATTGCAGTTGGTACATCTCACCATGCCTTTAGACTTCGCCATTCTTTTTGTGCACACGGAACAGTACCAGATCTTTGGGGGACCAGGATTTAGTTCCACGCCGGCTATGATGAGTAGAATCTGGAGCAGCGACGCCGGTGAAGGCCGCTCCACGATCAAAAAAACGATGGTGATTTGATCGAAATTCCATTCGGATGGTTGCCTGTCTTTGGCCACTCGAAAGTGGGTGTTCTCCCGGCGAAGACGGACCAGGCGTGGAGAACAGGTGAACCCTTATGGACAATAGCGGCGTGGGAGGGTTTGTGTGCTCGACCATCAAGTGATTTGATTGTGTTCCACAAACGATTTGTGGGTTCGTTGGGTCTGAGGTTGTTTACGAAATCTTCCCATGCAATGCGCTTATCGTCATTGATCTTATAGGAAATCCTTGTCATCAGTTCAGGGAGACATGGGTCTGCCGGGTTTGCTCTACGCATCTGATCTCTTTTTCGGATGAGTGCTTTGGCTTCTTCGCTCAGGCGGGGTATGAAGTCTGGGCATCTTCCTTGTGGTATATGTTTTCTTGCCGCCTCTCTGAGAGTTTCAACCAGGAAGGAATGCATGTTGTGAGGGCTTCCTTCGTAAGGAAATTCGCTGAGTCTCTTGTTCACTTCTATTTCGTATTCGTGCCATTTTGCTTTTCTGAAGTTCATGTAGCATCTTCGTTTCCCAATCGTTGGGATTCTCAGTTCTATCTCGAGTAGGACTGGTAGGTGGTCAGAATTCAGCTTTCCGAGAGTTCTCCAGGAACAGTTTGTCGCAATGTCATTTGTGACTGACGTAATTTCCGGAGAGGCTTCCTTACGTGTGTGTTGCTGAGGAGAGTTCAAGACTATGTAATTGCTCTGCTGGATAGCTTCACAGAGTGCAGTTCCTCTGGCATCTTCGGTACCAGTACTCCAGAGCTCATTGTGGGCGTTCACGTCACCAGCCACAACGCATGTCTTTGTATGTTTGAGGAAGTGGGTAAAGTCTGTGTTATAACCCGGTGGACATGAGGAGCGTGGAGGGATATAGAGATTAGTTATTCTCAGATTACCGAGTGTAGAGGGGATCTCGATAGTCATTGTCTCTATTGTCTTATCACCGTGAGTTGAGTCTGCTAGCACATATTGGATGTCCTCTCTTATGATCATTGCGAGGCCACCTCCTGATCTGGTTCGGTCCTGTCTTAATAGTGAGTACCCTTTAATCGATGGCGATACGGCTGTGGCATCTAGTTTGGTCTCCTGGATTAAAGCTATGTGGATATTTTCCTCGTGGAGTAAGTCCTCTAGCTCTACGATTCTGCCCCGAATTCCATTAGCATTCCAATGGATGATCTTGAGGGCATCTATCTTAGTTTGTGAGCTTCTTGGGGGAGGTCTGACACAGCTATGGCATCTCCAGGATGGGTTCCAGGCATTGAAGGAGGAGAGACCAGAACATTTAAGATGTGTCCATTTCTGACACTTCTGACAGCGAACGCTATTGCTGGAAGCACTTTTGTGACATACGGTACACGGATATCGCAAAGGACCCGGGTTGCTTTCTATTCCAGCAATTAAGAGGAGGGCGAGGATCAGAGCCGCTGGAAGGCCCTGATCCTTAATAGAAAAAAACGAGAGGATTGGACAGCTGGGGGAGAGCTGTTCTGATGTGTCCCTTGCGGGAGAAAAACCACTTTGGGATAGGTATAGTTTGGAGTCCTTTGCGTCCGGGACGTCTGTCGACACTCGCACCATCGTGTAGGCGACTCCGTTGGCGAGCTCGGCTCTTCCTATATCTGCATTCGTCCTATATTCTCGACTCTTCCTATATCTGCACTCGTCCTAGTGGAGTTGTGGACTAGTGTGAAGGTCGGCTACATTGTTTGGAAGTGTGAAGTAAGTCTCCTGTTTGTTTGTTCTTGCCTTCAAGTTCCCTGTTAGATCAATTTTTTGATCATTGTTAATCGTTTAAAGCAACAATGGGCTGAGACTATAATGAATGAAATCCATCGCACGGGCAAAAAACTGGCACTCGGCTGGGACCGAACCTCCGTCGCATAACCGGGGCCCGAAGAGAGCCAACCAATACACCAACCGAGCACACTTTGCCCCATGCGATTTCCTGTCATGTCTAAGGCACGATGGCCGTTCATTCTAGTCAAGCATGCTCATGAAGCAATTGCGTCATGAAAGGAGTGTAACTCCACAATCCATGATAAAGACAGAAAGATAGTGGTAGAGATAAGATCAATTTTTTGATTTTGGTTAATCGTTTAAAGCAACGATGGGCTGAGACTATAATGAATGAAATCCATCGCACGGGCAAAAAACTGGCACTCGTCTGGGACCGAACCTCCGCCGCCCAACCGGGGCCCGCGGAGAGCCAACCATACACCAACCGAGCACACATTGCCCCATGCGATTTCCTGCCATTTCTAAGGCACGATGGCCGCGGGCCCCGGTTGGGCGGCGGAGGTTCGGTCCCAGCCGCGTGCCAGTTTTAAGCCAGTGCGATGGATTTCATTCATTATAGTATCAGCCCATCGTTGCTTTAAACGATTTACAAAGATCAAAAAAAAATTATCTTCTCTCTACCATCATCTTTCTCTCTTCATCATGGATTGTGGAGTTACCCCTTTTATGACGCAATTGCTTCATGAGTATGCGTGACTAGAAAGAACGGCCATCATGCCTTAGACATGGCAGGAAATCGCATGGGGCAATGTGTGCTCGGTTGGCGTATTGGTAGGCTCTCTGCGGGTCCCGGTTAGGCGGCGGAGGTACGGTCCCAGCCGAAAGTCAGTTTTTTGCCCGTGCGATGGATTATTTCCTGTTAGAGTTTGTTCTTGACCTCAAGTTGGATAAAGTTTGTTTGTTACTCAAGAGAGTACATTTGTTTCCTCTATTCATTAGAATATATACAAATTCATAGCAGGCGAATCACTTGTAATAATACCGAGATAGAAAGGAACAAGGGTTCCTTCTCTATAGCGTATTAATTACTTGTAAGGTACTGAATAAAAAGAAAAGGGTTCCTTTATCTATATGATGAAAGCAGTTCTACATCGCAACGAAGCATTGGAGTACTAGTCTATAATTGAAGAACAGACCAAATTCATTTCTTTACTCAAAGATACACTTGACACTCTTACTCTTATCGTCGAGAAGATTACTTCTCAAAACAATGTCATATCTTCGAAGGTCCTGAACTCTTCTTCTCTTATGATTCATTTTACTCCTGCTCTTGAGCCCCTTCCGATTTCTGAGCCATCGTTCCGATACTTCGAATCCTCCTCTGAAGTAGCTGATCGCCGAGAACTATGTATAGCGTTCTCGACGATACTTAACAACATACGTCGGGCTATTCCACAAATCTATTGTTCTTATGTGTGGTCACAGCGTCACGAGAAAAAATGACTAGTTGTATGTGGCTCTTCTAAACATTTTGGGCAAAGAGGGGATTGGGCAGCTCCTATTCTGTGTAGGTAGCTGTTAAGGGAACTTGCATAGCCGCTAAGGAGTTGCGATAATATTATGTGTTGTTCCCTGGGAAGTTGGTTCGCTGATTTATGGATTCTAGACGTTTTCTTACCTAGAACGGGGCTTGGAGAGCAGGAGCTAATGAAATTTCCTACAGTCGTTTTTCCCAGTTCGTCTCGGCCAATTGTGGGGAGTAAATTGATGCAGCATAGTTAAGTACGTATCTGGTCATTGTTTTGTAGGTTTCGAAAAGGGTGTTTTTCTGTTAACCCCAAGTTCTTCCTCCGAGGGCACGTAGTATGTTCATTCTTTTTGATGTTGTCTGTTTCAGGTCATCTGCATGTTGTCGAAAGGTACCGAGTTGGTCAGGACGACACCGAGTATTCTGGGTTGTTTAGTGGTCGGCAACATGGTTCCGTGAATTATGGCTTTGGGCTCTTTTTTACATTTGTCTGTATGAGTCGTGAATAGAGTGGTCGTCGTCTTTTCTTGGGAGACAATCATTTTGCGTTGTTCCAATTCGTTTACGAGTTTGGGTAGGAAGTGGTTGATCTGATCTTCACAGGTTTCAATACAGGGTCTTGAGGAGAGTATTGGGATTTCATCGGCGTAGACTGTCATCTGCGTGTTTCCTGTTGGTTGCGGGAGGTTGTTTATGTTGAGATTGAATTCGAGGGGGCTGAGGACTGCTCCTTGTGGTACTCCAAGTCGGCATGTGAGACGTAGACTGCTTTTATCTTGGAAGTCTACATTGATTGTACGGCCTCTTAGGTAGCTGGACATCCATCGGATGATGGCTCTTGGCATAGTGGTTTCAGTGAGTTTCTTGAATAGTGTGTAAAGTGTGTGGTGTGCATTTTTTGTGCATTCTATGTGATAACACAAGCTTTTCTACTGTGATTTTTGAAGCTTTTCTTGACCTTCCCTTAAGTGAGATTTTTTTCTTTTTCTGATGTTTTTCTAAACCCTCCGTTCTGTGAAATTTTCTTCTTTTTCTGGGATTGGGGTTCAGTTCAATCTCGAATTCAATTTTTTTTCCGGGTTGAGTGGCCGATACGTACATAAACCCATTTGAAACGACACATAATATCCCTGCTCCTGGAACACGATCAAACGTCACAAAAAGCTGGGTAGAGTTACTGATTTTAGTGAAATTGTTCTTACTCGTACTGTGAATATCTGGTAGCTCTGTATTGCTAATCCCGCTTCCCTATTATAACTGTGAACATAGGATAGGTCTTTATAGCAAGCCGCCCCTCTCTGGATAGAGCTCATAAGCCAGAGAGAATGTAAGCTAGAGACCACGCCTTCGTGCCGGGCGCTACATATAAATACGCCCCTTCGCTAGGCAGAAGGGAGGAGACCGGGCCCGGTCGCTCACCCCCACCCCTCTTACCTAGGCACTTTGCTCGTAACGTGATAATCCCCCATTGTCATTGTCGCACCTAATATTCTACAACGTAATGTTAATGTCACTTCTATTATTCTACAACATAACGTTAATATAATTATTCTCGGTATCCATGTTACGACGTCTTAATCTAATAAACGTGTCAATCCTTCATGTTCTGGTTCGGGGCCACAAGACAGGGGACACCACACTAAAACCCGCGGACTCTCACTGGTAGCAGCGAGTGGTTCTTATTTAGAGAGCCGCGGGGGAAGGTTTGGTGTCCCGTCTTGACGCCCTTTTAACTCTCTTTAATTTTCTACATTATAACAAGTTAAGGGGTGGGTAAAGGGGAAAAATGCGAGCGCCGTCGTCGTGTTTTTTTTTGTGTGTGTGTTAGCGCGTGTGTGTGTGCGCGTGTGTGTGTGTTTGCGCGTGTGTGTGTTGCTGATGTGATTGTGTAATGCCCTAGGGAAAACGTACTAGGATGCCCTAGGGAAAACGTACTAGGAGGACCGGTGATTTGTGTAATGCCCTAGGTAAAACGTACTAGGATGCCCTAGGGAAAACGTACTAGGAGGACCGGTGATTTGTGTAATGCCCTAGGTAAAACGTACTAGGAGGCCCTAGGGAAAACGTACTAGGAGGACCGGTGATTTGTGTAATGCCCTAGGGAAAACGTACTAGGAAGACCGGTGATTTGTGTAATGCCCTAGGGAAAACGTACTAGGAGGCCCTAGGGAAAACGTACTAGGAGGACCGGTGAGTTTTGATGCCCTAGGGAAAACGTACTAGGAAGACCGGTGATTTGTGTAATACCCTAGGGAAAACGTACTAGGAGGACCGGTGAGTTTGAAGTAAAATCCTAGGATCACGTACTAGGTTGGCCAGTTAACGCGTCATAAGACGTTAGATTTTTGCAAAAAAAATATATAAGGTACCAAAAAAAAAAAGGGGAGGGAAAAAAAAAAAGGGAGAAGCAGAGCGAGAAGAGAGAGTCCTTGTTGATAGCTGGAGGTGACGTGTGATGACCCACTTCGGGAGGCGCTCCCTCTCTGGGGGGCGCCACCCCGAGTTTATAATAACCAAAGTCAGTTTCAAAAAAAAAAGAGAAAAAAAATAATAACGAAAAAAAAGAGAAGAAGAAGAAAGAAATAAGAGAGGGAAGCGAAATGGGAAAAAGAGGGAGAATGAAGATGATACTTGGTTCTTTGGAGGATCAAGTAGCAAGAAGCAGCGTACACAATGTACTCCAAATGGTAAGTCCAGTTTATTCTATCGTGTTTGTGGCGCAAATTTGTTTATGTCTCAGAGAGACCGTATCAATTTCAGAGGTCATAGGCATATGGTTGCGCGGCTGTTGACACTGTTGTCTGGGCCGTTCGGCCAATTAAGAAAAGAAGAGAGAAAGAGAAAAGAGAGAGGTGCCTTGCTCGAGTCAGAGGAACTTATCATTGCAAACGTTTCTTTAGAAGTTAAAGCGCGTATGTTAAGTAAATTATTCAAAAGGTTATCTCATTCCTGATTATCGTAAGATTTCTTTTGTGTCCATGTGATGCTGACTTTGAATTCATGTCATGATTGTCCTCCTTATTCAAGATTGTGAGAATATTATTCCACGTCAGGTAGAGTCATATGAACTTATTGGTGCTAAAACGTCTTCAGCAATTAATGTGTAGCTATTACGAGAGTGCTAGGTAAGCTCTTCAAGTTCCTATTATTTTCGCTCTTTTCATGTGACGCGATTGTTGACTCATTTTCATTATACCCAGTTTCAAAAAATAAAGAGAGAAGAAATATTTCACTTTGCATTTTTCTGTTTGTGTTTTCATGTCGCTGAACCAGAAGAGTCATATTTTCCCTCTCTTTACTTTTCATCTTACATTTGCTAAACCGTTAGCAGTGGAAGGCCAAAACATTGGTAGCGTATGTGAGTTTCCACTTGTTAGGACAAAGCTTCTGCCGGTACGTTTCATGACTGTTGATAGGTTATCCTCGGAAAAGTTGCCTTATGCTCACTTTTCCCCCGATTAATGGCACATTTCTTTTGTGAAAAGAGCGAGTTACGTACTTACGTCTATTCCTCTCGCTCAGACATATCTCTATCCGCCTAACTTCCGTGCTCTTTACCTACAGTAGACCTCGTGCTATTTCAGCCACGCTTTGCTCTTTCATTCTCACCATACAATATATCATCGCCTCTAACACTCTCCTGGCGTAGCGGTGCACGCTCTTTGCGAGATGACGAATAGAATGTGCCTCTGTATCTCTCTCTCTCTCTCTCTCTTTCTCTCACCCCTTTTCTCTCTCTCTCTCTCTTTCTGAGAGCTGGATTAGTCAAAGGAAGGCAATTTTTTTTTTCTTTCTCTTCCTTTCCTTTGTACTAAAAAAAAAAAAATTCTTTCTAGATTGGTTCAGATCCGTGATCTGACGAAGGAAGCGACATTCCAGTCTAAAAGGCTTTTGTTTTGAGAATCGTCTCTGTCTCTTTTCACCATGTTATTTTTAAAGGAGTCGCTCTGAGATGCCATTTCTACCATTAAATCTGAAGTAAGTTAGAAAGATTCTAGAAAAAAAAAAGGGGGCTTTTGCGGTCTGGGAATGATTCAGCTGTGAGATTATTTCAAAAAGTCCCCGACAAATGCCACATTCCAACCAGTAGTTTTCAAAAGTACTAAACACATCCCAGACTAAAAGCATTCCAAAGGTTAGAGAGGAATTTTTATCAGAGGAAACGGGAGATAAAGAAGAATTTTATCAGCGCAGAAATCTTAAGTGAGCCACGGACAGTTCACCCAATACATCTATCTCATCCCATCGGCAGGCATAACGCTCTCACCCCTTTTCTCTCTCTCTCCCATTCTCTCTCACTCTCGAGCAGGGAGAGGCTGCAGGCCCCTCCCACATCCCTGGATGACTGATCGTCATTGTTCCCTTTAATCAGGCTCAAAGTAAACAGCTTCCGTTTTCAGGAAGCGATGAAGCTGCGAAGTGGCAGAAGCCTCGAGAACATCCAAGGACGACCGCCGGACACGAACGAGACGCCGACGGAGAGCCCCCAGTCAGGGGAGGGTTCTTTCGGACCCTCCTTCGGACGATCAGTAAATAACAGGTTTAGTATGCAAAACCCTCCAATTTCACCAATCACCGCCGCGATCCAGCAGACGATCGACTCCGGAGAGAGGGGTACAGGCGGGAGTAGCTATCGGTCGCAATCGTTAGAGACACCAGGTCGCAGAAATGGAGGCAGCGAGGAGGCACAACTAGAGGACGCGGGAAGCAAAAGCCCAGGTAGTCTAGTTACAAATATGTCACGAATAAGACTTCAGGATGATATAGATCCGATAGAAGCGGTATTGTCAAAGATTGAGGAGAGGGAACTAGCCATAAGAAGGGACATATCTAGCCAAGTGAACCAGTGTGTGCTTCAAGTGTCAAAAAGGCTGGACGACCAACTACCCGTGGTCAAAGCATTAGACGCGTTCGGGAAAAATGACGGGTCGAGGTCGTTACCCCTTTTCACGGGAGAAGATGAGCTAGACTGGACAGCTTGGATTCGAAGGTTTGAGGACTTGATAAGAATGTCTCCATCAACCCTAAACGAGGCGCAAAAAGCAGCCCAGCTAATAGGTCACTTGGACGGTAGGGCTAGAGACGCCATTTCGACCCTATCCATAGAACAGATCAAAGACTACATGGCAGTTGTTGAGGCGGTAAAAGCGGTAGTAACTTCCCCAGACTTACTAAATCTAGCACGACAGAGGTTGGCGGGTTGCACTCAGGAGTTGAGTGAATCAGTGCAGAATTTTTCTGTTAGATTGATGAAGCTAGTCAGGGGCTTTTGCATTGGTAAGTCAGAGGAAGTTGTGAACCAGAGGTTCCTTGAGGAATTCCAACATCGCTTAAAACCGGCGTTGCGTTTTTATGTTCAGGCAGCTTCACCGGCGTCGGCCACCGAAGCAATCACAAAAGCCAGGACCTACGAGAGCCTATTACAAGACGCAACTTCAGCCATGACAATCTTCCCGGTCACAAGAGTTACCGAACCTGACGTGATGGCGGCCCAAACCCTACAAAACCCGGCCCTGCCTAATAGAAAAGGCCCCATCCTCACCGTGATCTGTTACAGGTGTGGGCAGAGAGGTCATATGCCCAGAGATTGTGCAGTGAGCACAGCAAGGGTAGCAGCATGGAACCCGAGGAACGGTGGCGGAGGATGGAACTCTTCGTACAACAGGAACGACCGGTACAACAGGGTAAGATATAACAACGAACCCCAGTTTCAGTACTCGCAACCGCAACAGAGATACGGACAAAGGCAGTTGGGCGGATATGACAGGTCAAACGCCAGAAATGCATACGAGGATCCCCGGAATGACAGGTATGAAAGAAGCAACGAAGGGCCTAGGACGATTAGGTTCGACAGAGAAAACGTAGGATATCAGAGAGACAAATACTCGAGACAGCCTAGATCCCAAGCACTTATGGTAGAAAACAACGAAGTTGGATCAAAAAGTTTACAAGAAGCGGTCGCGAAAGCCAATGAGACATTAGAAATAGTAACGGGTCAGTTGCAGCACCAGAGTATTGCCCTAGAGCAAGAAAAGGCGAGGACTGCAGCCTTGCTAGCCAGGAATAACCAATTGTCACAGGGCAGAAGATCACCGGGAACCTCATTGAGCACAGCGTTAATGCTCACAATTGCGGCATCTGTGCTTTGTTGTCAGGGAGCAGAGGCAAGCACGGGTGAAACAGCGTTCCCTGCCAGGGGAGCGCATCAACCAATCAGGGCTTTCCGTTCTGTTCACGGTTGGATTATTTTCAAAACTATCATGCTTCTCCTCTTAATAATCCTGAGGAAAGCAACTAGGCACGTACACTTAATTAAAGGCCTGGCAATGACCGTTATATTGCCCGCTTCCGGACTCGCGGGAGGTGTACCTAGCCCCATATGGATGTGCCCTCGGGGCACACCTCAGTCTTTCTGGGCCCTGCCGACCACCTTCAACTGCAGCTTCCTATCAACGGTGTCAAACGCGACACCGGTCGCACTCAGTTTGTCAGTATGGCGACCCAACACGGTAAGATACGAATCGCAAGCGCATGTGTGCCAGATATCACGGCACGAGCTTAAATATGCTGTGTCGTTTTTTGGGTATAGGTCTAAAGAGGAAAGTCGTAAACTAGTCACGGTCTCCGCTGAAAAGTGTAGGCAAATGATAAGGTTCAACAAATGCACTCACGGCGTGCTTAGGGTTCAAGGAAAACTAGCTAAAACGGAAAACGCGAGAGACGTAGAATGGGAATGGGGCCCAATAGGATGTTGGGCCGGGGAACGAACCATCTCATTTCATGAATGTCTAACCTTTCAGACAACGGTATACGCCCGACACGGCGATACGAAGCCAGATAGTCCGGCTGGCGACATAAGCGGATGTAACTACGCCGACGGAGAATGTACACTTGAAGACGGTCGAGTCATGCTTTGGAAAGCAGAAGCAAAACAGAAATGTCAGTTTACATTTTTAGGAGACATCAAAGGGTCTAGAGCGGGTAACGTGTGGCTGAGCGAGAATCATGAGTTTGCGCTATCGTGGTCTCAACGCAGCCCAGCAATATCAGACTGCGGCTTAGCCTTCACGTTGACTGACCAAGAATACGGCATACTGGTAACTTACCCTAGACCTAAAAGAGACGTAGTAGCAGGAGTTCCCACCACGAATCAATTGGCAGCCCAGTTGCAAGCAGTGGAAATTAGCGTAAGAACGTACATGAGTATCATGTTTGAACATGCTACACGCCGCCTATGCAGCTCTCTAAACTCGCTGACCGCCACCCTTATCCCGTCGGTGGCTGCTAACCCGACTTTAGCAATGCGACTCCTGCTAAACCAGTCGGATATTAAGGCGGCCTACGTAGGTAAGAACATAGTAAAAACTACTCCATGTATCCCTATTCAAGAATCTTCTTACAAGCTGCTCAAAGCAAACCAGACCTGCTACTCACGACCCCAAGTGGCGGTGTCAGTGCCAAACGAGAAACCATGGATCACCTTTGTCGAACCCAAATCGCTAATAATAACGAGTCACGCAGACAAGGTTCCTTGCGCAGAAGTAGCACCATTTCAGTTCGCAGTAGGGTACGGCATCTGGCAATGGGACAGCGTCATGGGTACAGTAAGTCGTCTTTCAAACCAGAGAATTACGTCGTTAAACACATTTATACCTTCATATTTTAAAACCACAACCAGTAGCATTACTCTATTCCACAACCTAGTCTTAACGAACCTTACGGAATTATTACAGGAGCATCGTAGTAGCGAGATGTGGCAGGCGTTCTCAACCAGGGCAGCCATGCTCGAAGCGAACACCGACCACTCCGAGGGAGGAACAGAACACTACGGGTCAGGAACGACGGCTACAAATCCACTGTCAGTATTCTTCAATTTTTCGTGGGAAAACTTATGGATTAGGGTATGCTGCCTCTACTCCTCCTTAACATTAGCCGCAGCAATAATGAAATGGGCCATAGCCATCAGATATCCAGCCGCGTGGGGTGTATTTCAAAGGCTAAAAACACGAAGCCAAGGCCCCAACCAAGAAGATATGGGAAAAACAACGTTTCAACACAACCACGGACAACCATTTACGTCTATTACCATCGAAAACGTCCCAAGAGTAGAAGGCAATATACCAGAACAATTAGAAGCCCCGAAAACACCCAATAGAAGAACTTGGCGGAATATGTCGTTTTATGATCGTAGCTTCGAAAGGTTTAAGGAAAATACTGACGGATTCACAATGCGTAGTTCACAGGACCAGGCAAGTTGGCCACCGCAAATTTCCTTTCCGAGCGTGAATATACTATAAACACGTCAGAGAAAATGTATTTCAGGTAGGATCTAGGGTTTTCCTCAAGAACTATACTACAAAAATAGGCTTTTCCAAAAAGCTAACAATACCACATATAGAAACGCCCAGGAATAGGTACTTAATAATCAGAACATAAGATTTTTGTTTTTGTGTTTTATTTTATTCATTTTTTTTCTCTTTCTTTTTGCTTCCGTGCTCTATGAATTAATTTACCTTCGATGAATCATATCATATCATGTGGTGCTCGCAATACATTTCATGTATGCTTTTTTTAAAACTCATTATTCTCATGTTCTTCCGTTAATTCCTCTGTGATTCTTGTCTACCTTTGAACTTTGATGATCACAAGAGCGCTCTCTTGCTTCTGCGCTCCATGAATTACATCATAATATGTGATGCTCACAATTCATTTCGTGCATGCACTTTTTTTTTTATATACTCATTATGCTCATGTTCTCCCGTAAATTTTTCTGTAACTCTTGTCTATCTTTGAACTTTGATGATCATAAGAGCGCTCTCTTGCTTCTGCGCTCGACGAATTATATCATATCATGTGCTCGCAATTCACTTCGTTTATGCATTCTTATATTTACTATGCTCATGTCCTTCCGTTATCTGTGATTTGCGCATTCTTCTCATGCTTTTCGGAACGACTTCTCCCTAAAATATATATGGATATGAGTGTATATATTATATATGTGTATGTACATGCGTACGTGTATATGTTTATGCGTATATGTATATTCGTATGTATATGTGGCAATGTATATGTATGTATACATTCTTATTTTCATTTTGAACTGTAATATATCCTACTTTGCCAATTATCCCATATAAACCCTCGCTTATATCATGGTGTATGATTTCCCCAGCCTTGCTTTTCTCTTCTCCTTAGCCTCTTTTCTCTTCTTTGTCCTATAAGATCAACAATTCACACCACACTCTCATCAGTTATTGTTTCGGAATCGCCTCTCAATTACACCAGCGCTAAAAAAAAAATCCAGTCATATCAATCATTACTAACGCGCGAAAGGAAATCAATTAAGCGACTAATCATACAACGTTATTCTTTCATTTACACGTCGTCATGTTCATGTAAATGCAATTCCCGCCATTTAATATGCATGTGCGTATCGTGATTTTTTTGGCAATTTCTCGAAAAGTAGTTACTTCTAAAACGTGATCGATACCCACGTATTTCTTTCCAAAGGGCTTGCTCATCAATTCTCCCAATGTCTCTTTCAAAATGGCATCAAACACTTGATCAGTTGGCTTTTTTTTCTAAAAAATTTTTTTAAAAAACTATTTTCGTTGATTACAGTAAGTCGGTTGATACTGTTCCTATTAATATACATACATCTTCATAAATCATCTTCATTCGCTTTCAAAAAAAATTTTACCAAATTCTCGTCCGCCTTTCTCTCTCAACGAACGTAAGCAATACCTATTAATAAATCCCTCTCACAGTCTTATTCAGTCCTCTCGGAGTCCTTAGGAATTCGTTTCGGCCGATTATTATTTCCTAGTCTTATCAATGAACGTCTTCAGTTTCTAGCTAGAAACGTACTTTGCACTTCCCAGAATTATTCGCTTACAATGCCCACGTTCTACACCCCTAAATGTTTCTAACCGCGATGGTGGAAATCTAAGAAAGTTTTAAGAATTAAACGGGACCTTATATTCTTCAATCATTATGCTTCCCAACACGGAAATCAGTATTCTCACATTTTGTTTGCTTCTCAACAAAATAGGTCTGGTCTTCTCATAAAGAATAGTCACTTCCCTCCCTTTCGATTGCCAAATTCCATCCTATTGTTGCGAAAGGCTTCCGACAATCGAGCATTGATCTGTTTCGAGCTCCGAGTAACGGACACGCCGTCTTTATAACGTGGTAGATTAAATGTCGCAAGCTCATCATCACGTTGATGTTCGTATTAGCGTTTTCTTGATTGGTTTCGCAAATCCTATATGTTCGCGCGCGGCGAGAATTTGTCGAGTAACCTCACGTCAAAAAAAAAAGAAGCAAAAACGCCAGCATTGATTAAGTGAGCGAGCATGCCAAGACAAGCGATAAGAGGGAAACCACCACCGGCAAAAAAACCCAGGAGGTCGATCCCGCCCGACCACGAACGACCGGCGTCAGAAGATGCCGAAGTCGTCAGAACCCCCACCCCAGCTGGTGCCCCCGTTCACGGGACACCGTTGTTGGAACTGTCTAACTCCTCCCCCCTAAACGCAGAAGAGGCCGAAGTCGTCAGAACCCCCACCCCAGCTGGTGCCCCCGTTCACGGGACACCGTTGTTGGAACTGTCTAACTCCTCCCCCCTAAACGCAGAAGAGGCCGAAGTCGTCAGAACCCCCACCCCAGCTGGTGCCCCCGTTCACGGGACACCGTTGTTGGAACAATTTAACCCTCCCCCCCCAAACACGGACGTCATCTCAGGCCTCGGCACCGCTCCGCCGGTTGCTTCCCTCACACCGGTTGGCGACCTCATTCTGAGGTCACCATTATCGGAAGAAATAAATCACCGTAATCCCCAGTACGGGCTGGACGAGCCCATCTTTGAGAACATTCTCCAGATGGCCGAGATGTCCTTATCTGAAGAAAAAAAATCGCTGCCACAGACACACCCCTTTCGTCACATGCTAGACGAGAGAACTGAGCCACAGCCAGCCATCTACACGATGCCGCACGTAGATCCGGAAGTGGAAAAGGCTTACTGGGAAAACGCGAGAGCAAATAACCCCTACATCGACGCGGATAGGAAAAAGATTCAGGCGCCTAGAAAAGAGCACGGGACGTCACGAAATGACAAAGCCCCGAGTGCTTCCTTGATCACGCTTAAGACGGTCGAACTCTTCCGTAACACGACGAAAGAATTGATGGAGCCGCGAACGCCAAGGCCTCAAGGAAAGAAACAGGGTGAGAAGGACAGTCGAACAATGCTCACGCCCGAAGTAATCGAGGGTTTAAGCCCAGTATTGTATAGACATTGCGGAGACGCTTTGAACGGAAGGCCGGTTCTGGAAGCGGTCCACTACGAAGTGTTCGCACCGGATCGACCAGACCTGAGATATATATATATAGACGCCCTGACCATATCGGGAATTACGGGCAGACCGAACATCGACTTGTCAAAAATGGCTTACGATGACCTATTTTACGTATACAAAGTCGCGCTTAGAAACCCGGATAAAATGAACAAATACGTACCCGAGCTAAACCCAGACATCCTCGCGGAACAAACCATGCTGCCCTGGGTGGCAGAACTAACAGTGCCCGTCGCCATGGGATCCTTTTCGAAAAAGATGGCACACATCATGGAAGTGGTAATGGGCAAAAGAGCTTCAAAGAGAATTACTATGCTGCGAAGTGGGAGCAGGAATATAGCTAACATCAGGCCGAGGGACTTCGTGGACAGAAATGGAGAAGAGGCCAATCCTCCTAATGAAGGCGAGATTGTCTGGGCATACGGCAGGCCACCAAAATCCTCAGGTTTTTGCACGATCGAACCACCAAGAGCAGGAAAAGAAAAAGAGTACCGGGAGGCAGTACAGGGCTACACACGACCTCCACCGGTCAAACCCATAACGTTTGCTCAACCGTTGAGCAAAGAAGAGCAAGAAGACATCGATGACAGATTCGGAAAGGCTAGGGGATATGATCGTAATGTAGTAAGAACTACCACGTGCATGGAGGACTCCATGGCCTTGGGAGTAACCTACCGGGCTTACACCGATGCCTCTAAAAAAAAAAAAAGGGAGTCGAAATTCATAAGTGACGAAGCCAGGGTCAACGTGGCACTGACAAGAGCGAGGGACACCCCCATAGTGGTCGGCCACCAGAAGACGCTCCTCGATCTCGCGATCTGGTATGAGGTCGTGAGGTACGCAGCAAGGCATGGAACGGTCGTAGAATCCCAGCAGCTGAACCTATGAGATCAGGTGAGTATTCGGCGGGTTTCATAAAAGTCACCCTTTCAAAAAAAAAGAAGAGAAAGTTTAACCTTTCAAATCGCAACTACATAGTCACATTCGAACAGGCAGTAAATGAAGTGGGCATACTAAAAGCTATGTACTTGTTCAGAGACCCGATGCTAGATCAACGTCAGGGCAGTTGGTGAACTCTACGGCGGAAAGGAGGGGCGATCGGGAAAGTCAGCTAGTTCAAATGTGACGTTTTTAATATCTAATCCAAAAAAAAAATAATAACAATAATAATAATAACAATAATACAAATTTTTTTTAAAAAGGTTGTTTTACATATATGTATATCGTTCCATTGAGAGACACTTCTTGATTCTAATTGCAGGACAATTGGTCAAGCGTCGAGGACTCCAAACGTGAAAACGAAAGGCAAAAGTGCGAGATCGAAGACTTCAAAAAAAAAAAGAAGCGTCGAAAAAAAAAAGGGGGAAGAAAAGGTTGGTATCATTCAATTCAAATAAATAAATTAAGAAATAAATAAATTAATAAATAAATAAATAAATAAATTAATTAATAAATAAATAAATAAATAAATAATAATAATAATAATAAATTTAAAAAAAAAAACACACAAAAACAAAAAGGAGGGAACATATACTTCTCGGTCTTGATTGCAGGGAGCAGTCGTAAAAGCGGTGACCCACTAAAAGCGGACTCGGAAGGGACAAATCTCGGGACAAGATCGAAGGGGGAGCGAGGCCTAATTCGGGAAAAGGATACGAAGAAGATGAAAAAAAAAACAACGGACACAGCAAGTAAAGGACGGCAGAAGAAGATAGTCTTTCTTTGGTGGCATATGTATATATATATATATATTTAATTTTCCTCTGTTTATGTGATGCTTATCATGTCACGCTTTATGAGTTGCTAATTAATTCTCTGGAAACTGTTTTTGCATAGAAAAATGTAGACAAAATAAAATATATCCATGGTTTAACCAATTTACTTGATTTATGCATTTGTTTCGATTGTTTCTTTTTCACAAGACTTCAATTAGATGCATGCCGTTTAAAATCCTCGGCCTTACCGTTTTGTAGAAATAGCATTTAAGGTAGAACTAAAACTATTCTTAATTTTTTTTTTTCGGTCCGAGGACGGACCTGGGGTAAAGGTTGGAGGTGTGAATATCTGGTAGCTCTGTATTGCTAATCCCGCTTCCCTATTATAACTGTGAACATAGGATAGGTCTTTATAGCAAGCCGCCCCTCTCTGGATAGAGCTCATAAGCCAGAGAGAATGTAAGCTAGAGACCACGCCTTCGTGCCGGGCGCTACATATAAATACGCCCCTTCGCTAGGCAGAAGGGAGGAGACCGGGCCCGGTCGCTCACCCCCACCCCTCTTACCTAGGCACTTTGCTCGTAACGTGATAATCCCCCATTGTCATTGTCGCACCTAATATTCTACAACGTAATGTTAATGTCACTTCTATTATTCTACAACATAACGTTAATATAATTATTCTCGGTATCCATGTTACGACGTCTTAATCTAATAAACGTGTCAATCCTTCATGTTCTGGTTCGGGGCCACAAGACAGGGGACACCACACTAAAACCCGCGGACTCTCACTGTACGAAGGCATTTCTCAGATCATCGATAGCATCCATAAAAAATTTAGAAGGAGCATGAGAAAGATATAGAAAAGCTTGAGATTTCTGTGGAATGTGTTGTGAGAGTTGTTGGAAGGGACCCCACACTTTAGAAATTTACTTGAAAAAAATTCTGTTATCTTCGAAAAACAGGGAGATTCCGAGCGCTAATTGCGCGGACGCATCATGGAATGCACTCGCAAACTGTCTTCCCTCTTTTTCTTTAGAGAGGCTCACGATCTTTGAAAATTTCATGTGCTTACCCGAGACTCACGAGCAGCTTCTCAAAGAAAATAAACAACAAAAAACCAAGATATAAACAAGTGAACTGCTTGGTGTGCTTATGATATACCCTGTATATCGGATGAAGGATCATGTTCCCCTGATATAGATCTTCGGAAGACATGAATGCGAAGCGCACCTTATGCTGATCTATAGCCAAAAGAAGCTCAGCGACGCTCTTCGGAGAGGAATGGAGAAGTCGCAGAAGGCTCTCGACGACTGAGTGCGACGCAGGCAGACGACGCCATGCCTGCAATCAACTCACTTTTTTAATTGACTCAAGTCTTTCCTACTCATTAACCATCAGAATCACTCAATCACCGCCCATTAACTCGGTAAACTAGAAAAAAATCATCTTAACTTAATGTTCCTCAATTTGTATTAAAGTTGTCACTGATTGTCTCAAACTACTCTTCATGAGAATGTATTACTTCAACGATGAAGAAGTCCAAAGCCCTAGGACCCGACGGTCTAGCTCCGATCCTCTTTCATCACCTCGGACCTAGAGCAATCAGCGCCCTCACCTTCCTCATCAACGACACAGGCAGGATCCCTATGATATGGAAGTCCTCTATCATACTCCCTCTTCTGAAGGCAGGGAAACAAGCAGCAGACGGCTCCAGCTACCGACCAATCTCTCTTCTTTCTCCAGTCGCAAAAGTCATCGAACGTCTTCTACTCAACTCCATCCAGTCAAACATACCACCGACAGAGCATCAGCATGGATTCGCCTCGGGACGATCGACTACCTCGGCACTCCTCACGCTCTCCCAAAACATCGCGGAAGGATTTAACGAGAAAAGACCCGCAAAGCGGACAGTACTCATGGCTATCGACATGTCTAAAGCTTTCGACAGCATCAACATCTTCAAGCTGATAGACCTCCTCCTGTCTACAAGCATGCCCAACTACATCAAGAAATGGCTCTCCTCCTACCTAAGAGGCCGCAAAGGACGCACATCTTTCCGCAACACGCTATCAAGCTCGAGGCTCATCAGAAACGGAGTTCCACAGGGCAGCGCTTTATCGCCCACACTGTTCAACCTCTATCTGCGGGATCTCCCAACAGACAGCGCACACACCAAGGTCGTATCTTACGCCGATGACATCACGATATGGGCTTCAAACTCAAACATCAGCACCGCCTCCGAACACCTTCGCACAGCCATCCCGAGAATCGAAAGCTTTCTGAAAGGCAGGTCACTCGACATATCTCCACTCAAGAGCCAACTGATGCTGTTCACTCCATACAGCAGAGAGTACAAAACAATTCTGGACGTTTCCATCGGAGGCACAGCTGTCCACACCGTCAACCAGGCCAAGCTCCTCGGCGTCACCTACGACTCCATGTTCACGTTCAGCCATCATGCCAGAGACATCGCGAGCCGTATGACACAACGCAACAACGTCCTGAAGGGCCTAGCCGGAAGCACTTGGGGCAACCAGAAAGAAACACTTCGTCTGACATTCAAAGCCATCTCGCAAGCGATCTACAGCTACGCCGCGCCAGCCTGGTCTACCTACATATCCGACTCCGCTCATGCAAAGATACAACGCGCCCAGAACGCCGGTCTACGCATCGTCACAGGGAACCATCAGATGGCAGACATTGACCACATCCACAGAGAATCCAAGGTCATGCGGACCGAGCCTCATCTACACATGATCTCCGCCCAATACCTGGCCAGGTCATTGGATACAGCCCAATTCCATCACGGTCTTCTTCGCAATCCCTCTCCGCCGCGAGCAATGAAGAGCGACCTCTTGATGAGTTGCAAGACCACGGTCGAAACTGCTACGCTGATGTCGAAAGAACCACGCAACGGCAGACTCGTCGCAAATGCCATCCACACGACGATGGTATCTAACGAAATGTGCTCAATGAAAGGCGCCATTATCCTGGGAGGCAGGCCTCCGCCCGATATACAAGAAGAAGAGAAGGATCTCCCTCGCAGTACACGATGCACACTCAGCCAGCTTCGCTCTGGATTCAGCAGATTCACCAAACATTACCTGCATCGCATCGACGACTCGATACCCGACGTCTGTCCCGACTGCTCATCCGGACCACACGACGTCGCCCACCTCTTCAACTGCACTGGCAACCCGACAACACTGGCTCCTATTGACCTCTGGAAGAAGCCGCTGGAAGTGGCAGCTTTCCTGAAGATCTAGACAACAAAAAAAAAACTAACAAAGAGGAAGAGATCACCTACCGTGGACATCACTCTTCGATGCCGGTCGCAGCCGGCAACAACAACAACAACTTCAACGATGACTAAATGACTCAGATGAGAATGTATTACTTCAACGATGACTAAATGACTCAGATGAGAATGTATTACTTCAACGATGACTAAATGACTCAGATGAGAATGTATTACTTCAACGATGACTAAATGACTCAGATGAGAATGTATTACTTCAACGATGACTAAATGACTCAGATGACAATGTATTACTTCAACGATGACTAAATGACTCACATCTTACGCGTAAAACAACCTTTTACCTTTTAAAATCAATTTAATCACGACAAAAGGCAAAAAAACAGTTTTTGTCTTTAAAAGTGTCAATTTCAAACGTACCGGCTACCACGACCCCTCACCACTTCAATGGGATAGTAGACTAATGCACGAAATAACCTTTTCGCATTTCGCATCATCAACTCTGCGGAGCACAGCGAACGCTGTCTGTGGACTCACTCTTTCACTTCCAGAACGAATCACATTTTCCAGCACCCACTAAAAACTTAACTTGATTGAAAAAAATATGAATTACACTTCTCGTCTGCATTAAAAGTACCATAAGAATCAGAATAACTATAATTGCCCTCATATTGTTTAAATAACAAGGAACGCACAGGAAAAAGAATGAAATTAACTTTTTTTCATTTTATCTTCTGATATTTATCGTAGCCTGGGGTTTTTTTTATTTTAAAAAAGGTACAAACCTGAAAAAAAAATGTTTTCACATTTCTGGAAAATTATGAAAAACAAAAATAAAGACTTATGAAAAATGAAAAGAAGACCTTATGAAAAAGACAGAAGCCCTTGAAAAAATTTGTTTTGTTTTACATAAGGGTCCGTCTTATAATTTGGAAAAACAGTGCACCGATAGAAGGTCTTACATGAAAATTTAACCTGGCTGCAGATTTACAATTCAATCATGCTGTTTCATAACTCGGATATTGGTCAGCGATTCCAATGCGTAATCTCATTATTGCCTACAATGGTGAGATGAATACATCCCAGCTCATTGGCATATTAAACAGCTTTATAAAGGGGCCAAGTTATCCCTGGAGTTTAATTCTGCTACGATCAGGGATTAAATATTCATGTCAGACCTTCTTTCGGGGATCTTTTTTTTTCCAAATCAGAAGGGGAACCATTATGTAAAACAAAAAAAATTTCGAGGGCCTCTGTCTTTTTTCTAAGGGGGTTCCCTATGTGAAAACAATTTTTTCAGGTCTGTAACTTTTCCTTGCACACTAAAAAAAACCGTCTGCAGCCAGACGGGTTTTTTTTCCCTGTACGGGTGAATGAAAAAAAGTTCAGTATTAAAAACTTTCAATATCCGCTATTGACCGCTTAAATTTGGCATTTATAAGATGCAGAATTAGTGGAGTGATGATAAGAAAGTCTATTTTCAAGATAGAATGATCTACCTGATGCATTCTGCTACTCCATGTCAGAACACCCAATCCCTCCATTCGATCGCTCAGCTCCCCGTGCAGACTCTCCACTGCAGACTGTTCACTCTTCACCTGCAATCTTTACTCTTACCACCACATCAGCTCAATTTACTCTCTATTGAAGATACACGTTTTTGTGCGGGTGGTAAGAAACTTCCTGAAGGTATGGGCAAAGTTTATTCTTTTTCCTCTCCTCAAGAAACATTCTTCCCTTGAGAAACGGCTGCTAGGGAGCGGCTCTCCTTCTTACCTCTCCCTTCTTCTATGAAGCCACTCTTTCGTCCTATCATTCATCCTTCTCCCTCTCCTCTCCAATGACTGGTTTCGAACGGCTATCAATGATCTACTCACCATTTTTCTGCTCCTACTTCACATCAGAAGCTCCTTAGCCTTTTTGAGCCATGTTTTCTTCCCTTCACCTATTTTATATGCACATACATACATTCCATCATGTACCATCCATATTTCACAAGAAACATATGTTTCGCGTAATAAAAAAGTTTATTATGCAAATAATCGAGGTTTGAATTCTTTTTTCTTTTTACAGAAAAATTCAAAATAATGGCAAACCAGGAGTGATTCCGAACGTAAAACATCACACAACTTCCAGACTCCTGATGAATCCATGGATGGGAGAACCACAACGAGGCCTTCTTTCTGGTTCTCTCTGCCTACTCCACATATATCTTTTTTCTCTTTCACGCGTCAGAAAAATTCCGAAAAACTAGATCAACTCGTTTTCAATCTTTTATTGTTCTTTTCACTTGCTCTCTTTCTCTCTATTACCACTCTAGAGATAGACAGGCCTCATTACCTTAACGATCTCATTAAGCAAAGTCTTGTTTTATCAAGTGTACTTTATCGAATGATTATGAGAAAGAGAATCGCTAGACATTAGTGTAAACAGGAAGTGAGTGAGACATTCAAACGCCTCCCCGCATCAAACATTTGCCAGCCTCTGAATGCTGACCTCCAGCCATATCCTGGGGTCAACCCCCGTTCGGGAACAAATTCCATCTTCACATTAACCCTTTGGTTATCTCACTTGATTAGGAGAAGAAAGACAAATGAAAAAAATAACATAAAATTACATGTAAGACGAGGAAGACTGTGAAATTTATTCGAATGTCTACTTCGAAGCTATTTTTCACATAACAAAATAACTGAAGTTTAAATCGAAATTGGTTTTTATACATATATAAACATAATTATATGTAGAAAAAAAAGAGAGACAAAGATAGAGTTCTGTGATTGCAACATAAACTCAGCTATTCATATTGATAATGACAAGAGAATGGGTGCCTTGAGTGTATTCTTTTGAGAATGCTATTTTATAACATTATAAAACTAACAGAAACTATTCAAAAATTCGGTATTTTGCTCATGAAAAAAACGTTTGAATGCGAAAAGATAAACCAATGCGCAGCCCTTTTCAGTGAACCTCCAGATAAAAATTCCTGTCCAATTGAGTAAGAGAAAACAGATTTTGATATTTCAAGCTGAACTAGAAGATCCTCACTAATTGGAATTAGCTCAGATTCATCAGTCCTAACTGAAAAATCGGTTCAAAGCCACATCCAAAATGTTTGCTTCACAAGAAAGCTACTCTTTTGACATCACATCTGCGCAAATACATTAATACTGTACGGTTCAGATAATGTTCGCATTTCGGTAGCGGGTTGCCGGTGAGAAAGACTAGGGGCGATGCTTACTGATTTTTTTGGTCAGTAAAAAAGACTAGGGGCGGGGCCTAATGTGATCTGGGTAACAAGTAACGCCTAGGGGCGGGGCCTACTTAGACCTCCAGAGTTAGAAACAATTGCAAGAGCGGGGAACAATTAGAATTACTCGAACCTTTGACATAAGTCTACAAGAAGAGAAAGCATTTCCAATCCAAAACGTTTGAGAAAAAAAGTTGAAAGATTATTTAAACTGAGGGTTCAGAACTTTAAACTAGAAAAGTCCCTAGACCTCTCTAATAGACTTTATAAATTTTTAACTACTTAATGAAAACAATTTTAGATGGGATTACATGAATAGAGTAGTCAAGAAAGTAGTATCCACTACTGCACGACAAAATCCTTCTTCTCAAAGTGAAGCGAAGATGGGGGGGGTTCATGGACATGGCAAAGCAAACATTAATGGAAGCTTTAATACAGATCAAAATAGAAGAATTTTTTGAAGGTTAGTACTGAAAACAAAAAAAATTAAAAAATCGATCTTTTCGATTATAATGTATGATGAATTAATTATATAATCCCTGGAATGATACGGATTAAAACAAATTTGGAACAAGTGAAGATAAAATAGTACTTGATAGAGTGCGTGAGTCAACCAAGTAAATTGAGGCGAGCTCGCTGAGCAGCCAGACAAAGTTACTGATGACTTCTCATGAGGTGGTGGCTACTTCAGCTCAACATGGAGTAGCTCCTGCTTTGCGAAACAGAGCTCCTTCAGAGTCTGTTCGCCGTGCTCTTTCAGGTCGAGCTCTCTCTTCGGGAATGACATCACGAGGAAGTGCTCCGATGGGTTCAGACCGAATGAAGATATCAAGACAAAGAGCGCCTGGGAAACGAAAACTCTTTTTTTAACGAGTTATGTTTCATGCGGGGGATAAATGTGACAACCTCATTAACTAATTTTTATCACACTTTATTTAGGTTTAGCAGCCTGTAATAACTGTAGAAGTAATGCATCAACTTCAAAAATACGAAGCGCATATCAGCGAAATGGGTGTAAAAAAGCAGAAAAAAATTTATTAAAAGAAGAGAAAATTCTCCCGCCCCTTTACTGGTCTTCCTTAACGGCTGCCATGTAAGATTGATCTTCACTCCTAGCCATCATATCCTATTTTCATCCTTGAGAGCAGGGCTGGGCTTTTTTGGTTGTCAGTTTTTTTTGATTTAAAAAAAACTAATTTCGAAAAAAAATTGCCTCAAAAAATCAAAAAAGGCGGGAAAAAACCAAAAAAATTTTTTTGCTTCATCTCTTGAAATTTTTAGGGTTCATTTCCGGTTTTTTGAGATTCCACTTGCTGTTCAATTTCATTTAAACTCATTTTTCTCCTAAAACTGTCAATGAACATTTTCTTCAGGTTTTAACAGATAAAACATAACAAATTGGATCAATAAAAAGGTGGTAAAAATTGTTGGTAAAAATTTTATTTGAAGAAAACAACTTTTTGGATTTTTTTGACTTTTTAGCTCCAAAAAACCCTTTTTTTCCCCTTTTTTGATTTTTTTCCCAGCCCTGCTCGAGAGCATCTGTTAGATAAATATCCTCATTTTTCACTTCAGTCCTCTTTTTTTTCGGAAAAGCCCCATTGAATTGCGTCTCATAACCTCTAAATTTCTTCTTTCAAGGATGTTTCTCTGACCCGCACCGCGGGTGAAAATATTTTTTGCGCTTTTCAAAAACCCCGAAAAACAATGAATTCTATGCGCTGGGAAGAAATTTTTTCTCGGAATTTTCGTGAAGAAAGTCCAAATCATTGGAAAAATTGAAAGTTGAACTCTGAAATTCTAAAAAGCTGTGCACTTGAAAAAAGTTGTGCGGGTGCTAAAAAACACCCTGCTTATTTCCCCTTCAACCCTATTTCGTTTTTAAAATTGTTTTTCGACGATTATTTTCTCTAGATGTTTAAAAAACTTCGCGTGATCAAAACTCAAAAAAGACCCTTCATTACCGACATGAATGCGGATTTAGACCGAGATGGACATCCATTTAAATCTGCTAGTTCCATTATTTCAGTCTTCTTGTTCAAGACCAACTCTTTTTCCGTACTCCTGTTCTAGTTAACGACAAAAACAGTTCACGACGTAAAGTTTTCATTCTTGTTGCTTGTATGTCTGACCATGAGTTTGGTGTGCTCGGTTACATCGACTATTTTCCGTGAGCCATCCGGGAACTTGAGCGAGACCTGCAAGGTTCCATTTTCACCACGCGCTTCTCATTGCGAGCTTGCGAAAGTCTCTGTTTTTTCTCTACGACTTTGTGATTGTGACGAATCACGTTCCATTTTTCTTCTACTGATTCAGTGTAATACCACGCCGCTCACTTCCAAAGGTTCAGAACGCTTTGCGTTCTCACAACTACATTTACCATAGAAAGATCTATTTTCTTGAAACGGTGGGGTAAAACTATTTTCTTGAAAGTCTATAGACAAGTTTTTGGAAAAGGGTTGTTTTTAACCACAATTTCTCTGCCATTATTTAGGAGATTGTCAAAGTGCAAAATTTTGATCATTATACGAGGTGGATGAGTTTACATAACCAATTTTTGCCTATTTTGCTCTGTTCCTCATTCCCTTACCCGCGTGTTATTCTTGAAGGAAAGAGCCAACTTTAAGAATGTGTCCATTCGGGCAGATATGCTTGAGATACTCCGATGGGTCTACAATGGTCATCTGCGCAGCTTCCTCCCTCAGCTCAGGTTCCACTCCTGCAACATTATGGTCTACGCACACCTGGCATCTCATCCATAGCTCAGCCGTACGTTCAATTTAATAGACCGCTCAGGCAAGCCAATGGCCTAAATTGATGGAAAGCTAGCCAATCTCTACAGACTTGACCTCTCGTATATTTCGATCTCTCTATCTCTTCTGCCCTTTACCTCTAGCTCGCTTCACATATATTGAACACCACTCACGAGCGGTAGATTTTTTCAATTTCTGAAAAAAATCAGGTGACCTATGATCGCATCGCTTTCATTGCTACTACCGAGTCTAATTTCCAATAAAAAACTGCTCGAGATCGCAGAAATACTATTGATGACTCCATACGTAACTTCCAACCGGCTGTTTCATTTTGTTCCAGAAGATTTAAAGTGAAAGCATGCTACACGAATCAGAAGAAATTGATCGAGTACGAATTGATCGAGTATGGAAAATAGATTAACTTATAGGAGAAAAAGACAGTTAATCAAATTATCACATGGACAAAAGATAGTTCAGTTGGCGGGATCGAACCCAGCCATCTCTCAAATCTCTGTTTTATCAGCGATTTTGTTTGAGTTGCGCATCTACTCCCCTTAAAGTGCGGTCGAGAGAAACAAACTGCCCCGAGCCTGACCGTATCCATTGGAGCGAGACTTCTTTGATGAGCACGGCGCCTCCTCGTCCTCTTGCTGCTTTCTCTTCCGCTCCGGACGTAATAATCCCTCACCAGTCACGCCCTGACACTTGAAGTGTTTTCTTTCAAACTAAATACATATATACTTTTTCATGGAAACAAACGTTGACAGGGCTATCGAAAAAAGATCAATTTATAACTTTGAACATATTTTCCCAGCGAATACGAAACTCGAATGATGATTGCAGAAAAACAAAACACTTAAAAATACCTTAGATGAGCCGCATACCGCATATCCTTCATTTCAATCACGCAATGAAAAAAAAATCCTCCAGACACTATTATACAGACCGCGTCACAATTATGCTAACACCTTATTTTTTTCACCCTATGTATATGTATGCCACTCTAAAAGCCCTTTCTGCTTTGGCACAAAACCCGGTCAATTTCGAGACTCATCCGTCAAGTAGTGACGACTGATTGTGAGTAAAGAAATCTGTATTTCTATAATATTTGTGACCAGGGGTTAAATGCGACCGGACAAATTGATGTTCACATGTATCTAAGAAATTAGTGACGCCTAAGAAATTAAATTTAAAAAAAAAAAACTTACGTGTTGGAACTGCACACTGCTTGGCTTCTTTGACATTTGTATGAGTTTTGTTTACATTTGGGTTACATGTGGACAACTTGAACATAACTCATTATGAATGAATATTACGAAGTATCCTTGATAAAAAATCACAAATTTCCATGTGGAACAGTGAAAAGAAACAGATTACAACTGCTAATGAATCAATCAATAAAAGGGTTTGTGAAAAGCGCAAGAAGTGGTATTAGTGATGTTTCATACAAAACATGAATAAATAATACTACTAAACTACAAAGAACGCATACAACTATAACATGGAAGAATTTTTGTT
This sequence comes from Allodiplogaster pararmata, assembly GCA_964056735.1. Classification (NCBI taxonomy): domain Eukaryota; kingdom Metazoa; phylum Nematoda; class Chromadorea; order Rhabditida; family Diplogasteridae; genus Allodiplogaster; species Allodiplogaster pararmata. The sequence continues at coordinate 41,432,415 of OZ057408.1, read as the reverse complement.
ACTAAAACATCTAAAGAAGTAAGTTCACACATGAAAAAAATCATTTCGTAATCTTCATGTTGTCCACATGTCAGACAAGGTCAAGCTTTCAAAAATATTTTTGACCGACTTTGGCGCGGACATGCATGTGAAGCGCAGAGATTTTTTGAACAATTTTTTACTTTTGCCAAAATAGATGGATGTTCACCGGACGAATAGCACGTTTAAGCAGCTATCTACAGGGTGGCCCATATATTCGCAAACGCGTTTACAAACGTGTATCTCAGTGCATAAGTTAGCAAGAGTGTTCAAATTTGTACATTTATCAGCACACATTAATAAAAAAACATTGGGTCAAAAAATCATTCAATTCGGTCCCCTTTGGCACGAACGACAGCCCTGAGTCGCTTTGGGAACGCTTCGATCACTGGAAGAAGGTACTTTTCGTCGATCTTCGACCACTCCTCCTGCAGGGATTTTTTTAGAGACTCCAGATTCAAGTGAGGATGAGCATTGACTTTGCTCTCAAGGTAGGACCACACGGAATAGTCCAGCGGATTGAGGTCGGGCGATGAGGAGGGCCATTCTGCGCTGGAGATGAAGTCGGGAAAATGAGCGTTGCGACATGCCTGTGTTCCGATAGCCTTGTGAGGAGGCGCAGAATCTTGCTGTAAGACCCAATGTGTATTACGGTAATGGGAAGCAGACCAAGGAAGCAATACTTTTCGAAGAATCTGCTGGCGGTAGTATTCCTGATTAATTTTGGCTCCTGGTTCGAACAAAACAAGGGGAGTTTTGCCGGTGGCGGACACTCGGTCCCAAACCATGACTTTTGCAGGATTGGAAGCTCTATGCAGGAATCCACCGGTATGAATAGCTGCCTGTGAGTCCCGAGCAAGCACTCGCACATTTTGAGGGTTTTAGGCCTCTTCCACAGTGAACAGCTTCTCATCCGAGAAGACTGTCCTGAGGTGAGCACTGTCGCGCGTCCAGAGGATTAGGGCGCGGCACCTTTTGAGTATTTTCTCCTTGTTCTTTAGAGTTAGGGTGGCAGCCTTTTTGGTACGATATGGGGGGAGACTCAAGTCCTCTTCAACGATTCTTTGAAGAGTGTTGCGTGATAAGTTCATCTCGGAGGCCATTTTTTTCAAGCTACGCCTAGCATTTCGACCGACTCGCTTCCTCATGGCCTCAATCTTGTTAGGGGTGCGCACTAATCGAGGATCACCTCTTCGGGGCAAGTCAGCAAGTGTACCGATCTGTTCAAACCGTTTGATTGCTGATAGAGCGTGCTCTATGAGAGACCACCATTCTTTTGAGAATTGATCAAATGATATGAAATTTGAACCATGTAATAAAAAAATATATGAGAACATGTGTAAAAATTGGAGCTCAGCGTGCACTACAAATTGAATTATAAACGCCGAAAGATTGGTTTACGAATATATGGGCCACCCTGTAAAATCTTCTGAAACTCTTCAAAACTAAAAGTTGCCCAAAATTTTTCAACTATTTTCTAATGTTTTTATCACTTGACCAACTCTTTACGAAAACATAGCCCGTTTGAGCTGGATTTTAAACTTTTTTCAAAAGTCAGGATTCCTCTTCCCATGGGGTACTACTTTTAGTGGGCTACCGCGCCTCCAAACAGAATACAACAGACTTAAAAACTAACTCTCCACTTTTCCAGAGTAATGAATGAGAACAACTCGCGTTATCAAATTTTCACGCATTCTCTCTCTACAACTTTGTGCTTCTTCCAAACCTGTGCCTGATCAATCTCGGGCATTTCAGAAGGAATTGGAGCGGCATCTCCCACAGTTAAGCGGTCGTGAGTCGCGAAGTCTGGGCACATATCCATGAACTTCGTCACTTCAATCGCATATAATCGTCATCGGTAGGTAAAAAGTTTTTTTCCACTTTGTACCGTTTTTGCTCTCTCGCTCTAAATCTCTAGTTTCTCTATGCTACTCATTCACATACTTCTAATCTCGTTCTTTGTGTATATATGAATGGTATGACGAACAAGCGTCGCAGAGAGAAACAGGGTCCTTTAGCGCATTCATCAGCAGTGTGTAGACTTGCTCGCCAGTGCGCGGATCTACGATGAAGACCGCCGGAAACTTTTTCACATTGTAATATGTTGTCATGCGAATGCCGTCGGGAGATTCGTGCAGAATCTGGAGTGAATCACAACAGTTTATTACCACTAAGCACCAAGTCGACCGCCTATTCTAACTTCAAATAGTAACTGTTCAATTATCGAGTTATTGCCCTTCTCAGAAGTTTGCAAAAAGCTGCTTTTTTTCTATGAATGAAAGAAATCCATCGCACGGGCAAAAATGGCATTCGACCGAGACTTAACCTCTTTTTTTCCTTTTTTATGCTAAAAAATGATTTTTCTGCATAAAAAAAACTCGCTCTTGGTGAGCAATGACTGGTTAAAAATGTTCGAAAACCTTGAAGGAACCTGCCAGAAAATAAAGTGACATCGAATGAGTTCCTTCACTCCTGCCATCGACCAGACATCTCTGTTCATTAATTGACATGCGAACTCTTTGACGTCCTGCACGTTCACGAGCAGCCACTTATGTGATGATTGTGCAGCTAATCGCGCCTGCACAAACATCAACACATTCATTTGTGAGATAGAGAAACTTCCACCACAATCCCCTTTTTAACTCAATATCTGGAAGACTAGAGACTGTGCTGCAAGGTGTTTTTCTGACCCGCATAGAGGGTCGTATATATGCGCTTTACGAAAAAGGCTAATGATGAAAATGATGTGTTGGCATGCGTTATCTATTTTTCATTTCATGACCTCGATCTCTCCATTATCTGATTAGTTTTGTTGATATGAAATCTTCTTTGGCGCGTGGTGAGGAAGAGCTTGCTATGCTGCTGAATTAGCGTCATCCAAAGCACCGCACCATTTAAAATACTATTTTTCTGCGGAAATTCTCTTAACAAAAATTTTAGACACAAGATACTCAAGCGGTACAAAAACTTTTTTGGCAAAGTATCAGGTAATCTTTTTTCGGAGGAGTTGAAATGTTGTGTAAACATTCCTAGAAAATGTTTTCTATGACTCCAAACGAAGTGATAGACGACTGAGAACCCGGCACATTTTAGATGAGTTTAGAATCCTGGCTTACTTTTCGAACATAGATACCCCCACTCACCGCCTCCCAATTGCCCTGGTAGAGAATATCCAACGGAGGCTTGAACAAGATCTGCAGTGACGTGCCCGCATCGTTCAGCTGCTCCATTGGGTCCAATCCCGCGCGCATGCTCGACTCTTGTGAGCCTAAAGACAACGCTGATGTTCCATTGATTAAAAACGACAAATAGACAGTGGGAGAGAAAATAGAGAGATGAAACGTATATAGAGAGAGACTTACGTGCAAGTGATCGGAAGTCATAAGCTCCTTCAAAGACGGAGGTGGCAGCCTGCCGAGCAACGGGCCGCCCACCTCAAGTCACATTAGCATTGCGGTGATCAATCTTGTCATTAACCATTCCTTTCAGGAGTATACCCAGTTGCAATGCATTCACACACTTCTACTCATGTTTTACAAGGAAAATCACAGGCTGGGTGAATCCTAATTCGGTTGCTAAAGTTAAACTAAAAGTGTTCAAAAAAAATTTTTCAAGTTTTTATTATCACGCAATGTAGAGCTTGATGGGGTATTAAGGAAGATTTCGTTTAGAAGAAGTTTGATGAGCTACGGATTGAAGAGCCTGGAAGCGGTAAGGGAAGATGAGATGGAAGGATAAGGGCTATTAGCAGTCGGCCATTTAGGAAAAAGGGACACGTGAAGAATGATAAGATTTGTAGGAGATAAGATTAAATATACCTGACCAAACACGAGGCGGCATAAGAGAAGCAATTTATTCGGGAATGAGAAAAAAGGGTCAGCGAGCGAAGGATATACAGATGGTGAACGCAATTGAAAGAAAGCGTGACAGCGTGCTTCGTGAAATGCACTAAGGGGAGAGGAAAGGGGGCTCTATGGAGAGAGAGTTTGGTTTAATCTGTCTTGACTTCTGAATCATAGCTTACAACACTCTTCAAAACTTAATACTCGGCCGAGAGGGGGCCTAAAACAAAAAGCAAGCGAAATGCGAAAGAAAACATTTATTAAAATTAAATAAAGAAATATCTATATATGCAAATCTAAAATAGTCCGGGCGTGGCATGATGGAACTGTGTTCGACTATAGTGCGAAGAGTCTCAAGTTCGTCTCCAACCCCAAACTAAGGGGGTTAAGAAACGTTGGTAGTGCTCTTTCACGCAAATTACTCTCTCCACTGCTGCTACACACACTAGCGGTGATCTAGCGGGCAGCCACTGGTTCTACCAGGATAGGTCTGTCCCGCATCTGAGGGGAGCGCGTACCCTGCCGCGAGGCGGGAACAAACGCGAGAAAGATTATTTTTATTATATAAACTTTGGAGGTCGATCATTATTATATAAACCATATTCACATTGGAGGTCGATCTCTATATTCCTCATACAGTATAAATAATGTTTCCATTTCATGTGTGTCTCAGATACGTGACCTAGGCATACAAATAGTTTCTTCTTTGCGTAGGAAAGAGGCTGTAGCAGACCGAGTTAAAAAAGCATCCAAAGCAATGTATGCTATGGTATACTGGTCAAGTGCTTTAAAACTTACGTAATGCCGCACTTGGACTATGCTTCGAATATATGGAATCCATACTATGCAAGAGATTGTGATAATATAGAGAAAGTTTTGAGGAAATTCACTGGCATAGTTTACCATCGATGTTTCGCAAATGAAGTTAATACGAAATCTCTTCCTTCTTACCCCAATCGACTTGCCCGCCTTGGATTCGTTACTCTTTCCGAGAGGAGGGTATTTTCTGACTTAGTTATGGGTTTCAAGATCTTCCATGGACTGTCGATAATAGATAAAATACGATTTTTCAAAGAGACTATTCCAACGCGTACTAATATAAATGGCTTTTTAGTTCAGGGTAGTAAGAATACAGCTAGAAATAACTCTTATGGAATACGAATATCTCGCCTTCTCAGCAAGCTACCTCGAAACTTGATCAATAGTATGAACCTGAAATATTTTAAGTCCCAATTAAAAAGTGGTGCTCTATCTACCCTCCTCTCCTCATGAATTCAGAACTAAACTTCTTTTTGTCGTTTAAATCGCTGTATATAGGCTTGTTTGTTTGTTTTTTTTCCCGTTCAATTCGATATATAAAAGTTGTATTGCTGTATCGCTTTTGTAATAGAACTTATTCACTTATTTGACAATAGTTAAGCTAATCTATTCTTTCCTCGTTTTCGATTGTAATTAAATTTATGTGTTTTTGCATCGAAAGATGTAGATAAAATATATATATAAAAACCAAAAATGAAATATATACTACCATCCACCATCCATCCAATCATACTACCATCCAATTTCTCAGCTGCTCAAACACCTTTTCTCCAACCTTGATATTGCTGCTCAAAAGTCTGGTTCAGAATCGCCCCACTGCGGAACTCTATCGGAGCTCTCACTTCTTCCATCTCCTAAAAAAGTTCATATTTCTCAAGGACACATTGAGACCAGAGCACCATCTTTAAAATCGTAGTTTTGGGCAGAAAAAGGCGTGGAGCCGACTCTGGAATACCGAAGCCCTTTCTTCTCCTCGACATTTCTCACTTGACTTTGGTTGAATGCTCGAAATCTTCACCCTACCGACAACACTCTAAAATATATCTGAAGGTTATGGTTATATATCTTCTAATTGGAGCAAATTGTACTAGGTTACTGAATTCGCATGCCTATTCTTCGTGCGAATATTGCCTTATAATTTTATCTCAACTTTAAACGATTCTGAATCATAGATCCTATCGCAGACTCAACCAGTGAAAAAAAAAACTAAATTTCGGTACCATCTAATTATACAGTTTTAAAAAAAGAACATGGCTGTGCCTCAATTTCTTATTAACTTATACTTTGATGCGTGGAAGTTGAATGGCTAAGCAACCTGGTTGGAACTTGCAGAAGCCTCATTTCCCACCGCTCCGGGCACTCCATGGGAAGAAGAACCTTCTGAATTTTTCCCTTCATTAACACATCATCGTCTCAATAAAATTATGCCGCAATACGAGGATTGGAGGACGATCAATAAGCATTTATACTCACCGTCATCATCGCTCAGCATGCAGACGTCGACGTGATCTGAAGTGCTCTGCTCATTCCTCTCAAATTGAGCCGAAGTGCTCTGGCCATTCTTGTTGGCCTTACCTGAATCAATAATCTCTATCAAGATCACTCTTCATTTTTACTCGCTGCGACATGGTCGCTTCTTCCCTAGTATCTCCAGACTTTGAGCCTTCTCCCAATAATCACTACAATACCTGAGAGAAAAGCTCAAATAATCTCATGCATAGCTCACCAGGATGTGTTCAAAATTTCTTTTTGGAGCGGGTGACCCGGCGACCGTAAAGAGGCGGGAAGAGAAATCAACAAAATTTTTAGTTTGTTTTCCGAAATCAATTAATCTTTCGTTTCGCGTAGCATGGGTTTAAAAAAGATCATTTTCTATTATATTTTCTTTACCATAAATAATTTTTGTCTGGGAGATAGGGCGGGCAACCGGTAGAAATTTATCAAGTTTGGTGAGCTATGATCTCATGAATTTGTATGTTGACATCCAGGAATGACAACTATAAAGACATTTCAATCATCTCCCCTGTCCCCCGCTCCTTTCTTCTTTCTTTTCTCGATGAGGCCCATGTGATGAACGTACCCCCGTGACAAACATTTAACAGTATTTTTTTAAACCGCACTGCAAGTAAAATTTCATTTATTTCATTTCATTTATTGTTCCACGCAACATTATAAACAATATCACGAAGTCAATACGACAAATTAGAGCGTGGACTATGATATATAATCGAACAGAAAGGAAATTAATTTAAGCACTGATGCTGGTGACAATACGTTTAATTTTTTCTTTAAATAGAGCTGAGTTTTGCAAAGACTTGAATTCACTAGGAAGGCATTCCCATATAGAAATCGATCTAGATACAAAAGTAGACAATCTAGCAGGATAGAGAGCGGGAAGTCTAATGTTCAATTGGTGACCATGCCGTGTATTGTACTGATGAGGATTAAGTGTATACAAATGAGAGGTGTCTATGGATAAGTTGGAATGAAGGCTCTTATGGAGAAAACAAAGATCTCTTATAGTGCGACGGAGTTCAAGCGATTTAGTACCGAGAAATTTCAATCTTTCGGGATAGGAAGCATTGCCAAGGCCACATCTATAGAAAACCCTTCTAGTGTAATTACGCTGCACATATTCAATATCATTGACTAGTTGTTTGGAGACAGGAGACCAAATTTCCGTACCATACTCGAGTATCGGACGAACATAAACATTGAATGACTGCATGAGGAGAGAATGGGATTTAGATTTAAATGCTCTGAGGATCATATTAGCTAGAGAAGAAGCTTTTTTGCAGATAATCTCTATATGAAGCTTGTAACTCATATTACCATCAATCGTTATACCTAAATCTTTAACAGAAGAAGATTTGCTCAGGATAGAATTATTGATTTCATAATTGAGCTCAACAGGTTGTTTACCAAGGTGCAAAACAGTACATTTAGTAGGAGATAAGGTTAAGTTCCATTCAATACACCAGTCGCAAATGTTGTTAATGGCTAACTGCAAGTCACTGTGACGTGATGGAACTTCGGCATACAACTTTAGATCGTCGGCAAAAATGCTATATCGAATCGTCGTAGGAATAACTTTTTTAATATCGTCAATGAACAGCAGAAACAATAAAGGGCCAATAGAAGAGCCTTGTGGAACTCCACTGGATACTGCTGCGGGTTGAGAATATACGCCATTTAAAGATACAGATTGTTTACGATTGTCTAGAAAGCCAGTAATCAATTTAACAATGGACTCGCTGATACCTAAACATTTAAGCTTATATGTTAAAAATCTATGATCAACGCAATCGAAAGCCTTGGAAATGTCAAGAAATATAACGTCGACAGGAGATCGTTGAATTAGATGGTTTATCATGAAGGAATGTGATTCAGCGAGTGAGGTTATGGTTGAACGCTTAGATCGAAACCCGCATTGGAATTGGGACAGTAGATCATTATTCTCAATACACATGTATAAGAAATTCGCTATAATTTTTTCGAAAACTTTGGACAAAGAGCACGTTAGAGAAATGGGTCTATAGTTGGAAGGACTCGACGATCCTCTAACTTTAGGAATGGGTTTGACAATCGCGAACTTCCATGAATCAGGTATTTGTCCGGTTGTAATGCAGTTATTGAAAATAATTCTGAGAGGCGCTAAAATAGCAAATTTACATTTCTTGATAAAAATGTTTGGAATAAGATCGGGAGAAGTGTTAGCCTTATTCTCGAGTTGCGAAATAGCTTTCAGTATCATGGAGTCATCAATGGAATCGAGGTTCGATAAATTGCTTCGAACATAAGGAGCCGGTAATACATTTTGTGAAGGAATGGAATAAACGGAAGAAAAGTAAGAGGAGAACATCTCGGCTTTCACTGAAGTATCAGTTATTGCTACATTGTTGTTATCAGAAACATTATACGATTCTTCGAAATTTTTGAATCGGCTCTTACAATACGAAAAGAATTTATTGCGATTTTCTCTTAACACAAGTGATGCTTCTTTAGATGTCTCAAAGGCATATAATTTATCGGAAAATTCTTTCGAAACCTTTCTACAATATTCAGAGTGAGGAGCTCTAGCAGAAACTTCTTGTTGTTTCTTGAACAGCTTCTGTAGTTGGTAAGGATAACGACTTATCAGGGGGGCAGGCAATGCGTTAGGAACGTATTGGTCAATCAAACTACAAAGATAATCGCACGTATATGCATATGCTTGATTAATGTCTAAACAAGATAGAGCGAGAGTCCAGTCATGTAGATATATCGACATTTCGATACTAGACCAATCAGCTTTAGAAAATATTCTAATTGGCTGACTTTCGGGATCAGGATTTGTAGAATGTGAAATACTAAACGATATGGCATTGTGGTCACAACTTGGAGTAAACGGGGCTATGACATTGCACGAAGAAATAACTGGGTAATCACATAGAAGTAGATCGAGGATATTGTTACCACGTGTCGGGTAGTGAACCGATTGAATAAAATGATTATCACAAGAAAAAGCGAGAAATTGAGAAGCTGATAAATCATTTGAAGACGTCAAGTTTTCCCAGTCGATACACGGCATGTTCATGTCCCCTACAACTATTAAAGGAACGTTCGAGCATTTATTAGACGCGATAAATTCCATCAATGGTGCTATAATTGAATCGCTAGCACTCGGAGATCGGTAAACGCACATTAGGCGTACTCGAGGGTAGAGAGAATTGACAGAAAGCTCAATAGTAACGGCTTCACATTCATAACAAGAGAAAGAAGATACGAGAAATGGACATAAAATGGACGCTGATAGAATAGCTACTCCACCGCCTCTATTACTGGCAGCACATTTCCGATCTGATCTAAATAAGGAATAAGGTTGACCTGAGAGTAATAGCAAATCGGAATCAGAATCAAGCATCCAAGTCTCTGATAAACAGACACTTTTGTACAGAGAAGAAGATAGAAGAAATTGTAGTTCGTACAATTTGTTACGAATAGAGCGACAATTGCAGTAAAAAAATAGAAGAGGATCATTGACCAAATGTACTGATAAATCGAACTTTAAAGGCTCACTAACACCAGCATCATCGATATCCTATTTGTCTTCCCGTCCCAAAGAACTGTTTTCACGCATGTGAAAAGGACGTGGATGAGAAAAATGAACAATTCTAGTACCTTGGACTCCCCATTCGACTGCTCCAGCTTTGTCGTTTCTTTCTCGAACGGTCCTTTTGCAGTCTCTTTCAAGCTGAAGTCCTTCCCGAGTCAAATCTTCGCGAGCGTAGGCCCGAGGGTGTTGCCGGAGCGTGTTGGGACGAAGAGATCTGATTTTCCGAAGCATTTCTGTACGAAGAGATGGGACCGGTAGGTGCACTTTCAGAATTCTCCGTTTGCTGTCTGGATTTCCATATCGGCGATGAGTGATGGACTTGTCCTTGAGCGCAGCAGAGAGAGTTGGAAGTCCGAGTTCGGAGACGAGGGCGACAAGGAAGTTCCCATCAGAGGCATCCGTTTCCATGTCGTTTTCTTTTTCAGAAAGACCGACGAAGACGATGTTATGAGCTTTTTCTTCGAGTATGGGCCTGTCTTCTTGGAGCACTCTTCTCACAGCATCGTAGGCGATCAGATCAGGTTGAGAAACAGGAGCGAAAACTGGATTTGGAAAAGTCGACTGTGGTTGAGAGAGAAGAGGAACCATTGTGGCGAAGGAGTTCATCATTGAATTCACGGCAGTTAGAAGTTGAGTAATTTGGTCACTTTGGCGGTTAATTGTTTCAATCAACAATTTGATTTCGGCAGAATGTTGAGATAGTACAGCGCTTGTAGAGGGAGGAGGCATGATGAGAGTATTTTGGACAGGGTCAGATAATATAGACAGAGCTATATCGATTGCAACCACTCAGTGCGCACGTATGAGAGACGTATGAAAAAAAAAAAAAAAATCTATGCGCTACCCAAAAATGGCTGGTTTAAAAAAATTTCTGCTGCGCTTTTTTTGTTTCGCTAATGATTAGTCTTTCTAAACTACATGCATCTTTAGCGGGTGGTTAGAAAGAGACCGCTCTACATGATTGAACAATACCAACTCTTTCCTATAAGATTGACTATAACTTGATGTTGATCCTTTCTTTTCTTTACTCGTGGTAAGAATTAGAAGGAATATTTGCAAGTTTTTAAAATTAAACTCCGCCATAGCTCACCAAACTTGTGAAATTTCCCTCGGTCGCCCGCCCGGTCCTCCAAAAAATGTTTTGAAGGTAGAGAAAATGTAACAGAAGTTGATAAAAAACTACTAAATGCTTTTAAACAAACTAATTGTGCATTGGTTAAACTACGCCCCCAAATACGCGAAGTAAAAGATGAATTGCCTTGACAAAACAGACTTAAGATTTTGTTGACTATCTTTCTCGACTTTCTCCGGCCGCCCAGGGACGGAGAAAGGAGAGAAACGCCCGGTCAACAACCCGAGAAAATTATATTCAACAAATCCTGGTGAGCTATGAACAACTCCGCAGTTGGATAAATCATGAAACTTTTTTTTTAATTCCAGGGCAATTATCATTCGAATTCAGTATTACTTTCGTAGCTGCTCCGCCGTAGTAACTTGAGTTTTATAATCGGAAAAAAATATTGGTGTTTGTTGTAGACATTGGTAGAAAAAATAGAATAGACATTGGGATTGAGGATGGTAAGAATCTGAACAAAACAAGAGAGAAATAAATATGAGGTACGGGCTGTGATGAATAGGGGGAAAAAAAGGAAGAACTCTGTTAAATATTGTAAAATTAAAAATTGTTTAAAAAAGTATCACTTTGAAAAGATCGAAATACAAACTATTTTTCGGCGGCCTCGCAGAATTATCTTGCCCACTGTAGAAAATATCGACAGCGTTGGCCAAATTGTAACTCCCTGCTGCTAGAAACTGCTCTATCTCTTCTTCTTTTTGCACACCTGTAAACAATTTTCAAGTTATGAAAGCTGATTTATCAACTACTCTGCAATAAGAAGCTTTCGGGTAGACTTGAGAAGTTCTCGGCTTATTTTCAAGTCATAAACACCAATAATGAAGTGATTGGCACAGAAAAACAAGTCCTTTGAGTTTCTATGAGAGAATCGTATAGAGAATGAGCACAATTGTAAATTCTACATTTTTCACTATCTTAACGCTGATGCTGTTTCACCGCAGCCTATGGCCTTTTCTCAGGGCGACTCTTCAGCCTATGGCCTTTTCTCAGGGCGACTCTTCAGCCTATGGCCTTTTCTCAGGGCGACTCTTCAGCCTATGGCCTTTTCTTAGGGCAACTCTTCAGCCTATGGCCTTTTCTCAGGGCGACTCTTCAGCCTATGGCCTTTTCTTAGGGCGACTCTTCAGCCTGTGGCCTTTTCTCAGGGCGACTCTTCAGCCTATGGCCTTTTCTCAGGGCGACTCTTCAGCCTATGGCCTTTTCCCAGGGCGACTCTTCAGCCTGTGGCCTTTTCTCAGGGCGACTCTTCAGCCTATGGCCTTTTCTCAGGGCGACTCTTCAGCCTATGGCCTTTTCCCAGGGCGACTCTTCAGCCTGTGGCCTTTTCTCAGGACGACTCTTCAGCCTATGGCCTTTTCTCAGAGCGACTCTTCAGCCTATGGCCTTTTCTCAGGGCGACTCTTCAGCCTATGGCCTTTTCTCAGGGCGACTCTTCAGCCTATGGCCTTTTCTTAGGGCGACTCTTCAGCCTGTGGCCTTTTCTCAGGACGACTCTTCAGCCTATGGCCTTTTCTCAGAGCGACTCTTCAGCCTATGGCCTTTTCTCAGGGCGACTCTTTCAGCCTATGGCCTTTTCTCAGAGCGACTCTTCAGCCTATGGCCTTTTCTCAGGGCGACTCTTCAGCCTGTGGCCTTTTCTCAGGACGACTCTTCAGCCTATGGCCTTTTCTCAGAGCGACTCTTCAGCCTATGGCATTTTCTCAGGGCGACTCTTCAGCCTATGGCCTTTTCTCAGGGCGACTCTTCAGCCTATTTCCTTTTCTCAGGGCGACTCTTCAGCCTATGGCCTTTTCTCAGGGCAACTCTTCAGCCTATGGCCTTTTCTCAGGACGACTCTTCAGCCTATGGCCTTTTCTCGGGGCGACTCTTCAGCCTATGGCCTTTTCTCAGGGCGACTCTTCAGCCTATGGCCTTTTCTCAGGGCGACTCTTCAGCCTATGGCCTTTTCTCAGGGCGACTCTTCAGCCTATGGCCTTTTCTCAGGGCGACTCTTCAGCCTATGGCCTTTTCTCAGGGCGACTCTTCAGCCTATGGCCTTTTCTCAGGGCGACTCTTCAGCCTATGGCCTTTTCTCAGGGCGACTCTTCAGCCTATGGCCTTTTCTCAGGGCGACTCTTCAGCCTATGGCCTTTTCTCAGGGCGACTCTTTCAGCCTATGGCCTTTTCTCAGAGCGACTCTTCAGCCTATGGCCTTTTCTCAGGGCGACTCTTCAGCCTATGGCCTTTTCTCAGGGCGACTCTTCAGCCTATGGCCTTTTCTCAGGGCGACTCTTCAGCCTATGGCCTTTTCTCAGGGCGACTCTTTCAGCCTATGGCCTTTTCTCAGAGCGACTCTTCAGCCTATGGCCTTTTCTCAGGGCGACTCTTCAGCCTGTGGCCTTTTCTCAGGACGACTCTTCAGCCTATGGCCTTTTCTCAGGACGACTCTTCAGCCTATGGCCTTTTCTCAGAGCGACTCTTCAGCCTATGGCCTTTTCTCAGGGCGACTCTTTCAGCCTATGGCCTTTTCTCAGAGCGACTCTTCAGCCTGTGGCCTTTTCTCAGGACGACTCTTCAGCCTATGGCCTTTTCTCAGAGCGACTCTTCAGCCTATGGCATTTTCTCAGGGCGACTCTTCAGCCTATGGCCTTTTCTCAGGGCGACTCTTCAGCCTATTTCCTTTTCTCAGGGCGACTCTTCAGCCTATGGCCTTTTCTCAGGGCAACTCTTCAGCCTTTTTCTCTCTTTTCAGAAGAGGAAAATGGGCTTTGACATTTGCCTCATAGATATTACAAAAATTGAAGAAGTAGGTACGAAAGAAACCTACTTCTTTACCTCATTAAATCTTTTCTTACGTCTAGGTCATCAAAAGTTTCAGTAAACAAAGCGATTTATGATTCCCAATCATACAACAGTGGAATCCCCCAAGGTAGCTGCCTTGGACCACTCTTTTTTAGAGATTTCTGAAAGATATAACTCAGCAAATATCCCCTGAGGTGAACAGTTTTCTTTATGCGGACGTCTCGAAATTGTTTGCCAGTAACAGAGAAGCTCTTCGGGATAGCCTCAATTCGAGCCCTTTCGATGGTGATACAGCCCGCGAATTGACTCCACACCATCGAAGGGACTGGTTTACCCTATCTGGTATCGAACGCGTCCTCGGGTGGCGTATAGAGGGAAGTGAGTATATGTAGGAGGTCGCGGGCTCGCCCGTCGCGGACCAAAAATGGGTAGTATAGCTCGTCAAAGGATGGTGATGCCAGATTGGCCTGGATAAGCCACAGGATTAAACATCATCAATACCTCGCTATACTTTCTAACGGCGAGTCGACGTCAATAAACTAACCTCTTGCCTTTTTTTAGTCGGAAAATGCTAGAGCCCTCGAGTCCCAAACGAAACGATGCTAGGGTGTATCGACCACGCATACAAAAGCCTATTGCATGAACACGTTGCTATAAAGATGTTCGCCTTCACAAGGTGCAGCATGACAGCCTGAGGACTGCAAAGGACATCAACTACCTTTTCCGAGAGCATCTTGCTCAGAAGAATCTATCTTCGATGCAAGCTGTATACCGACAACAACAACAACATCAAAAAAGGATAGCAGCACTTTACTGAGGATATGCTTTTTCCATGTTTTTACAATTTTAGCCAACTCAAACGAAATTTTTTGAACACTTTTCGAGAAAAAAATGCGGTGTCTTCCATTCTTTATTCTTTATTAAGCCGTACGGCCTCGTCTGCGTCCCCTATATCTGAGCGAGAAAACAACTATTCACAATACTACTGAAAACAGCTGAAACAATTTCTTCATTTCTTCCCCTTTTTTAATTTTAATCTTAAATTTTTTTTCTTCTCGTTTTTTTTGTTGTTTAATGTCTACCTTATAAGTGTATGCGACACCAAGCATACCTTTGGCGAATAAAGTGAATTGAATTGAATTTATACCGGTTCAAACAATAGTATTGTGAATAGTTTTTTTTATATAGTCTTGTTCTCGGGCCGTACGGAATCAATAGCGTGATTTTCATTTATTCGAGAGCAAAAAACAGTGACTTGTACCTAGCTCTCCTTCTCTCTAAAGCAAGTGCGGCCCCACAAGTTAGAACAGACACAAAAAAATTAGTTGACAATCGCGTCTTCGAATTGAGAAAGTTATTTTATTTATTTATTCATACATCAATACTGATGTGACAAAACATAAGATAACTCATACAATAGTGAGCGTTGTTCTTGACAATAACATCTGAACAATGATTTTCTAGAATAAGAAAGGACTAATTAAACTTTATTTTTAAACGTTCACTAATTAAACTTTATTTTTAAACGTTAAGCTTGCTTTCTAAATTCAAACACCCAAAAAATTTCAAGTACTCTTTTCATGAGCTTAAATAATGGGTTTTAAAAAAAAGACTTTTCTTTGATGTTTCGGACCACTACAATATATGATCATTAATTATTGAAGCAGAACAAACCTGTGATAGTCTTGAAAGTTTCATGCAGCTTCGTTTTCCTCTCCTTTCTACGCGAATAAGTCGACATTCTTCTTAAAAAGCTAGATTGAAACACTTCATGAAGATAAACTTATAGACGCACAAGATGAATTCAGAACTTCCCTATCTCAGGCCATTAACGCGCAGCTTACCCAGTCTCTCAATTTTCAGTCCCCTCTAGAAACACCGAAAGTAACTACTTTTTGTGAATTACTAATTTTTTCTGCGATTTACTAACAAAGGTTGTAGGTTTTCGAATCAAGGAGGCAGGAAAACTAGTAAATCACAGAAAGTAGTCACTTTCAGTGTTCTTTTAGAGAAAAGAAAGTTTAGAGACACGGTGAACACCCCGTTAAAGGCCCTGTCTCACGAATTGAAAATCTCACCAGCACAAAACATCATGAATACACAATTTTAAATTATAATTTATTTTTAAGTGTTCTCTCACAATAGTGATAGACATATCAGCACATCGCATTCTTGACCTATTTCGCGATCATTTCGGATCAATGAAAAATTAAAGTATTCATCTATCATAATAACTCCTATTTCTTCATTTTTCATGATGTTCTGTGTTACTTACATATTTTCGTATGTTCTGGTAGTTGTCCAACTTGCATCATTTGGTCAATCCAGTAGTTTTTTTGATTACTCACAACAAGAAAATCAGATCGTGTAGCTAAGTTTGTTTTTTCCGCTGCAAAGTGACTCAAAGGCTCAGTACTTGATAACATGAGGTTTTTCAGCTAAGGCTCTCCGAGACTTCGCTAAAAGTATGAACGGTTTGAACGAGCAGAAGCATTTGCTGTTTGTCAATCATTTCCTTCCCTCAAACGAGCAACAATTGCTTGAAAAGTTAGTTTTTTTGTGTTTTGTTTCTGAATCTTATTATGTCGAATAATCTCGAAAATCTCACTCAGGTTTCGAGAAGTTGCCATCCGTAAGAATACAACGTACTGCGAAGGACTTCCACAGCTCAGCCATATATCTCTGGACGATGTCGTTGATATGGTGGTCGGGCCCTCACATGTCGGATTCCTATTCCAGGTAACGCTTTTTCAGAGATTGTGATAACCGTCTACGTGAACACAAGTGCGAGTAGCTTGAGCTGTGCCATCAGGGCTTGACCTGTTCGCCCAAATCTGTATTGTTGAGTTATACTAATTGAATGAGAATGATTTACAGGACGGTCGGGTTGGCCGCTTGTCCTACCAAGTGGCCCAGGCGGTGCCTACAAGCGGAGCCGCTCCGGTCATCCAGCCCCCTCCGGCCAACACTCATGCGACCACCGCCCCATCAGGAATCGATTTGGGTTTGTTTTAATGAATGAGTTTGTGAAGACCTAGACACTTCGGATCATCACCAAGGAGAACCAAATCCCCTTCAGCCCCGCATCAGTCAAGTTATACGCTAGCTCTTCCTCTTTTCACAATATACCTTTCTCCTGTTTTACCGATCTCTCAGCCGTATATACTCTCTCGTTTCGTTCGTTATTTCCATTACCGTAAGGATTCTCGTTTAAAAAGCTCTGAAAAGGATGAGATGGTGAAGAGAGAAATACAGAAGAGAAACTGACAAGTGGCCAGAAGGATAACGTTACCTTCTGGTCACATACGGCCAAAGCGCATGAGCTGGCAGTCTTGATCATTCTTCTTCAACATTAGAACCAACCAAAAAATTTCACACTAGATCTGAGTTGTAGGGAGAACTTCAATTGAAAAAAGAATTTATAGCAACACAGCAAGCGCGAACGGCCAAGTTCAGACGTGTTATGCTGGCCACTTCTTCAAGAAGGTCAGTTTACCTTTCTCACACTCTTTCTCTCCCGTATCCCTAATGTGACCGATGTGGACACGAACATTCGAAGAACAATAATAGATATCGCGCTAAAATTGGCCCCATTTTGGATCATTCTTCTACCTGCAGTGGTTCTATCCGTCACATAGCTAGACGAGTTGACGCGGCAGTCGGTTAATCTCCTGCCTTTTACGGCCAAGAAAACCAGGAACTCCCGAAAACCACGTCCGCGATGCCAGGCTGGGTTGACCATCCGCTCAACAGGCCGATTGCATGGAGACCCTTGTTGTGAACCATGACTCACAGCTTGACAGAAATCACCAATGCTAGGGCTTCTCCCAGAAGCGACGCGGTCTTACGTTGTTCCATAATACCGTGAAATATGCAAGGACATACAGCTACTCATGCGCGGAATACGCTTGCGCGGTGCTCAGCTCAAATTCGCCTGGTCACGCTCAATGTCGGTACGCTCACGGGTCGCAGTATAGAACTTGCTGATGCTTAAGTCAAGAAAATTCAAAATTGCCGCTATGCAAGAAACGAAGTGGAAAGGAAGTAAATCCAACTTATTGAAGCCGACTACAAGTTGATATAACACGGTAGTTGGCTTAATTCCCTCTTCCAAACTTGCAGAGAACGTCACAGAAGTCATCCGAACCTTAGACCGAGTGATCGCCGTTCGAATCTCCTATTCGAACAACCATCTCCTAGTTGTGTCGGCGTAAGCTCCGCGGCAAGGATGCAGTGAGAGCGGAAAAGAAGAGTTCTACAACTCCCTGGAAGAGACTAAGGAGCCGAGAACCAGACGAAGACCTCATAGTCGGTGGCGACTTCAATGCTCACTTCGGTAATGATGTTGTTGTTGTTGTCTTGCCCAACGGGTAGATCTTCCTTCGCGAGACACTGGAGGAAGTCGTCAAAGCTCTCGACCCTCCAGCGTTATAAGCCCACACTCTCTTTCCTCTCTCTCTTATTATTATTATTTTTTTTTACTCTCCTTTATTTTTTTTTTATTTTTTTATTTTTTTTTTATTTTTTTTTTCTCTTTCACTTTTTTTTTTTTTTTGGAGAGATTTAATTGAACAAGAAATCAACAACCGAGTGCGGCCTATTCCAAAGGTCGATAGGGCTAAGTGAAGTGGGGTTACAGCGACACGAAAAAATATGTCTAGAAGTATGCGGCTCTATCCTACACAGTGGGCAGAGGGGAGATTCATTGGCCCCTATTCGGTGGAGATAACTGTTAAGGAAACTAGAGTGGCCGCTTCGCAATTGAGACAGAGTTATCTGATTTTCTCTGGATAGTTGGGACGTGGACTTGTGTATTCTAGGAGGTTTAGTTCCCAGAACTGGGTTGGGTCGACTATTTCTGAGAAAGTCTCTGACTGTCTCCGTGTGTATTTTTCTGAGGGCCACTTTATAGTCCGTATCACCTAGTACTATGTCTATGTCTTTGGCGTGCTTTCTTATTGCCCTGGGAGGTTTTGCTTCAGTGCAGATGCGGTGAGATGGATGGTTGGGTTGAAGCCTGGCCTTGGCGGTGAATTGTTTGCTGAGCATGAGGTTGTGTTCTTTGACTGGAAGAAGTTTGCTCTCGTATGCCAGGTGCTGAGTGTCCGCAATTGCAAGGTTTCCTGTTGCGATCCGAATGGCTTTGTTTTGTGCTGCTTGCAAGGAAGTCCAATGTGATTCGGCAAGTTGGGGCGAGTAGATGGGTGCTGCGTAAGACAAGACTGCTCTAGTGGTTGCTTTGTAGGTGTTCAGCATTGTCTCGGTCTTCTGTCCCCACCTTCTTCCCGCGATTGCTCGGAGGACATTCAATCTTTTTGTTGCCCTTGTCTTTAGTCCTTCGGCGTGTTGACGGTAGGTTCCCATCTGGTCCAAGGTGACACCAAGGATTTTGGGGGCTCTACTTAGAGGGAGTGGCTCACCGTTGACCACAACTTCTGGTACTTCACGACATTCCTTTGTGTTGGTGGTGAAGAGCGTTACACTGGATTTAGCTGCCGAGATGTCCATCTTTAGTTCCCCAAGATGGCTGGTGAGGGCTGGGAGGTAGGAGTTCAGTCTATCGGCTCCAACTCTCCAGTCAGGGTGAGAGGCCAGTACTGTCAGATCATCCGCATACCCGACCAGTTTAATCGTCTCGGGGGGCTTCGGCAGTCCATTCAAGTATATGTTGAACAAGGAAGGGCTGAGTACTCCCCCCTGAGGAACTCCTGCGTAGCAGGTTTGCTGGCGGCTGAGGCAGTTTCTGAAGTCCACACGGATGGCTCTACCTCGTAGATAGCTGGAGAGCCATCTAACGAGGCCTCTGGGGATGGACGTTTCGGCGAGAGTGTGACAAAGGCGAGAAATGTTGACCAGATCATATGCCGAGGTGAGGTCGAGCGCAACCATCACTGTGCGATGTGGAGGGAGCCGTTGGTTGATACCGTTGGTTATGTGGCCCGTTATCTCCATCAAGGCTGTCGTGGTCGAGCGTCCTTTTCTGAAGCCATGTTGCCAGTTTTCCAACTCAACTTCTTCTGTGATGTGGGGGAGTATGATTCTCTCGAGGAGTTTGACCACAGGGGATAGAATTGAGATCGGTCTGTAGCCTTTTACCGACGTGAGGTCCTTCCCTGGCTTCGGAATCGTGATAACTCTGGCCGTCTTCCAGGCCGAAGGTATGATGCCGGTGCTGAGTGAGCAATTAAAGAGTATTGCAAAGCATCTTGCACACTGTTCGCCAGCCTTTTTAACCATAAGAGGACAGATTTCGTCGAGATCCATGGCCTTGGAGCTTCTCATTTTCTTCATTGCTGTCTTAACTTCGTCAACTGTGACGACTGGGACGTCGGAACGCTCAAGGTTCGAGGTCCAGCGGTGAGTTCTCCTGTTAGATCGATCAGGGGTCTTGACGGCTTGTTTGGCGAGTTGTTTGGCGAAAAGGTTGGTAGCTTCCAGGCTGGATAGAGGTGAACCCTTATGAACAATAGCGGCGTGGGAGGGTTTGTGTGCTCGACCATCAAGTGATTTGATTGTGTTCCACAAACGATTTGTGGGTTCGTTGGGTCTGAGGTTGTTCACGAAAATCTTCCCATGCAATGCGCTTATCGTCATTGATCTTATATGAAATCCTTGTCATCAGTTCAGGGAGACATGGGTCTGCCGGGTTTGCTCTACGCATCTGATCTCTTTTTCGGATGAGTGCTTTGGCTTCTTCGCTCAGGCGGGGTATGAAGTCTGGGCATCTTCCTTGTATGTGTTTTCTTGCCGCCTCTCTGAGAGTTTCAACCAGGAAGGAATGCATGTCGTGAGGGCTTCCTTCGTACGGAAAATTGCCGAGTCTCTTGTTCACTTCTATTTCGTATTCGTGCCATTTTGCTTTTCTGAAGTTCATGTAGCATCTTCGTTTCCCAATCGTTGGGATTCTCAGTTCTATCTCGAGTAGGACTGGTAGGTGGTCAGAATTTAGCTTTCCGAGAGTTCTCCAGGAACAGTTGGTCGCAATGTCGTTTGTGACTGACGTAATGTCCGGAGAGGCTTCCTTACGTGTGTGTTGCTGAGGAGAGTTCAAGACTATGTAATTGCTCTGCTCGATAGCTTCACAGAGTGCAGTTCCTCTGGCATCTTCGGTTCCAGTGCTCCAGAGCTCATTGTGGGCGTTCACGTCACCAGCTACAACGCATGTCTTTGTATGTTTGAGGTAATGATAGGCGAGGACCTTAGAGGGAAGGGAACATGGTGGAAATGGAATCGGATCGATCAGCAATGAAGACCAAGATCTGCTAGGCTTTGAACTCGATGCGATCTGAGTCGTTATTTTTTTTTTTAAATAAAAGGATAAGCCACAAGATATAAAGCGATGGAAAAAGTGGTGAAATTTACTTCTGGTTAGTCGGTCGATCAAGACTTCCACTTGTTGAAAACGCTAAAGTCATTCCTTCTGACCACGTCGCTGCGCAACATCACCCGCTTGTAATGGATTACAACCTTCGAAAGAATACGAAGCATTCGACACGCAACCCGGAGTTCAAACGTGTCAAGAGATGGCGCGTAAGCGGTAAAGAAGAACGGATTTCTTTTTCCTTGGGATCCATATAAATTTTGAGCAGTCGGCATTCTACAACCATCATCTAGCAGATATCGATAAAGATTGAAAACTTCTAGAAGATTGCATCAGACCACCAGCGGCCAAGCATCTCGGAGTCACGAAGCCTGGAGAGAAAAGAGTTGAGAGCACATGGTTCTTCACGTCAACAGTCCAAAGAGCGATCAAATCAGGAGTTGAATGGTTACCGGACCAGCTATGTTGGCGCATGCGTGTTCGCGCCGATAATGATCTACTTTTTCTTTTTCTTCCGTTCTGTTTCACTTTTTCTCTACTTCTCTTTTCACTCTTTTGGTCTTTACCCATTCCTTTTCCCAATCGCTAGGGGCGTACAAACATGCCTTAGACCGGCCTCATTTAACGCCTGGATCAAATCAAAGAAAGCCGATTTCAAGATCTGGAGAGCGTCAAGAAAAACATCAGATCGTACTGCCAAAGCAGCTAAGAGTGCGGCGAAGAAAGTCGTTGCAATAGCGAAAGCAGATTTTTTTTCCCGCGATCTTTATGAAAAAAATAGATCGACCAGAAGGTATGAGACTATCTATTGCGTATCAAAAGCACAACACCGCAACACGCTGGACATTCAGAGAGCAGCCACGGTCAAAAGCTTCTAAAGAAGAGATGGTGCGAACACTTCGAAGATATAAGTGGTCAAGAATTCGACCACCAAGCTCTTCCTAACTCTTACCCAGTACATGGTCCTCTACCGCTCATCACAATCGACGAAGTGAAGAAAGCGCTCCTCAAAATGAAGACCGGAATGGACGCTAGCTCTGACGATATAGCCACCGAAACATGGAAGCTCGCGGGAGATGTTGGAATAGCACACTTAGTGCAACTCTTCAACAAAGTCACAAAGCAAGGACGAATTCCTCGAAGAAGGTGCGAATCAACAACTGTCCGAGTGTTCAAAGGAAAAGGTGACGCCAGAGTTAGCAACTATCGCCCGATCCTTCTCAACCACACCAGGAAGATATTTGAGAGGATTCTGGACTCATGCATATGCAATATTGTCAATATCCCAAACTAGCAGTGGGGCTTTGTGAGAGGTAGAGGAACATCTTATGCTATCTTCGCGCTTCGATCGCTAGTCGAAAAGCACACCGAGAGAAGGTCTCCAATCCATTTAACCTACCTCGACTCAGAGAAGGCTTTCGGCAGTACCGCACGACCTCATAGCTCACGCACTACGAGATCACCTTGTTCCAGAAGAGTTGATCGGATGGGTCATGGCAATGTATAAGGACTCGAAGAGTACGGTAAGAACCGCGGTTGCGCTACAGAACCTTTCTATGTGTCGGAGTACACCAAGGAAGTGCGTTGTCTCCAGGGGTTAAATAGTGACCGAATCGGTCGCGTCGGCGGATACATATACACACACTATTGACAAAAAAACTCTCTCTCTTTTCTTACCCTTTTCCTTCATACCCTCTTCTTTTTCCTCCAAACTTTGAGCGGCGGATACATGTAAACCCAAATAGGGCGGCTCCATTTAACCCCTGGTTGTCTCCTCTTATATTCTTCCTAGTAATGGACACATCTCGCCGCCGCTACTCACACCGGCGCCCAGGGGTTTTTTGTGCAAGAAAAAGGTACAGACACTCGGCAAAGGCGGAAAATTTTTTTACATAAAGGTTCTTGTTGTTGTTGTTTGCTCATAGGTCCTGTCGAGGGGAGTCATTTGGGATAGGTTGGTGAGGATCCTTTTGAGTCCGAAGAAATTTTCTCCGTCTACGCTGACGATGGAAGTACTGGGCAAGCGTCCAAGAGACAAACCCAGGACAAGGTTCCGGGATACGCTCAGACAAGACCTGAACTTCACGCGTCTGCGTCCGGAAGACGCTCAAGATAGTTATTTTTGGATAGCCAGGAGTCGACTTCGGCCGGCGCGTGACAACGCTAAGAAAGTAGAATGATGGATATCGCGTGAATAAAATATCATCTGATTTAATTGTTTGTGGGGATTGGTAAAATTTTTGATCGAGTGCCCGGAAAACTCTTTAGAGGCAGAAGTTTTTTAGTGTGCAACAAAAAGGTACAGACGCCCGTTAGAGGCGGAAAATTTTTTTCACTTAATGGTCCCCCCTTATGATAAATAAACGAAGGCCGGCGAAATTTTTTTGGTTTACATTAGGGTCCCCCTTTATGATTTGAAAAAAACAGAAGCCCGCCAACAGACATCCTGACATGACTATTTAACCCCTGTTTAGGGAAACCCCTTATCAAAACGGACGATATTGGATATATTTGAATAATATTGAACAAGTAAAAACTACAATGAAGAGAAGGAACAGATTGAAGGGGAAACTTCGGTAAAAAGCATGTTTTCATTGAAGATTGATCGATTGCAGCCTCCGTCGTCCTCTGGTGCCAGTCTCTTCCGTCCCCGAAGATCTCATCGCACAAGCACAGGTGCGCTTCTTCTGCGTTTTTTCTGCGAAGCCTTCTTCGCTGTGGGAAACCTTGCGTCCACATTTCATGTTTTTTCCATTAAGGACTTGGTGAGAAAAAAGTACGATTCTGTGAATAAACAAAGCAGCTGATGAGAGTATTTGAGAATTTTTTTTTAAATGTTTGCTGTAGCGGAGAGTCTAGAATTTTAATTTTATCAAAACATGAGCAATGAGTGATGCATCTTCTGTCTCGAATAAGAAAGCTCCGTGAATTTCGAGAGAGAAAATTCATGAATAAAAAAATGGAGGTCTGTCCGTGTTGGAGGTTGTACTGCAAGGCCGACCCCGGGAACAAATTGTGAGGGAACTGCAGCGCACGAATCTGAATGTGAACGAGGCAGTCAATAATCTTCTCAGCAGAGATGATGAAGATGGTACAAATTTTCTTGTCACGAGTTCAACAAAGAGTGCTAGCAATTATAATGGTATGTCGTTTGTTGCAGTTCCAGTCAGAAATCGTCTCTGTATAGATGATCAAGAAATTGCCTTTGTTTCGCGATTTTCGAACGGTGTGTCGCAAACTCAGTTACTCTTGCTCTTATAAAAATTTATGAGCTCCTGACAAAGAACGAAAAAATTACTAGAATTCTTTTCTTAAACCCTTCTGGTTTTTCTCTCTTTCTCTCTCTCTTTTTGTGAGTTTAAAAAAAATTACATACGAGTTCAGCTCGTAAAGTGAGAAACAATGTGATAATATGGATAAATGTATTACATACTACAGAGATCAGAGGATAATATTGAATTTGAAGTAAAACCTCTGATCCCTAATTTGGTACGTTTTATTTAGGAATGTCCACAGAGGACGTAATGGTAAGGCTACATAGTCTTGGATTCAAGCGCACGCTGTTGAATTGAGGCGGAATTAGGCCAGAAAAGCTTTTTTCAATTTTTTTTTGATACGAAAAGAGGCTCGTTGTTGTTGTTGTAGCCGACCGGATCTTCTATTCTGCATCGTCGTCGGTGATGAGTAGTTTTAGAAACTTTGCAGCTTCTACTGGCTCGGTCCAGAGAGACCAAGCCGTCAAACTAGTCGGCCTATCTGGACAGAAGAAAAGGTGAGTCGTTGTGTGTCTGGGTTTGTCGCAGTCCGGACATCTGTCCACGATTGTGGAGTCGATTCTGGACATATAGCTTCGCAGAAATGGGCTGTATCAGACCGGAGCTGGGCGAGTGTTCGTCTTGTAGTTCTCGGAACATTTCTCTCTTCTCTGGAGATGGGCGGTGGTGGTTATCCTCCCAGTATCACAGGCGGTGAGTATGTGTTCTTCACCGCTGTGACTGTATCCGTGTGTATCTTCTTTATGTCTTCGCGGTACGTTTCTTCTGCTTCCACTTCCTTATCTTCGTCAAGGATCTCGTCCTCTTCAACTGTCTGGGAGAAGGTGGAATCTTGGTTGTGTCGTGATCAATGTGGTCTCGTTTATGTAGCCGAAGGAGGAATTGCTTGCACAGCATGTCGTTGTGAGGCTTCATCGGGAGGACTTCGGATTCCATATGGAGATGATCTATGGGTGTCATCTTGACGCATCCTGTTGCCGCTCTCAGCGCAACATTTTGGGCAGCTTGAAGTTCTTTCCAATGGCTTTCGGAGAGATTCAGAGACCATATCGGCGCGGCGAAGTTGATAACTGGTCTGCCGACGACTTCATTCATTCATTCTTTATTCCTTGCACAGATTATATTCAACTTCGGTTCACAGTGAACAATAACAATAGCGGATATGCATGGACTGTCTTTCTAGTGGCGGTGTGTGTAAGCAAAAGGTTGCTTAACTAGGGGAGGGGTGGGGGGAGAATGAAAATGCTATTAATAGAGAAACGAGCCTTTAGTTATCAGAAACAAAAGTATTTGGTAAAACTAGGTTGACAGGCAACTTAAGTAAATCGTTCTTAAATACCTTGCAATTAGGATCGTTTCGATTTCAAAATCCAATGAATTCCATACTGATAACTGACGAGAAACACATGTAGATATGAAATACTGATTAATATTATTGGCGGAATAAGACGCAAAGAATGAGAATGGCGAGAGAAACGTTCAACAGCTGATATTTTATATAAATGAGTAGTATCTATGTCACATTTATCATGGATACATTTGTGAATGAAAGTAAGGTCAGCAATGGCTCGACGGTATTCAAGAGTTTGAAGTTTTAACAACAATAGCCGCTCTGAGTACGGAAGTAAAGGTTATTATTTTATTTTATCTACATCATACGATGCAAAATCAACACATATTACAACTAAAATTCGAGCACAAACATTGAATAAGAATACATATGAGATCATCAGCACTCAAGTAAGCGAAACACCTCTCGTATATTATTCCATCGACATCCTACAATGCAAGATTATGGTGAGACACACCATACATACATACAAAATTTTACATACAAAGTATGGCTAGAAGTTAGGAAAATTTCTAAATGCTACTGATTATTTGCCCATTCACTGACCTTGATTGACCGGCTCTAGCTAGAATTCGTCTCGACTTTGTAGGTAGTCAACAAGAGTTCTTTTTCCTTTTCCCAGGAAGCTCCAGCAAGTGCACGTAATGCTGCATTCCGGTTTCGGAGTGTCGTCCTCGTTTTCTTCGCATGAAATCCGAAAGAGTACATAGTGTCGAAGGTGACGCCTAGGATTTTAAGGAGCGGACAGTTGGAACTGTGATGTTATCTATACGGATGTCTAGCTGCTGATTGACTTCCCTGCTATTCAGCGTGAATAACATTGCCGCGCTTTTCTCTGCTGCTAACTTCAGTCGTCTGGAGTCGAATCATTGTGCTAGTTCGTCAAGTTAGCTGTTGATTTTGTTGCATATTGGACCGATGTCGGGCCCTATCGCAAAAACAGTGCAGTCATCAGCATATGAGACTAGTTCGATCTGTTTCGGAGGTAAAGGCATATGTGGCAGGTAGTGGTTGAAGAGAGTTGGTGACAGAACACCACCTTGCGGAACTCCAGCACGGAGTTTACGTTTCTTGCTTTGGGTTCCTCGAAATTCGACGTAGGTTTGTCGTCCTCTCAAGTAGCCACATATCCATCTTCCTATTTTGTCTGGTAGCGGTGCATTTGCTATATCTTCGATAAAGATGTTGTAGTCCACGCAGTCGAAAGCTCGGCTGAGATCCAAGGCAACTGCTACTGTACGACTAGCAGGTTTCTTCTCGTTGAGTCCTCTGGCAATGTAGTCGTAGAACGTGTGAAGAGCAGTCGTAGTAGATCTTCCTTTGGTGAACCCGTGTTGATGGTTTGCTGGAGTCATCGCTTGTTGTATGTATGGAAGAAGCAGACGTTCAAGAACTTTTGCGACTGGTGAGAGGAGGTAGACCGGACGGTAAGATGACGACATTTCTTATGGTTTCCCTGCTTTCATAAGAGGTATTACTTTGGCCAGTTTCCAAAGAGATGGCATTTGGCTGGTACTCAGGCTGTTGTTTTATATCGATGTCAGGAAGCGGTGAGCATTGGGACCGAGGTGTTTGAGGTGGATCATAGTAATCCCGTCAGAGCCAGCAGCTTTACTAGATTTGCTTCCTTTTATTGCCTTTGAAACTTCAGATTCTGAAAAAAGGGCTGATTTGTCATCTCGGGTTGGTGGATATCTCTTCTTGCGCGTCTTGCAGACTTGGTTGGATGTGCTTTGCTTGCCGGGGTGAACTGTTTATTAAAAACGTTGGAAGCTTCTTTTCGATTGTAGACTGAGATTCCGGAAAAATTGATAGCGCGGTTGTTCTCCTTTTGAGTGGGATTTACAATAGATCGGACAGTGGTCTAAAGTCGTTTGGCTCCTTGTAGATTCATCGTCTGAAGGTAGCATTGTCATTTGTCTTTTCTGTATTCGTCAACTTTTTGCTGAATCATCTTGTTCAGTTCTCGGATTTTGGGGTCAGCGGCGTTTCGTTCGCGGAGTCTATCTCTCTCATCTGCTAGCAAGGCCGCGTCGATAGGGAAGCCGGGGCGAATGAAGTGAAGACGTTCTTTGGGTACGTAGCGGCGGTCTGCGGAGAGTATCACTTCGCGGAATTTTCGCTCAGCTTCGAAGATATTAGAGAAGGAGTTTTCTCTAAGCTCCATTTCGCATCTGTCTCGGAAACCTCTCCAGTCAGCTTTTGAGAAATTCGTGTAGCATCGTCGTTTAGTCTCTGCTCGGACGATTTGTCTCTGGAGTCGCACTATTATTCGAAGATGGTCGCTGCTCAAGCCGGTAGAAGTCATCCAAGTTATGCTGCAGGCTAGAGAGGAGGAAGTGAGTGTAACATCGGGTGAGCCACTGCATGTTGGAGTAACGCGAGTTGGACTGAATTCATTCATCACTACCAGGTCTGAGTTGTCGATTGCCGAGGCCAGTTATACTCCTCGTTGATCTTCGTCGATAAGCACATATCAGTCTTCATAATGTGATCCTGGTGAAAAAATGAACTAAATCCTGGTCCCTCAAATGAGGCTCGTCGACGGAAGTGGTGATTGGGGACAGGCGGTTTCTTACGAAAAAGCGTTTATAAAACTGAAATCATATGAAAACGAAGAAAGGAAATAGGGAAAATTTCATGTGTATCATAGCTCACCAAACTTGTTAAATTTCTCCCGGTCGTCCGCCTGGTCCCCCAGAAAAAATTTTTATAGTAAAAATTATAACATAGAATGATGTTCTCGAAAAACTGAACGTTCTCAAGTGAATCAAATGTCGAATATTGAACTCCGACCCGTGCTACGCGAAATCAATTGAACACGGAAAACAGACCAAAGTTTTTGTTAATATATCCCCCCTCGCTTTCCGATCGCCAGGGTCGCTCGGTCACCCGCCAAAAAAGAAAATTTCAACACATCCTGGTGAGCTATGTGTATCATAAGTCTTTTGAAAAGCACATAGATTTTGGCCGAATTGCGGGTTAGAGAAAAAGCCGGCTACTGAGCGTATGGATGAGAGGTGGGAAAGAAACGCCATTCAAATGAAGAGTATGTGAGAACGAGCAAGATATGAGCGTTTTGGTTGCAGAGGAAGGGTCGGACGGAGGGGCGGAAGGAGTTTGTCTGCCGGAGGAACTTCTGTCGCTGCTGGACGCCTCCCAGGGGAACCTTCTAGAGTCAGATGTGCTCTATGCGACGACGGACGGATTTGAGTATCTTCTGAGTGGAAGAGAGAGGAAAAGAGAAGCCAGAGGTTGGTTACCAGAACTGGTTGAGGCATTGCTTTTCAACAAGAGCATTTCTTTTTTCAAAGATGACGAATGGAGACTTCTCGAACAATCAATCTACTCATCACTGGCAAAAGAAGTTTTTTTTTTCAAAAAATCTAAATGGTAATGGCGAGAAGCGTCAAGCTTTCAGGAGAAACAGATAGTTCGCACGTTGTGAGAGAAGTGAAAATGTTGGGAATAGAAAAGTGACATCACCTACTAACCTCATAGGTTGCATGCGTGGGCGCAGTGACAAGAAAGGGAGATTCAGTCGGAAGTATGAATGAGTAACAAGTTCAGAGAAGGATAAGAATGCTGGCCGAGCTGGGGGGTCAACAAATCCCCGACCTGGAGAAACCGAAACTGCTGAGAATCAACTCCGAAGGTATGTAATACCAATCTTCTCTATGCACTTCAGAGTTTTATAGAGTTTATTGATCAGAAGATCATTCAAATTGTCAATGATCTCTTCCAGATTGGAAGTGAGTGGACGAGTTCTGGAGTACTGGGAAGGAGAATTAAAAGCGACCGGAAAGGAGGCCGAAGGAATTATGAGGTCAGTATTTGCAATAGAAATTTTCACTTGACTGATTCACGTCAGTTGAAGCTTGTTAAGTCATCTGATCTAAAATGTATAGTGGATTGCTCAAAAACTTTTTTTCAAATTCTCGCATATTAAATTTTTAGGCTATTCCGAAATTAAAGTTTTAATTTGGCGATTGGTGATGGATAAATCTTGAATTATGTGTCACTCAGCATAATTCAATTATTGTATTCGAAGAAGCGAAAGAATTTCAAATAAACGAACGAAGGGCTGCATCCAGATTCAAGAAGATAGCGGCGAATAACAGTGAATTGCTGGCTCTGGGTATGAATGGGAAGTTGTATGGATGGGAGTGGAAGAGAGAACGAGGAGGACTTCAGCCGCATACCATGAACTCCGCCATTGGACTGGAAGGTTGGTAGGGGGGCCTCTTAGATTGTTCTAGCATAATACAAGTCTTGGCTTTTCTTCTGTGAACTTATGCTTGGAAGTTTCATGCAGGGATTAAATAGTTACCGGACCAGCTATGTTGGCGCATACATGTTCGCGCCGTTTTTTCCGTTCTATTTAACTTTTCCCCTACTTGTCATTCCAATCTTTTTGCCTCTACTCTTCCCTTTTCCAACTCGCTCGGCGCGTACAAACATCCCTTAGACCGGTGTCATTTGACGACTGGTTTCATGGTGTTTTTCTTAATCTTAGACCAGACGTAAAGTCTTTCTGCACTGTTCCGATTCAGCGAAATTGAAGACTTCTTGGCATTTCTGTATATTAGAAATTAATCATTTTTCGTGTTTTTTTTTCAGATGAGTTTTTTCTCAATTCTCCAGGGAAAATGGTCTGACGGTTTTTACAGTTTGAGTCACCTAATTTAGATGTTGAATTTAATGTTATAGAAGTAAGAACTGTGAGCTGGGCTTTTTAAAGCAGTGTAAAATGTTGTATAGAAATAATTTTGAATTTGAAAAAAAACTTCATAAGGGTCCTCCCTCCATCTCTATGATGCAAAAGAAAAACAGAGAGCCACTAATTTTTTTTTCTTGATTTGATCGAAGGGTCCCCCTTATGAATTGAAAAACAGAGGCCCGCCGACATAGGGTCTTACATGACCATTTAACCCCTGCTTGGAACCACTCCAGCTTTAACGATGAGGTAATTTGCAGAAGATGAGTGTCTCATCGAATTGGTTGCGTGCAGTTTGCGAGTTGCGGTGTATTCTGGAAAGCAAAGAATGGCAACCTGGATAGACCATCTTCTCGCAGGACAAAGACTAACCTTGGTCAGGGTTTTGTGTTTGTTGTTGCAGAAAAATTTCATTTGTTTTACTAGGGGGGTTCAGGTTTACGAAGGTTTTTTTAAGTCTTCTTCCTTTTTAATTTTTTTTAAAGTTCCAAATTAATTATATTACTCGATTTCTTAAGTTTAATTTTTTATGTCCTCTTTCTGTTTCAGGGTTTACTGTGTCCACTATCTCGTCTCTCTCTGAACGCGGACGAAGAAGTCGTTCAGCTGCTTGCGTCCAACCAATTTGCAGCAGTTCGGCTTAACACAAACGGCTTTTTCTGGTGGTAAGCTTTTCTAGACTGTAAAATCGGGTTGCACTGCAAATAATTGGGTTTTAGAAACCATTTTGAGATATAAAAAAGTCTTGACCGAGAGGATCTTCAGCGGATTGTATCCCCTGGCTGAGCGGCGAAGAATGTTCGAGAAAGCGCGTTCACGACTCCGTCACGTCACATTTGACACCAGCGAAATCAAGGAGGGATCAGAGGTTCTTTCTTGACTGTCGTCGTGACTATTGACTAATCTGACTATGATTCAGAGTATAGTCGATGTTGGTAACATTACTTCCGTCTTATATGTAGTTCATCCGAATTACTTTAGAATTTGCTGAATTTGAGTTCCTTTGGTTTTTAAATTTTACATCCATAATCAAAAAGAAGTTTTTAAGATATAACAATATTCTTAGTATTGTGTTGGAGGTGCGTACCAAGAGTGGACCTATCTACAGCATGGGCTGCATCGCGGCAAACTTGAGTGGAACAACTCCTCTGGTCTCTTTCCGAATTTTTTATTGTTGTTAAAGCTTTCATGTCTATAGAACACTCGGATTTCGAAGAAAAAATCAAGAGACGCTTAACAGCTTGGAAATTTTCACGTATAGATGATACGATGTGGAATGGAAAATTGTATTTTATACAAGATGTCACTGCATTTCACAAAAGAATTTCAGACTTTATAGTGCACACCATTGAAGATTTTTTTTCTTATCAACTTTTTAATGTTTTCTCGGAAGCCTTTAAGCAAAAAACTGAAAAATTGAACTAGTAGCATTGATTGCCGTTTTGAAAAATCGGGACTGGTTGTTATGCCTCAGAAAGGATAAGCTAACACTGAAGTATTGGAAGTGAGTGTTCAGATAGGAATTCTCATGGAGAACGCGTGGTCGCTGTCGGAAGTGTGTCGCTTTCGTGTACTGGAACCACCTGCATACGACAATGACCGACCAGTGGAGGAAGAGAAGGAGGAAGCCGAGGGGAGTGGGGAGGTGAACGGAGATGCCGTGGCTGCAGGCGAAGATCCCGGAGAAACTGCCGAATCAGCCATCGCCAAGCAGGCTCTAGGTTTGGTTCGGGGATATGGGAGGAAAACAAAATCTAATGATCTTCTTTTAAAGTCATCCTGGTGATTTTTCAACACTTTTTTGGTAACTTGAGAGTTCTGGAAAATATGGGTCCAGGAGATGTTTTTTTTAAATTTTACCGTTGAAGATTGTTCTAGCGGTGTAGAGAAAGTGACAAGCTTTTAGTGGGTGCATGATAAACAGACCACTTATTCACAATACCTCTCTTTTTCTCTACATGTGCAATGTTCTAGATCAGTCCAGCTTTAGCTGGTCTTGTTTTTATAACCGTGGATTCGCTTCAGTGAGTGGGAATCGCAAAAGAGCGGCAGGCCGAGATCTCTACGAGATGTTGGAGCCGAACTCGTCGACCAAAGAGCAGCCATGGGCGGTACCTTCTTCTTTCTCACATACAAACAATGAGAAAGTGATCTTTTGAGAAAATCATCTCGCAATAGCTTTGGAAAATGCTTGTCAATTTATGATTCACGTCAAGCGGTAGGAAAGGATACGGTATAGCCGGTTACGGTACTTCAGAAAAGTCTAAACGGATCCCTTGAAACTGAATGACTGTTTTGTGTCGAAAACTTACGATGGGATTTTATTACTGCGTAATTAATTGGGTGTTCTATAACAAATCTGCCATATCTTCAAAACTTCCCGGTAAACAAATTCAGTTTAAGATTCTTTTCAAAGTTGAGACGAAGAAGTTTCATTTTGTATGTATAGTTTGAAAATTTTCAAATTCTTAGGGCTTCATTTTTGTATTGTATTTTATGTGGCTTTTTCCAACAGATCGCCGATCTTATTTTCATCCACGAAGAAGCTCAAAATGACACTGCCGTCGTTAAAATCGTTAGTTGTTTTGGATTACTCAGTGGTCGGTCAAGGACTAAGATAGTAGGGAGCACTTCATTCTATTAAAATCGTTAGTTGTTTTGGATTACTCAGTGGTCGGTCAAGGACTAAGATAGTAGGGAGCACTTCATTCTATTAAAATCGTTAGTTGTTTTGGATTACTCAGTGGTCGGTCAAGGACTAAGATAGTAGAGAGCACTTCATTCTATAAAAATCGTTAGTTGTTTTGGATTACTCAGTGGTCGGTCAAGGACTAAGATAGTAGGGAGCACTTCATTCTATTAAAATCGTTAGTTGTTTTGGATTACTCAGTGGTCGGTCAAGGACTAAGATAGTAGGGAGCACTTCATTCTATTAAAATCGTTAGTTGTTTTGGATTACTCAGTGGTCGGTCAAGGACTAAGATAGTAGGGAGCACTTCATTCTATTAAAATCGTTAGTTGTTTTGGATTACTCAGTGGTCGGTCAAGGACTAAGATAGTAGAGAGCACTTCATTCTATAAAAATCGTTAGTTGTTTTGGATTACTCAGTGGTCGGTCAAGGACTAAGATAGTAGGGAGCACTTCATTCTATTAAAATCGTTAGTTGTTTTGGATTACTCAGTGGTCGGTCAAGGACTAAGATAGTAGGGAGCACTTCATTCTATACAAAAATGAGTCAATTTTAGCAACAACATGATTATAGATAAAGTAAATGTTTTTTTGCGCTATATCTGGTCAAAACTTGTACAGGAAATATTTTGAAGAATATCTTATCCGGGCGTGGCATAATGGTATTGTGTTCGACTATTGTGCGAAAAATCTTAAGTCCTACTGTTTGTTGTTGTTGTCTTGCCCAACGGGTAGATCTTCCTTCGCGAGACACTGGAGGAAGTCGTTGAAGCTCTCGACCCTCCAGCGTTATAAGCCCACACTCTCTTTCCTCTCTCTCTCTTTTTTTTATATATATTTTTTTTTTTTGGAGAGATTTAATTGAACAAGAAATCAACAACCGAGTGCGGCCTATTCCAAAGGTCGATAGGGCTAAGTGAAGTGGGGTTACAGCGACACGAAAAAATATGTCTCGAAGTATGCGGCTCTATCCTACACAGTGGGCAGAGGGGAGATTCATTCGCCCCTATTCGGTGGAGGTAACTGTTAAGGAAACTAGAGTGGCCGCTTCGCAATTGAGACAGAGTTATCTGATTTTCTCTGGATAGTTGGGACGTGGACTTGTGTATTCTAGGAGGTTTAGTTCCCAGAACTGGGTTGGGTCGACTATTTCTAAGAAAATCTCTGACTGTCTCCGTGTGTATATTTCTGAGGGCCACTTTATAGTCCGTGTCACCTAATACTATGTCTATGTCTTTGGCATGCTTTCTGACTGCCCTGGGAGGTTTTGCTTCAGTGCAGATGCGGTGAGATGGATGGTTAGGCTGAAGCCTGGCCTTGGCGGTGAATTGTTTGCTGAGCATGAGGTTGTGTTCTTTGACTGGAAGAAGTTTGCTCTCGTATGCCAGGTGCTGAGTGTCCGCAATTGCTTGCAAGGAAGTCCAAAACAAAACTTCCCAATGGAATCTCCCGCAAGGGACAACGAGGACGGCTTCCCCCGAAACCTCATTTTTTCTAACACGGATCAGAAAAACCCAGCGTCTCTGATCCGAATACTCCTCCAAATCGCTGGTATCGAGACTAACCCAGGCCCAAGTTGGCCTTGTTCTGTATGCTCTCTTAACGCGCCTTCGAATTGTGTTAATTGTAGCAAATGTAAGAAATGGGTACATTTCCGCTGTTCCAACCTTAACAATCTTAATGATTGGAACCCCCAATGGAGATGTAGAATTTGTGAGAGAGCCCCGATCCAGCAGACTGCCTCCCAGACGGTAGCTAACCTGAGGATAATCCAATGGAACGCTAAAGGACTAAGAGCCCGACTAACCGAGCTAGAGGACCTTTTACATGAGTTGAATGTTCACGTAGCACTCATCCAAGAAACAAAAATGGATGCTAGTATTCCATCTCCCAATATCGTAGGTTACACGATCATAAGAAAAGACCGCTCCAACTTTGGAGGTGGACTTGCGATACTAGCCAAAGAGAATATTCGCTATGCTAACGTGACCTCCCCAACAACGGACCAGACAGCCAAAACACTCAGCGTGGACGTGCCAACCGACCAAGGAACCATAAGAATCTGCAACATTTACATCCCACCTCGATCGTCCTGCCCCAACACATACGCGCCGAACTTCAACCTAACACAGAAGAAACCATTCATTGTCGGTGGAGACTTCAACGCACACAATAAAGTTTGGAGTGAAGGTACGGAGGATAGCAGAGGAGATGAACTATGCGACTTCATTGACGACAGCGATCTTGTATGTCTCAACAACTCAAAGATGCCCACAAGACAAAAA
The DNA here is from genome assembly GCA_964056735.1 of Allodiplogaster pararmata. NCBI lineage: Eukaryota > Metazoa > Nematoda > Chromadorea > Rhabditida > Diplogasteridae > Allodiplogaster > Allodiplogaster pararmata. Next base: position 41,397,087 of record OZ057408.1, on the reverse strand, counting down.
GCATCACCAGACATCACTCTCGCCTCGAACGACATAGCCATCGACTGCAACTGGTCAACAATCAACAGAATGAACTCTGACCACCTCCCATGCCTGATTGACGTCGAAACACAGCCAACCAACATCTCAAACGCACGTTGTTATACAAATTACAACAAAGCGAATTCGAAAGGGACATCAACAAGATTCTCATGGATTTCCCATTCGCCGGCAACTCAGTTCAGATGCACAAATTCCTGACCACCACCTTGACCAAAGCGGCTAAGAACAACATTCCCCGTGGAAAGGTGCCAAAATACACGCCTCACTTGAGCGAAGATGTGAAGAAGCTGATTACAGAACGGGACCAAATAAGGAGGGACAATCCTACGGACCCCTCACTCCCCTCAATAATGGCCGAAATCTCCTTCCGCATCAACCTCGAAAAGAGGAAGGCTTGGGAAAAATACATATCTGAAATTAGCCACAACGAACCGGGCAACAAACTCTGGAAAACGATAAAGGCTATCGACGGCAAATCAATTAAACCGACGCACTTGACCATCACCCACGACGGGAAAAGTCTATGCCCAACATCTGCCTCAAACGCTTTTGCCAGAAAATTAGCTAAACAAGCCCCTAAAGAGGTCGACAAATCAGCAAGAAGCACAACACGACTAATTAAAGGCCTCAAGCGGACAGACGCTCCCCAAATTTCCCTGGCACAGATCGAAGAAGCAATCAAGAAAACCAAAGGTTCCAAATGCCCAGACAGTGAAGGCATCTGCCCTCTACTACTCAAAATGGCCGGTGAAAACTTCAGAAAGTGTCTCTGCATCCTCTTCAATAACACGCTGAAAACAGGTATTATCCCGTCCAGATGGAAAGATGCAAGAGTGATAATGTTACCTAAACCAGGAAAGGACTCCAGCAACCTGAACGGCTATAGACCAATATCAATACTATCACCTATAGCCAAAACATTCGAACGGGTCTTATTACCATTCCTGGCGGAAGGCTTTCAAATCGCTGACTGGCAACATGGATTCCGCAAAGAGCACTCGACTACTACCGCACTCCTGGAAATAACCGGGAAAATAACAAACGGCTTCAATCGGAAACCACCCCCGGACCGCACTCTCATGGTCGCCCTTGACCTCACTGCAGCATATGACTTAGTGAACATATCCCTTCTCTGCAAGAAACTCACTGAAACGAATATGCCAAGAGCCATCGTCCGATGGATGTCCAGCTACCTAAGAGGCCGTACAATCAAGGTAGATTTCCAAGGAAAAAGCAGTCGACGTCTCACATGCAGATCTGGTGTCCCACAAGGAGCAGTGCTCAGCCCCCTCTTATTCAATCTCTACATAAACAACCTCCCGCAACCCACAGGAAACACGCAGATGACAGCCTACGCCGACGACATATCAATTCTCTCCTCAAGCCCCTGTATTGAAACCTGTGAAGATCAGATCAACCACTTCCTACCGAAACTCCTAGAAGAATTGGAACAACGTAAAATGATCATATCCAAGGAAAAGACTACGGTCACTCTTTTCACAACCCATATAGGCGAATGTAAAAAAGAACCCAAGGTAGAAATCCACGGAACCCTTTTGCCGACAACCAAAACACCCAAAATACTCGGTGTCGTCTTAGACCAACTCGGCACCTTCCGACAACATGCAGAATACCTTAAACAGAGAACGGCCAAAAGACTGAATGTACTACGTGCCCTCGGAGGAAGAACATGGGGCCAACAGAAAAACACCCTTCTTGCAACCTACAAAACAATGACCAGATCCGTTCTCAACTACGCCGCACCAATCTACTCCCCTCAATTGGCCGAGACGAACTGGAAAAAACTACAGGCAAACCAAAATAGAGCAATTCGGATAGCAACAGGAAACCTAGCAATGGCCGGCACAGAGCACTTAGCTCTAGAAAGCGAAATGTTACCCATAAAGGAGCACAACACGATGCTTACCAAGCAATTCGTTGCAAGAGCAAGACTCCTCCCAAACCACCCCTCCCATCGTCGATGCTTCTTCTTCTTCTTCCTAGCGTTTATCCCGCCGCCGGGCAGGGTCCGCTTTGTAGACTGCACCACGCCATTTCACCCGATCAGCTGCGTCTTCAGTCTTCAGCCCGGTCGTGTTCATGTCTACTTCGATGCAGTCTCGCCACCTAGTTTTGGGTCTGCCTCTGGGTCTTTTGCCCTCTACTTCGAGGTTCCAGGACGATTGAGAAACGGAATGGGGATTTGATCTTATCACGTGCCCGTACCATCTCAGCCTTGACTCTCGAAGCTTTTCAGATATAGGGGCGATGCCCAGACGATCTCGGATGGTTTCATTTCGCACCATGTCTAGACGAGTGAGTCCGAGGCTCCATCTCAGCATTTTCATCTCCATAACATGCAGCATCTGTATAGTCTTTGCTGTGCATGGAGAACATTCGAGGCCGTACAACGCTACTGGTCTGACAACTGATCGGTAAATTTTACTTTTCAGTCTGTCAGGCATTCGCTTTTCGCATAGTACACCGGTTGATTCTCTCCATTTGAGCCAGGCAGCATTGACTCTCGCAGCAACTGTAGCCTTGGGGTCTAGGTCTGCGGTGATGTAGAATCCGAGGTACTTGAAGCCATCCACTTTCCGGAGTTCGGTGTTCTTGACTTTGATGGTATTCGAGGTATTCGAAGTACTTTTTCCCATTTCCAAGTACTCAGTCTTTTGGAGGTTTAGTCGTAGACCATAGTCACTGAAGCGTTCTTTCCACTCTCCTAGCTGTTTCTCCAAGTCCTCTGTTGTGTTGGAACATAACACAACGTCGTCAGCATACAGTAGAGTTTTCGGAGGGCTTGTTTGTAGATCTCTGGTGATCGTGTCCATTATCAGTATAAAGAGCAGGGGGAAAGGGCGGAACCTTGATGAACTCCTACAGCAACCTTGAATGACTCCGAAGTACCCGCTGGACTTCTCACGGTACTTCTAGAGTCAGTATACATCATTTGAATCCATCTTATGTACTCTTCTGGGACTAGGTGGTCTCGAAGAGAGAACCATATCAGCTCATGAGGCACACGGTCGAAAGCTTTCTCCAAGTCAAGGAAAGCGCAATGGACTGACTTCGCCTTTTCCCTGTGTTTCTCTAGATAAAGACGAATGGCGAAAATAGCATCTGTTGTTCCACTTCCTTTGACGAAGCCACACTGATTGACGGTTGTTCTTACAATTTTGCGGAGCCGTGCTTCGATGATCTTTTCCAAGATCATTGTGGTATGAGGAATGATTCTTATCGGCCGGTAGTTGGAGCATATTGTGACATCTCCTTTCCCTTTGTAGATGGGTATTGTAGATGATCTACTCCAGTCTTCGGGATACTCCAGGCGAGCAGTGGCTTTTTGAAAGAGGGTCGTAAGATGGAAAAGTCCACAATCACCTGCGAGTCTCCATGCAGAGGCGGCAAGATCATCTGGCCCACATGCCTTTCCGTGCTTCATTTTCTGAAGGGCTTCTCTTACTTCAATCTCTGAGATGGTGGGAACTGGTCCTTCTACTGGTAGGGACAGCGGGACGGGAGGGTGGTCGAACTCGATGTTCGAGATTTCCTCGAAGTGTTCTCTCCATCGCTGACAAATTTCGACATTGGATCGGAGGAGTATGCCGTCCCGGTTCTTGATTGTCCGCACGTGAGAAAGGTCTTTTGCTGCTGTGGCTCGTGCTTTGCAAATCCGGAAAATTTCCTTCTCTCCTTGAGGCGTGTCGAGCTTACTGTAGATTTCTTGGATGGCTGAGGAGCGTGCCTTCGCTACGGCTCTCTTAGCTTCTCTCTTCATACATAGGTACAGAGCTCGGTCAGCTTCGGTTCCGGATCGTTTCCATTGCTTGAGAGCCACTTTCTTCTCCTTGACAGCAGTTTGAACGTCTTCGTTCCACCACCATGTCTCCTTGTCTACAATGCGTTTGCGACCTGGTTTTGTTAAGCCCAGAGTGACTTCTCCTACCGCCTTCATCTTGTCTCGAACGAACCTCCAGTGCTCCTCAATGGAGTCAGGGAACGTTTTTTGGAGAGTGTCCGGGGATAGGGCGAGAAGAAGCTGATGCATGAAGCGAACCTTGTTGTCACGTACCTTCCACCATTTTATCCGAGAAACTTCGTTCAGAGGCTTTACGTTGCATTGCTTCTGGGAAAATCGGAGATCGATTATAACTGGATGGTGCTGCGAGGAGACGTTATCGCTCGGAATCACCTTGCAATCAGTGATGAGTCTCAGATTGGTTCTTTGCGTCATCCAGAAGTCGATTTGGGTTTTCCTTCCACCACTGCAATACGTGGTGAGGTGAGACTCTCGTTTGCAGAAGAAGGTATTGCAGATGGAAAGATCGTGCTCTTCGGCAAAACTCAAGATTCGCTCTCCTTCTGCATTCGGCAAACCATAGCCGTTGCCTCCATGAGCTCTCTTATGGGCTTCGCATCTTCTTCCTACGTGCCCGTTCAAGTCTCCTCCGATCATGAGAGTTTCTTCCGGAGAGCATTTTCTGATGACGTCATCGAAGTCTTCCCAAAACCCGTCTTTCTCGGAGTCGCTGCATCCTGCCTGCGGTGCGTAAGCACTGACTATTTTGAAGAGTTTGCCATTGCATTCCAAGGAGATGGACATCAAACGATCTGAGATTCGACAAACTTCCGTGACGGATGTGGCAAGGTAGGAGGCAGCGATAATTCCGACGCCATTGCGGGCTGCTGATGAAGTATTGCCCGAGTACCACAGCTTATACCTCCCGTCGAGCTGCTTTGCTTTCCCTCCTTTCCACCTAGTTTCCTGGAGGCATGCCAGATGTACTCTTCTTTTTGCCAGCATGTCACAGACTTCCATGGACTTCCCCGAGAGACTTCCGACGTTCAAGGTAGCTAGTCGGAGGCGTGTAGGCACTGCTATTTGATTAAATCGAGGACGCGGCCTATTATTCCTCGAAGACCCTCGCATATTTCTCACGTCGATCGGGATTCGACGCGCGTCGCTTGAAGGGGACGCCCTAGCATTGGGGTTACTCTGATGGTGCATCTTGGGGGGATGCGACGGTTTCTTCATAGACCGGCTTCTCGCACGAACATCCAAGTCGATAGTTCAGCCTGACGTCCGTTTACGACCCTTTGGGCCACATAACCCGGGATTTTGGGCTATGTGGGCTAGAGGTCCCATCGTCGATGCATGGAACCCAAACCACCTAGAACTATTCGTAAACATGCCAAGGACTTAGAAATTATGCTAGTAGACAGTGATCAGAAAGCCGCACTTAAAAGAATACATACTGAGACTGTTAGAAATTTCATTAGATCTTGCTCCCCTAACCCAGTTCTAGGTAAGAAACCTCCCAGAATCCATAAATCAACGAATCAACTTCCCAGGGAACAACAAATAACATTATCGCAACTACGTAGTGGCTATGCAAGTTCCCTTAACAGCTACCTACACAGAATAGGAGCTGCCCAATCACCTCTTTGCCCAAAATGTTTAGAAGAGCCACATACAACTAGTCATTTATTCTCGTGTCGCTGTGACCACACACTTTTAAGAAGTATAGATTTGTGGAATAGCCCGACGTCTGTTATTAAGTTCTTATACCAGTGATTCCTTTCTCTCTCTCAAAAAAAGGGAAAAAAAAAGAAAAAATAAATAAATAAAAAAAAATAAATAAAAAATAAAAATAAACCCCGAGAGAGAAAGAGAAATAATGTAATTAGATAAATGATGTAAGTAAGGTTACTGTTTTTCTGAGCCATGTCAAAGAAGACCTCGTCTACCCAGCCGGAGACCTACGGCGGGCAATCTACAACAACAACAGGAAGTCCAATGTGATTCGGCAAGTTGGGGCGAGTAGATGGGTGCTGCGTAAGACAAGACTGCTCTTGTAGTTGCTTTGTAGGTGTTCAGCATTGTTTCGGTCTTCTGACCCCATTTTCTTCCTGCGATTGCTCGGAGGACATTCAATCTTTTTGTTGCCCTTGTCTTTAGTCCTTCGGCGTGTTGACGGTAGGTTCCCATCTGGTCCAAGGTGACACCAAGGATTTTGGCGGTTCTACTTGGAGGAAGTGGCTCACCATTGACCACAACTACTGGTACTTCACGACATTCCTTTGTGTTGGTGGTGAAGAGCGTTACACTGGATTTAGCTGCCGAGATGTCCATCTTTAGTTCCCCAAGATGGCTGGTGAGGGCTGGGAGGTAGGTGTTCAGTCTGTCAGCTCCAACTCTCCAGCCAGGGTGAGAGGCCAGTATTGTCAGATCATCCGCATACCCGACCAGTTTGATCGTCTCGGAAGGTTTCGGCAGCCCATTCAAGTATATGTTGAACAAGGAAGGGCTGAGTACTCCCCCCTGAGGAACTCCTGCGTAGCAGGTTTCAATTCAATTCTTTATTCCGCTTGAAACAAAACATAATGTTAAGTGACGAAACAGATGACACTGTCACAAGAAAAGTGAATTCAGTGAAGGTTATGAAAAGTGAGATCTAAATATGACAAGAACAATGAGGAACATTTCATTTTAGGAAAATAGGAAAGCACACAAAAAAAGCAAAGAAAGCAAAGCTTGTATCTTCAGTTATGAACTATTCATCAGCAATTAAGAACTATTCATCCGCAATAATAACTTGAAATTCCAAAAATTCAACTCACTCTTTATCATTCGAGAGCTAACTTATCATTCGAGAGCTAACTGGTTTGCTGGCGGCTGAGGCAGTTTCTGAAGTCCACACGGATGGCTCTCCCTCGTAGATAGCTGGAGAGCCATCTAACGAGGCCTCTGGGGATGGACGTTTCGGCGAGAGTGTGACACAGGCGAGAAATGTTGACCAGATCATATGCCGAGGTAAGGTCGAACGCAACCATCACTGTGCGATGTGGAGGGAGCCGTTGGTTGATACCATTGGTTATGTGGCCCGTTATCTCCATCAAGGCTGTCGTGGTCGAGCGTCCTTTTCTGAAGCCATGTTGCCAGTTTTCCAACTCAACTTCTTCTGTGATGTGGGGGAGGATGATTCTCTCGAGGAGTTTGACCACAGGGGACAGAATTGAGATCGGTCTGTAGCCTTTAACCGACGTGAGGTCTTTCCCAGGCTTCGGAATCGTGATAACTCTGGCCGTCTTCCAGGCCGAAGGTATGATGCCGGTGCTGAGTGAGCAATTAAAGAGTATTGCAAAGCATCTTGCACACTGTTCGCCAGCCTTTTTAACCATGAGAGGACAGATTTCGTCGAGATCCATGGCCTTGGAGCTTCTCATTTTCTTCATTGCTGTCTTCACTTCGTCAACTGTGACGACTGGGACGTCGGAACGCTCAAGGTTCGAGGTCCAGCGGTGCGTTCTCCTGTTAGATCGATCAGGGGTCTTGACGGCTTGTTTGGCGAGTTGTTTGGCGAGAAGGTTGGTAGCTTCCAGGCTGGATAGAGGTGAACCCTTATGGACAATAGCGGCGTGGGAGGGTTTGTGTGCTCGACCATCAAGTGATTTGATTGTGTTCCACAAACGATTTGTGGGTTCGTTGGGTCTGAGGTTGTTTACGAAATCTTCCCATGCAATGCGCTTATCGTCATTGATCTTATAGGAAATCCTTGTCATCAGTTCAGGGAGACATGGGTCTGCCGGGTTAGCTCTACGCATCTGATCTCTTTTTCGGATGAGTGCTTTGGCTTCTTTGCTCAGGCGGGGTATGAAGTCTGGGCATCTTCCTTGTGGTATATGTTTTCTTGCCGCCTCTCTGAGAGTTTCAACCAGGAAGGAATGCATGTTGTGAGGGCTTCCTTCGTACGGAAATTCGCTGAGTCTCTTGTTCACTTCTATTTCGTATTCGTGCCATTTTGCTTTTCTGAAGTTCATGTAGCATCTTCGTTTCCCAATCGTTGGGATTCTCAGTTCTACCTCGAGTAGGACTGGTAGGTGGTCAGAATTCAGCTTTCCGAGAGTTCTCCAGGAACAGTTGGTCGCAATGTCGTTTGTGACTGACGTAATGTCCGGAGAGGCTTCCTTACGTGTGTGTTGCTGAGGAGAGTTCAAGACTATGTAATTGCTCTGCTCGATAGCTTCACAGAGTGCAGTTCCTCTGGCTTCTTCGGTACCAGTACTCCAGAGCTCATTGTGGGCGTTCACGTCACCAGCCACAACGCATGTCTTTGTATGTTTGAGGAAGTGGGCAAAGTCTGTGTTATAACCCGGTGGACATGAGGAGCGTGGAGGGATATAGAGATTAGTTATTCTCAGATTACCGAGTGTAGAGGGGATCTCGATAGTCATTGTCTCTATTGTCTTATCACCGTGAGTTGAGTCTGCTAGCACATATTGGATGTCCTCTCTTATGATCATTGCGAGGCCACCTCCTGATCTGGTTCGGTCCTGTCTTATTAGTGAGTACCCTTTAATCGATGGCGATACGGCTGTGGCATCTAGTTTGGTCTCCTGGATTAAAGCTATGTGGATATTTTCCTCGGGGAGTAAGTCCTCAAGCTCTACGATTCTGCCCCGAATTCCATTAGCATTCCAATGGATGATTTTGAGGGTATCTATCTTAGTTTGTGAGCTTCTTGGGGGAGGTCTGACACAGCTATGACATCTCCAGGATGGGTTCCAGGCATTGAAGGAGGAGAGACCAGAACATTTAAGATGTGTCCATTTCTGACACTTCTGACAGCGAACGCTATTGCTGGAAGCACTTTTGTGACATACGGTACACGGCCATCGCAAAGGACCCAAGTTGCTTTCTATTCCAGCAATTAAGAGGAGGGCGAGGATCAGAGCCGCTGGAAGGCCCTGATCCTTAATAGAAAAAACGAGAGGATTGGACAGCTGGGGGGAGAGCTGTTCGATGTGTCCCTTGCGGGAGAAAAACAACTTTGGGATAGGTATAGTTTGGAGTCCTTTGCGTCCAGAACGTCCGGGACGTCTGTCGACACTCGCACCATCGTGTAGGCGACTCCGTTGGCGAGCTAAGTCCTACTCCCACCCCGAACAGATCTACCTAAACTAAGAGGTTGAGAAACGTTTGTAATGCTCTTTCACGAATCTAACTCTCTACATTGCTGCTACCCACACTAGCAGTAATATAGTTGGCAAGCACTTGTACTACCAGGATAGGTTTGTCCCGCTTCTCAATGGAGCGCGTACCCTGCCGCGAGGCGGGAACAAGTATTTATTTTGTGTTGTGATAAATACACGAAAACAAAAGCTAAGTAATACTGCGGAACGAGAATGATATATTTTGTCAACGATGGTGAATGCTTCAAAATAGCCTCAAGGAATCAAATTTCTAGCTCCCTGTCACGCGTTGGGCCATTCTTGGAGCGCTTGCTTTTTTTTTATTCACCAAACCATCTTTTTTTCAACCAATATTCTTCTTTAATTGACCCTCTCGCTCGTGCAATCAGGGGTTATTTAGTCATGACAGATCTTCTGTCGGCGGGCCTCTGTGTTCCAAATCTTTAGGGGGGACCCTTATGTGAAAAAAAGGTAAGGGGGACCCTTATGTGAGAAAAAAGAAGAAAAATTTTCACCCCTAAGGGGGGACCCTTATGTGAAAAAAAATTTTCCGCTTTCGGCGGGCCTCTGTTTTTTTCCAAATCGTAAGGGGGGTACCCTTATGTAAAAAAAACTTTTCGCCTTTGGCGGGCCTCTGTTTTTTTCATAAGGAGGGACCCTTATGAACAAAAAAAATCGTAAGGGGGGACCCTTATGTGATTTTTTTGAAAAATCGTAAGGGGGGACCCTTATGTGATTTTTTTTGGCGGGTTTCTGATTGAAAAATCATAAGGGGGGACCCTTATGTGAAAAAAAATTTACCGCCTTTCGCGGGCGTCTGTGTCTTTTTCTTTCACACTAAAACCCCTGCGTGCAATAATCTTTCTACGTCTTCGCTCGAATAAACACTCTTTGTTTTCCTTATTCACCAAAAATAGAAAAGGCAGTTTTTTCTCTTCCAAAAAAAATGCAAAAAAGGGTTATTTTACAGGTGGATGGTCCTTTCTGCGCAGTTGAATTTCAAAAGGGAACATCATCAGGCACGAGTTGTTATGCGACATCGTTATCAGTGAAAGTGGCCAAGAATGGATGCCCGCCCAGAGGCCAGAAGGTTAATCAATAAATATAGTGAAGTTTTTCGAAAGGAATTTTTTTAATATCTTGAAGTTCCTATGTTGTTTTGTTAAAAAATCAAACAAACGAGCAACTAAATTACCGATTTGTCTGATAATGTCGGTTGTGAAGTACTTTTATCCATAGACTGAGTCAAAAAGGAAAATGAGATCTCAAGAAGGAGTTCATAATCTAGTCATTCGATCTATAAGTGAATTCAAACTTTCTCCATACATTGTGAGTCTCTTCAACATAAAAATAAGCAGAAGAATGAGGAAAATACGAAAAAAAGAAATAAAATAGTGGCTAAGAAGAAGATGTTCGCTTAAGGTTCGGCTGATTCGGAAAGACGAACTCAACATTGTCTCACAGAAGCTGAAGAGCGCCAAGAGCCCTCTATGCATCAAAGTTCGCAATGATTAGTTTTTATTTTACATGAGACCATTAGAATATTATACTGTGAGTGTTGAAATTGTTGAAATGTTATTCACTGGCTTCAGGTGGAACCAACTCGTTTCGCGATCGCTAGCAGCATGAACAATAAGAAGGTCATCTCGGCCGTCGCCGATTCCATGGGTTCGTTTGGAACAAACCAGTTTAAATTAATCTCGTAAGATCGAAAGACCTTTATAGATTTGGTCAGGATAAAGTATTAGGTCTCGTTTGAAAATCATTTAGAAATTATCATAAAAGAACATGATGTAGGGTGATTATCTACACAGGAAAGAACATCAGTATTGTCTTAATAATTTCGTCTGAATCTTGATCTAACATCGAACGTTTTGTTTTTAAAAAAAAAAACACCTGGTTTAGCATATACAGAGTAAAAGTCCAGCCGGTACTTGAAAGACACCAAGGCATATCCTTATATGGAGAATTGAGAGATCGAATGAGCTTACGATAATTTGGACGATATTAGTGGATAGCAAAATGAGGTCGTGAAAGAGAGAGAATGTTGAGTTTGTGTTATGAGAAGAAATCGAACCGAGACGGTGTTGAGAATTTTAGCGAGCAGATAATCAACTTTGCACGCGGTTTGAAGACCTAGGTGCTTATCGAGGAAAACGAACAAGGGCATCAGATCCTGCCTAATCAGATTATCGTTAAGCGGTGCGCATTCTTATCGAGCGTCGGAGTGCAAGCACAGGACACGTGGGAGCCCATCTGATGAGAGTGTCGATCAGTGGGCGCACCCTCTCCCTGCACTCTCTGCCTCTGCACGCCCCTGTACTGCACGAGGGACCTCATGAGCCACGACTCATCAATCAGGGAGATGTTACTTAGTTCACTCATTTTTATAACCAGGTGATTCGGGTGTATGGTTCCATTATTTTAATGTTCATTATCGACAACTAATGTCAAAAACAATACTAGATTGTAGCAATTTTTGAGTTGAGGGTTTCAACAGAAAACTTGAAATAGTTCCGAAAAAGACTATTTTTTGAGAAAGTAGTTTTCTTGGTTAAAATCTAAGCTGAGCTTTTCTGAATAGAAGAGTGGAGTGTAAGCAAGCGAAAACAATGTTATCACAGTAAAAGACCTCTTTGTCACAGGACGCCATTCTCCTGCTGCGTGATTCGTGTGGTGGAGTGCAGCCTTTGCTGCGAGATGCGCTCTCCGGATTCCGCGCCCCTTGTGCCTTGCAGCTTGCGAACCCTTATCTGACGGCTGTTGGCATCGTGCCAATAACAGAAAAGGTTCCTCGCTATTCTGGTCTCTTTTCAAAACATTATTTATCTATCTGCAGCCATGACCAAGAGCCTCAACCAGAGGCAGAATGAGAGCAGAGGCTCGAGCAATCACATATTATCTTAGCAGAAATGAGTCAAGATCAGGGGTTAAATGGAGCCGCCCAATTCGGGTTTACATGTATCCACCGCTCAAGGTTCGGAGGAAAAAAAGAGGATGAAGGAAATGGGTAAGAAAAGAGAGGGAGTTTTTTTGTGAATAGTGTGTGTACATGTATCCGCCGACGGGACCGATCCGGTCACTATTTAACCCCTGTCTATTTAACCCCTTTCAATAGTACGTGTACATGTATCCGCCGACGGGACCAATCCGGTCACTATTCAACCCCTGTCAATAGTGCGTGTACATGTATCCGCCGACGGGACCAATCCGGTCACTATTTAACCCATGTCAATAGTGCGTGTACATGTATCCACCGACGGGACCGATCCGGTCACTATTTAACCCCTGTCAATAGTGCGTGTACATGTATCCGCCGACGGGACCAATCCGGTCATTATTTAACCCATGTCAATAGTGCGTGTACATGTATCCGCCGACGGGACCGACCCGGTCACTATTTAACCCCTGTCAATAGTGCGTGTACATGTATCCGCCGACGGGACCAATCCGGTCACTATTTAACCCCTGTCAATAGTGCGTGTACATGTATCCGCCGACGGGACCGATCCGGTCACTATTTAACCCCTGTCAATAGTGCGTGTACATTTATCCGCCGACGGGACCGATCCGGTCACTATTTAACCCCTGTCAATAGTGCGTGTACATGTATCCGTTGACGGGACCAATCCGGTCACTATTTAACCCCTGTCAATAGTGCGTGTACATGTATCCGCCGACGGGACCAATCCGGTCACTATTTAACCCCTGTCAATAGTGCGTGTACATGTATCCGCCGATGGGACCAATCCGGTCACTATTTAACCCCTGTCAAAAGTGCGTGTACATGTATCCGCCGACGGGACCAATCCGGTCACTATTTAACCCCTGTCAATGTTGTTGTTGTTGCCGGCAAACGTCTCGCGTCGAAGAGAGTTGGCTATGGAGAGCCGCACTCTCCCTCTCCCTCTCCTCTCTTTTTTTTTATCTCTTCATCTCTTCTTTAAATACATCTCTTCTTCTTTCCTTCACAATAGTCTCAGAAATGAGGCTACTTCTTTTGGTTTCATCCAGAGATCTTCCAACGTAAGTCTTGTTGGACGTCTAGCGCATTTGAAGAGATGGGCCACGTCGTGAGGTCCATTGAGACAGTCTGGGCAGTAGTCAGGTATCGAGTCATCGATCCGGTGTAAGTAGTGGTTGGTGTACCTGCTGTAGCCTGAGCGGAGTTGGCTCAGCGTGCAGCGGGCGTTTCTGGAGAGGTCCACTTCTTCTTCATTTATGTCCGGTGGTGGTCGGCCGCCCAGTATGACTGGACCTTGGATGGTTTCCTTTTCTTCTGAGACCATGTTTGTGTGGACTCGGTTGGCGACGCTTTTTCCGTTGTTCTTCTCTGCTGTTTCCGACAGGGCTCTTTCAACAGTGCTTCTGCATGCGATGTTGAGATCAGCTTTCATGTTGCGTGGTGGGGGTCCTTGGAGAAATAATTCGAGATGGAAGTGAGTTTGGCTCAAGGTCCTTGCCAAGTATTGGGCTGATAGCATGTGAAGGTGCGATTTCGATCTCATAACTTTAGCTTCAGCATGTATGTGGTCGACGCTGGCCATTTGATGGTTTCCTGTTACGATACGCAGGCCATTGTTCTGTCCTCTTTGAATTTTGGTATGTGCTGAGGAGGAGAGAAAGCTGGCCCAGGCTGGAGCTGCGTAGCTGTATATGGATTGGCAAATGGCTTTGTACGTGAGACGGAGTGTCTCCTTTTGGTTGCCCCATGTACTGCCGGCTAGCGCCTTCAGTACATTGTTACGTTGCGACATTCGGCCTGCTATGTCTTTCGCATGATGACTGAATGTAAACATAGAATCATATGTAACTCCAAGGATTTTGGCGGTATTCACGGTGGGTACGCTCTGACCTCCGATCGAGACATCTAGGATAGTCTTGTACTCTTTGCTGTAAGGTGTGAAGAGTAGAAGCTGGCTTTTGGCAGGAGAGATAGATAGTCCACGATCGTGGATGAACTTTTCGATGTGTGGGAGACCGGATCGTATGTGTAGCGAGGCAGTGGAAATGCTCGGATCTGACGCCCATAGCGTTATATCATCAGCATAAGAGACGATTTTGATGTTTGGATCGTTGTTCGGAAGATCGCTTAGATATAAATTGAAAAGAAGCGGTGAGAGTGTGCTGCCTTGAGGGACTCCGCTTCTGATCAGGGATGAGCTTGAGAGGACGTCGCGAAATGATGTACGGCTCGTTCGTCCTCTGAGGTACGATGCTAGCCATTTCTTTGCGAAGTTTGGGGCGTCGGTTTGTAGGACGAGATCTATGAGTACCGCTATGTCTATGCTGTCGAAGGCCTTTGACATGTCGATTGCCAACATGTCGATCTCGAAACACACTGGCAACAGTGGCCATTCGTGACTCTACAGCCTTAAGAGCCTGTCACGGATGGAGCCGGATTATCCAGTCCAGAATCGAGCGCGACCTCAGGTGGCGGATAGAGGGACGCCTCCCTACGAAGAATTCGTGCTGGGAGGTAGCGGGAGAAATCCCGCCGCGGACCAAAACTGGGTAGTATAGCTCGTCAAAGGAGGGCGATGCCGGACCGGCCTTGGCATGCCACCGGACAAAACATCAGCCGATACTCCGCTATACTTTTCAATGGCGAGTCGAGGCGCCAGTAAAATAACCTCTTGCCCTTCTCCGGTTAACGAATGGGTCTCGCCAAGAGGATTGCCGACTGCGGTGCGAGTGTAGACGGAGAAACTCTCTCCGGACTCAAAAGGATCCTCACCACCAACCTATCCCAAAAAGACTCCCCTCGACAGGACCTATGGGCAAGACAACAACAACATGAGCTTGAGAGGACGTCGCGAAAGGATGTACGGCTCGTTCGTCCTCTGAGGTACGATGCTAGCCATTTCTTTGCGAATTTTGGGGCGTCGGTTTGTAGGACGAGATCTATGAGTACCGCTATGTCTATGCTGTCGAAGGCCTTTGACATGTCGATTGCCAACATCACTGTACGTTTAGCTGGTCTCTTCGCGTTAAAACCTGCAGCTACGTCTTTTGAAAGAGTGAGGAGGGCAGAGGTGGTGGATCTTCCTGTGGTGAATCCATGCTGGTGCTCAGCTACTCTTACGTACGGCTTGAGTTCTTCCAATAGAAGTCGTTCTATGATTTTCGCCATCGGTGAGAGTAAGGAGATCGGTCGGTATCCTAACCCCCTGTCAATAGTGCGTGTACATGTATCCGCCGACGGGACCAATCCGGTCACTATTTAACCCCTGTCAATAGTGCGTGTACATGTATCCGCCGACGGGACCAATCCGGTCACTATTCAACCCCTATCAATAGTGCGTGTACATGTATCCGCCGACGGGACCGATCCGGTCAATATTTAACCCCTGGTCAAGATAATCACCGAAGAAAAGTCAGAATCGAGTATATAAACCTTGTAAGTAGCTAAATTCTTTAATCAAAAAATTTTAGAAGAAAAAATTTTGCAGGACAAACCAACCAATCATCCGAAAGCGCAAAGAGAAGTGATAATTGTTTCCCTGATGGGAACCTCATCAAAGATGATGGAGAGAAGACTGCCCTCCCTCATGCAGGTTCGACAAACAATCTTGTCGAGTCTTGAGACAAAGAAGCATTATCTAGCAAAATCTTAGCAGATCCTTAAGTCTAGCACGCATCATTAATTGTTGCAGACGATACAGCAAGCCGATTTGGATGCAACTGTGAAGTTATTGGAGGCTCTGCATCGAGACAAAGGTTGACAAACAAAGATACACAAGCGAAATGTTTGTCTCACGAGTCGTGAGCTAGTTTTTATGCTTTCCAGGACAGTTACTGATGATAAATCAGCTTTTTTGGCGTTTCTTCTAGTTATCACAAACATTCACTGTTTTATGTAGCGTACTGCTCATAAGGCGTTTTACTCGTTCTCATTCCTTGTGTACAAATATATGGATGACGCGAAAATGGGATCTGTCTCTCTACAAGATCAGCTTGGAAAAAAGACAATAAAGATGCACGCCTGAATACTATTAAAAAGAACGAGTGAGAAGTTAATTCCGATTGAGCGAGGAATTAACAGTTGTTGTTGTTGCCGGCAAGCAGCCCACATCGAATACTTTTGGTTATGAACACTCTCTTTAATGAGAGACGTTTTCGGGTTCTTCGGACGAGATGCGTCCGGAGAAGGGTTTTTATGTCCTTTGCAGTCCTGACACTGTCATGCTGCACCTTGGGAAGGCGAACATCGTTGTAGCAACCTGTTCATGCTATAGGCCTTGTGAGTGCGTAGTCAATCCGGCCTAGCATCGTTTTGGGTGGGAGTAGAGACGTCTCGGCTGTCGTTGACCGGAGATAGGCAAGAGGCTATTTGACTGGCGCCTCGACTCGCCATTGATAAGTATAGCGGATTATCGGCTGATGTTTTGTCCGGTGTCTTTCACAGGCCGGTCCGGCATCGCCCTCCTTTGAAGAGGTATACTACCCAGTTTTGTTCCGCGGGGAGATTTCTCCCGCTACCTCCCAGCACGAATTCTTCGTAGGGAGGCGTCCCTCTATTCGCCACCTGAGGTCGCGCTCGATTCCGGACTGTATGATCTGGCTCCATCCGTGACAGGCTCTTAACGCTGTAGAGTCATGAATGACCCCTGTTGCCAGTCTGTTTCGAGAGGAATTAACAGTAGAAAACTCTGGCTAAATTCCAATCGAGGTTTATTGTAAAGCTTCTCATGGTAGTTCAAATAAAGCGAGGAGCTGATAGCTTCATTCCTTAACATGATGGAGGAGCTGATAGTTGCAAATACATTCATCATCGTGGACGCGCAAGTGCTGCGATAGCTCAAAAGCGAGCTTAATCGGTAGCTAAGTGACGCTCTGGTGTAATATGGTGAAGAGCATAGCTTGAAAAGACTTGTTTTGAATATTTCCAAGAATACATTTCTGAATGAATGTGAGATCCGCCATATTTGTCCAATTTCCACATTCTTTCTTCAATTCTGGAAGACTTTTCTGTTTTTCTCGAAAATCGATTGCTTGGTGGAGACAAACATACGTTATTCCAGCTACGAAACACTTTCATTCAATAGACGAAACTTTATTCATAGTCACCAGCGATTTTCACAGATCAAAGTGTTACTGAATCGGAGTTGCAATGGTCGAGGACGGATGGGAGCAGAAATGTATTGCATGCGGCAGTCATGAACTCGTGCGCTCTTAACAACAGGTGAAATAGTGATGCGATCAATTTGCTCCTCTCATAGCTAATCAAAGGAACTTGGAGTTGTTTTGAAAGTTGATTTAAAAACGAAAAAAACTACCATTTTTATTGCAGATTATACAGGGTGCGTAAAAAGTATTGCAACAAAGTTTGACCAAGCGGACACTCAAATTCAACTGTACTTTACCTCATGTTGAGGTGTTTTTATTTTTCCCAATGTTTTTTGCGTATTGTATCCAAAATTCGTTACAATCCGTTCACTTTGAAGGGTATGGTGGCCGCAAACAAAATGCACACCGTGATCATCGCCATGCACACACAAAACCAGGCTCCCGCAGACATTGCTCGTCTTCTGAAACTGCACCGATAAACTGTTCATCGGGCCATTTCACGTTTCGAGGAGGTCGGAGGCACTAAGGACCGTCATCGGAAAGGACGCCCTGCGACGTTAACTGGCCGAAAAATGTGAAGAAGATCAGAGACCGCATCGTCCGGGATCCGAAGAGAAGCATGCGAAAAATGGGCCGCGAACTCCAGATTTCGGAGGGATCAGTGAGGAACATCGTTCACAACGTGCTCGGTATGAAGTCGTATCGGAGCAGGAAGCGTGCGCTGCTCAGCGGCCAAATAAAGCTGCGAGAACGAAGAAAGCGCGCGCATTGTTGGCTCGAGTGCGCAAGGGTGAGATGCACTGCACCATCTTCAGCGACGAGAAGCTTTTCACCGTTGAAGCTGCCTTCAACAGCCAGGATGTGCGCGTATTGGTTAATACACCTACGCTGGCAGACGCTGGAAGCAGAATCGTGAACCGGACACAACATACAGCGCAGGTGATGGTCTGGGGAGCGATCTGCTCCAGCGACAAAAGTCCACGCGTCTTCATCGAGCCCCACGTCAAGGTCGGCCGTCACGTCTACCTGAAAACCATCCTACAAGATACTCTGAAACCCTGGGCAGATGCCCACTTCAACGGAGGCCACTACGTCTTCCAGCAGGACGGAACCCCTTCACACACTGCCAAAACCGTTCAAGAGGGGTGCGAACTCTCGCTACCCTACAAGAGGGGTGCGAACTCTCGCTACCCTACTTCATCCTCGAAACACACTGGCAACAGTGACCATTCGTGACTCTACAGCCTTAAGAGCCTGTCACGGATGGAGCCGGATCATCCAGTCCAGAATCGAGCGCGACCTCAGGTGGCGGATAGAGGGATGCCTCCCTACGAATAATTCGTGCTGGGAGGTAGCGGGAGAAATCCCGCCGCGGACCAAAACTGGGTAGTATAGCTCGTCAAAGGAGGGCGATGCCGGACCGGCCTGGGCATGCCACCGGACAAAACATCAGCCGATACTCCGCTATACTTTTCAATGGCGAGTCGAGGCGCCAGTCAAATAGCCTCTTGCCTATCTTCGGTCAACGACAGGCGAGACGTCTCTACTCCCACCCAAAACGATGCTAGGCCGGCTTGACCACCCACTCACAAGGCCTATAGCATGAACAGGTTGCTACAACGATGTCCGCCTTCACAAGGTGCAGCATGACAGTCTCAGGACTGCAAAGGACATCAAAACCCTTCTCCGGACGCATCTTGTCCGAAGAACACGAGAACTTCTCTCATTAAAGAGAGTGTTCATAACCAAGTCTTCGATGCGAGATGCTTGCCGGCAACAACAACAACAACAACCCTACTTCATCGCAAAGGAAGAATGGCCCGCGTCGTCACCCGATCTGAACCCGCTATATTACGCGATCTGGGGCGAAATGCATGCCAAAGTGTGTGCTACCGCCCACCGAAGTTTGGCTTCCCTCAAAGCCGATCTCAAGAAGTACTGGAACTCTCTCTCTCTCCGCAGTACTTACGCGCATGCGTCGACCAGTACCAAGGCAGACTTCGTGCTGTCATTCGTGAACATGGAGGCCGATTCGAATGAATTTTATACACGTCGTACATACCAGTGCTATAAATTAAACCTGTTGATTTCCATTTCATAGCTTTTATTAAAACCAAGATAT
The DNA here is from genome assembly GCA_964056735.1 of Allodiplogaster pararmata. Lineage (NCBI taxonomy): Eukaryota > Metazoa > Nematoda > Chromadorea > Rhabditida > Diplogasteridae > Allodiplogaster > Allodiplogaster pararmata. Next base: position 41,377,877 of record OZ057408.1, on the reverse strand, counting down.
GGATCAATATCCGTGTTGCAATACTTTTTACGCACCCTGTACATACATAGCTCAACAGTAAGTGTAAAGAAAATTTGAAGCAACTTTTTTGAGGTGATTGGCTTAAGGTGATGAATCACTTTGCTATGTGTTCTTCATCTCTCGCTTATTCATTATTCTAGGTCCTACGCAAAAATAAGCGGTCGCTTTTGAGTTTTATACAACTGCAGGTTATCTATGAGGAGGGATAGGACAAAGAAAAAAGAGCTTTTTGTAAAAAAGAGCTTTTTGTCTGCCGCTCAAAAATTATTTTTCTGTTATTTTTAACTTCGCCACTCAAAAAAGTAAATATTCAACATTTTCTGCAGTTCAATTGACCTATGTTTCCTCCATTCAATAATTATTTCTTGGTTTAAAGAAGCATTGTCTTTTCTCAGGACGGAAACAGATTCGGATGCTAATTTTCCAACGACTGCGCCTCTCCCCGCTCTTCCATCTCCAGGTTTCCCTTCAAAAGAGAACATTTTCTGTTGAGACGTGAATCACTTGAAACCGTAAAAACATAAATAATGAATCTTTTTCAACTTTGTGAAAAAAAAATAATTAAATTTTGGCAATTATCGAGTATGTAATTGTTAAGTCTTACTAGTGGCGGTTTTATTATAAGCGAGGCTTACTTGAAAAAAAAGGAAGGGAGGGGAAATGAAAGATATAATAGCAAAAAGAGGGGAAAACGAAGAGATGGAGAATAAAGAGAAAGCAAGGGAAACACATTTTTTTCTCGCTTTCTCTTTATCCTCCTTCTCTTCGTTTTCTTCTTATTATTACTATTAACATAATAGCATTTATTTATTTATGGAAACATGAGAATGAAGCCACTATAGTATGGACAAGCAAATCCATTTCATGTCAAAAAAAATGAGGCTGCTGATTCACAAAATTTTTGAGAAACGATGAGAAAAAATACTGAATTGTTAGACTAAAAAATTAATTGATGGAAGCAATCCGTTTTCAGAGGCTCGCAATGTCTCGCATCAGCAGCAGTTGGATCAGAAGCTGCAGAGAATGTTGAGGTGGGGGCTGTTGTTGTTGTTGTTTGCCCATAGGTCCTGTCGAGGGAAGTCCTTTGGGATAGGTTTGTGAGGATCCTTTTGAGTCCGGAGAAATTTTCTCCGTCTACACTCGTACCGCAGTCGGCGATCCTCTTCGCGAGACCCATTAGTTAACCGGAGAAGGGCAAGAGGATGTTTTACTGGCGCCTCGACTCGCCTTTACTAAGTATAGGGGAGTATCGGTTGATGTTTTTTCCGGTGACATGCCCAGGCCGGTCCGGCAACGCCCTCCTTTGACGAATTATACTATCCATTTTTGGTCCGCTACGGGCAAGCCCACTATCTCCAATGCACTTGTGCAAAGAGATATTACTCTATCCGCCACCTGAGGACGCACTTGATACCGGTGAGGATGAACCGGTCCCTTCCGATGGTGTGAACTTGTGGGCTGTAGTACCACCGAAGGCGAGTGGGGGCTTGAAATAGTACTGCTTCTTGTTAAAGTTACTTTTTTTATTTCAAAGGTATACAAATAGAGCACAAAATTGCTGCAAAATTGAGATAATGTGGGGTGCAAAAATTTTTATCAAAAAATGAGCTGAAGGCTATTCAGAATACCAGATATTTGTTTATTGATAGTTGAGTGGAAATAGCTTGAACTGTGCAAAAGAACCATTGGCGGCTCCTACCCAATACTCAACCTTATTGATAGTTGAGTGGAAATAGCTTGAACTGTGCAAAAGAACCATTGGCGGTTCCTACCCAATACTCAACCTTATTGATAGTTGAGTGGAAATAGCTTGAACTGTGCAAAAGAACCATTGGCGGTTCCTACCCAATACTCAACCTTATTGATAGTTGAGTGGAAATAGCTTGAACTGTGCAAAAGAACCATTGGCGGTTCCTACCCAATACTCAACCTTATTGATAGTTGAGTGGAAATAGCTTGAACTGTGCAAAAGAACCATTGGCGGTTCCTACCCAATACTCAACCTTATTGATAGTTGAGTGGAAATAGCTTGAACTGTGCAAAAGAACCATTGGCGGTTCCTACCCAATACTCAACCTTATTGATAGTTGAGTGGAAATAGCTTGAACTGTGCAAAAGAACCATTGGCGGTTCCTACCCAATACTCAACCTTATTGATAGTTGAGTGGAAATAGCTTGAACTGTGCAAAAGAACCGTTGGCGGTACCTACCCAATACTCAACCTTATTGATAGTTGAGTGGAAATAGCTTGAACTGTGCAAAAGAACCATTGGCGGTTCCTACCCAATACTCAACCTTATTGATAGTTGAGTGGAAATAGCTTGAACTGTGCAAAATAACCATTGGCGGTTCCTACCCAATACTCAACCTTATTGATAGTTGAGTGGAAATAGCTTGAACTGTGCAAAAGAACCATTGGCGGTTCCTACCCAATACTCAACCTTATTGATAGTTGAGTGGAAATAGCTTGAACTGTGCAAAAGAACCATTGGCGGTTCCTACCCAATACTCAACCTTATTGATAGTTGAGTGGAAATAGCTTGAACTGTGCAAAAGAACCATTGGCGGTTCCTACCCAATACTCAACCTTATTGATAGTTGAGTGGAATTAGCTTGAACTGTGCAAAAGAACCATTGGCGGTTCCTACCCAATACTCAACCTTATTGATAGTTGAGTGGAAATAGCTTGAACTGTGCAAAAGAACCATTGGCGGTTCCTACCCAATACTCAACCTTATTGATAGTTGAGTGGAAATAGCTTGAACTGTGCAAAAGAACCATTGGCGGTTCCTACCCAATACTCAACCTTATTGATAGTTGAGTGGAAATAGCTTGAACTGTGCAAAAGAACCATTGGCGGTTCCTACCCAATACTCAACCTTATTGATAGTTGAGTGGAAATAGCTTGAACTGTGCAAAAGAACCATTGGCGGTTCCTACCCAATACTCAACCTTATTGATAGTTGAGTGGAATTAGCTTGAACTGTGCAAAAGAACCATTGGCGGTTCCTACCCATTACTCAACCTTATTGATAGTTGAGTGGAAATAGCTTGAACTGTGCAAAAGAACCATTGGCGGTTCCTACCCAATACTCAACCTTATTGATAGTTGAGTGGAAATAGCTTGAACTGTGCAAAAGAACCATTGGCGTTTCCTACCCAATACTCAACCTTATTGATAGTTGAGTGGAAATAGCTTGAACTGTGCAAAAGAACCATTGGCGGTTCCTACCCAATACTCAACCTTATTGATAGTTGAGTGGAATTAGCTTGAACTGTGCAAAAGAACCATTGGCGGTTCCTACCCAATACTCAACCTTATTGATAGTTGAGTGGAATTAGCTTGAACTGTGCAAAAGAACCATTGGCGGTTCCTACCCAATACTCAACCTTATTGATAGTTGAGTGGAAATAGCTTGAACTGTGCAAAAGAACCATTGGCGGTTCCTACCCAATACTCAACCTTATTGATAGTTGAGTGGAAATAGCTTGAACTGTGCAAAGGAACTATTGGCGGTTCCTACCCAATACTCAACCTTATTGATAGTTGAGTGGAAATAGCTTGAACTGTGCAAAAGAACCATTGGCGGTTCCTACCCAATACTCAACCTTATTGATAGTTGAGTGGAAATAGCTTGAACTGTGCAAAAGAACCATTGGCGGTTCCTACCCAATACTCAACCTTATTGATAGTTGAGTGGAAATAGCTTGAACTGTGCAAAAGAACCATTGGCGGTTCCTACCCAATACTCAACCTTATTGATAGTTGAGTGGAAATAGCTTGAACTGTGCAAAAGAACCATTGGCGGTTTATACCCAATACTCAACCTTATTGATAGTTGAGTGGAAATAGCTTGAACTGTGCAAAAGAACCATTGGCGGTTCCTACCCAATACTCAACCTTATTGATAGTTGAGTGGAAATAGCTTGAACTGTGCAAAAGAACCACTGGCGGTTCCTACCCAATACTCAACCTTTTTATGAGTTACTGCATGCCTTGCCCCCTGTTCATGTAGCATATTATGCATAAGAGTAAGATTTTTGAGTGAAATTACGAAAAAGCTTTTTTTAATTATTTGATATTCTTTATCGCCAAAGGACAACTGGTTCAGGGTCATCGCTAACATGGTTGAAAATGAGAAAATAAAAAAGTAGAAAATCTTCGGAAGAGGAATAAGCAACTGTGGCGTTGCACTGAAGAGTCTAGGTAGACGACTTAGCGTTTCAACCTCATACCGAAGAGATTCACGAAGTCTTGATTCCCAAAAAGAAAGAAGAGAAATCTCGTAATTCAATGAAGTAGAGACGAGTAGAAGTCAGTGTGAAGAGGAAATGATAGACCCGACCATCTCCGGGGTTTGCAAAAGAAAAAAATTTTTGAGGTCGAACACGCGACAAGCGGCGCTTGAAGCGAACGAAGGAATTATTACAAGTGTGATTTTGCTAATTCAGTCATTTTTATTATTTATTAACTTTTCTACTGATGAAAGTCCTAGGGTCGTGTCTTGAGTTTTGCATTTTTAAGTTACAATGATAGTAGTTACAAAGCTGTTAAAATATACCGCATCGGACTTTTTACGAAATGATAAATTTATTTATCGCATCCAAAACTAATCTTTTTTGATCTAACTGTAATCCATGGCGTCTTACAGATAACGTGAAAGCATTCAGGAAAATATGTTTCGGTATTGATTATTTTCCTTTTTAATTCGCTCTGATTGCAGTTGATGATGAGGCAATGATGAGGAAGGATGAAGAGGAGATGAAGCAACGTCCGTTTCTATTGATAATCAAACCATCATGATTAGTCTTTCCATTTATAGCTTTTCCGCTGTGTAGACCGCCATGTCCGAAACAGGAGTTTTTTAGTGTGAAAGAAAAAGGGACAGACGCCCGCCGAAGGCGGGAAATTTTTTCTTACATAAGGGTCCCCCTTTATGATTTTTCAAACAGAGACCCGCCGAAAAAAATTTCACATAAGGGTCCCCCCTTACGATTTGGGAAAACAGAGGCCCGCCAAAGGCGGAAAAAAAATTTTTCACATAAGGGTCCCCCCTTAGAAGGAAAAATTTTTTCCTTTTTTACTTATGTAAGGGTCCCCTTACCTTTTTTTCACATAAGGGTCCCCCCCTAAAGATTTGGAACACAGAGGCCCGCCGACAGAAGATCTGTCATGACTAAATAATCCCTGGTCCGAAACATCAACTCTCACCGAAGATTTTTAGAAATGTTATGGTTCCTATGCTGGAATATCGAGATAACGGGAGCAGCCGCTATTTTTTTTATTATTAATAATACCGAATCAGGAGAGATGCTATTGCATATTTCAATAGAAGTCATTCACAATTATTGGCGTAAAAAGTGACCGCCAGTTGAGCGGTGGAGTCTGGTGGAATAATGATGAGCAAATGATAGGCGAAGAGCGTAGAAGATAAAGCTTCTTATTTTTCAAGACCTTAACTTTCATTAACTGTATTTTTCCGAATCGACAAAAAAGGCCGATTCCCTACTTTTTATACAGACCTCTTCGATGAAGAAGAACTGCTATTTAGTTTATAAGATGTATTCTTCTTATGCAGTGTCCATGATGGGTGTCGTTGTGTACCCGCGTGAGAATGCGAAAACGCGCCAAGCAAATTCTATCAACATCACCCGCCACCTCTGCACTCATCTAGCCAGTCAGGTCTCTTTTTTCACTTCCCGCCAACTTTCTATTTAAATCTAATTTTTTTACAGTTTACTTGCAATGAAGTTGACTGAGTACGGTTTCTTCTCCGGTTAGTAGGTGTAGTATATTTTCATAGCGATGAAGCAATTAAAAAAAAAAGGAGAGTAAAAAAAAAAAGGAGAGTAAAAAAAAAAGAGAGAGAGAGAGAAAAGAGAGTGTGGGCTTATAACGCTGGAGGGTCGAGAGCTTCGACGACTTCCTCCAGTGTCTCGCGAAGGAAGATCTACCCGTTGGGCAAGACAACAACATGATGCAATTAAATAAATAATTTAAAAACATTATTATTTGCACCCATCAAAAAGCGGGTGCAGTATCTTGGTCACGGGTATAATTGCAGTATTGTCGCCCTATTTGCGAAATTCGAGCATTGTTAATGGTAGGTTTAATGTGACCTGCAGGATTACCTGGAAGCCATGCTTTCCCACCGAGACCAAACCGGTTTCACTCCCTTCCAAACGGCAGTGAATTGCCGTGCATACTCGGCTGCACGAATCATCTTCAACATTATCGTTTGCTTCACTGAGCAGCAGAGGCCAGGAGCCACACCCGAACAGGTTCTTTCGCGTTTTAGCATGAAAGGTTCGTGTTCATGTATGTTGAAATGCGAAGTATTTAATACAGCGTGAGTATTTCAGGCATGGTGTTTCCGTTACGCTGTTCGTGCGGAATTCATGAAAAGGCTTGTATTTCAGGCGTGGCAGTTGATGCAGAAGTTTGTGTTTCCTGCTGGTTCACGTGCCGACGATTCCCCGCTGTTGATTCTCTGCTACAATGACACTTGCTCATTCACATGGACTGGAGACGAACACATCAATCAAGTAAAGCGCAGCTAAACAGAGAACATCCAGTAGATTGCAGTGTTCTCACCCACCAAATGAACGCAGTTTTATTGATAAACCAAGAATTGGTAACATAAAACAATTCAGAATCCATTGAGTTCATTCAAACTCTGAGTACTTTTTAGGACTGTTTAGTGAATTCCCATGCAATATTTCATGTAATATATATCAGTTTACCCGTGTTTCTGATAAAAGTGTTCGAATCAAATTTTCGCACAGAGCATTTTCTGAATTCAAAGCAGATTTTAATTTGCACAGGACATCTTCGAGTGTCGGACGTGCGGCCTGACGGGTTCCCTTTGCTGCTGCACAGAATGCGCCTACACTTGCCATCGCAACCACGACTGCAAGCTGAAGAAGACTTCGCCCACGGCATACTGTGACTGTTGGGAGAAGTGCACCTGTCACGCGCTGGTCAGTCGCTTATGGAGAGATGCAGGCTGAGCATTCCTATAACTCAAACTAAAATTATCTCCTAAACAGTTGGGTTACTGTAAAAGCTAATATGAATCGTTACCAAGGTATGAGTGAATGAATCTGCAGAAGTCGAAAACCAAGTTGCTCGGAACATACTGTCAGCAAGAAATTGAGACAAGATGGTATTTCTAAGGCTTCTATCGATAACCAAATATGTATTTGTTCCTAATTTTGTGCAATTCATATTTCTAACCTCGTTTAATTCGTCCTATATATTTAGTGGATTAAAACGCTAAAGTTAAAAAGTTTAGTTTAGAGAAATTTAAGTTATATTCATTAGAGTGAATTTTTTTCCCAACTCAATGTGACTGCAGACCACAGCTCCTCCCTTCACCCACTCCATGATTTATTGTGAATTTTTTTAATTGACCAAAATTATAGTGCATGGAAAAAAATGAATTGAAAAACTAGGACAAGCTTCAAAAACATCTCGTTTTCTAGGAAGCTTGAGACGACTGATTGTTTATATATGAAGTTTATTACTGAAGACTCTATAGTCACAGGCTTCAGATAAGAAGATTAGTCGAAGAGATGATGATTGTTGCACACCCCAGGGGCCTCTTATTTTGGATACAGCGATACAATGGAAGTTTGGATACAGCGATATTTTACTTGTCTTTCTAATCTCTCCTGTAAAAAAATGAATACAGTTCACAGTTGTATCCGATACAGCAGCCGATACAAAAAGTTGCTGTATCGGATACAAATATTTGTTGAGTTTGGGGCTATTTTCGTTTGCTCGGTCAATTTTCCTCATATTTTGTTTTTTCTTCTTCATTTTTTTCTCTTCATATGTTTTTTTTTTCTTCATTTGTGTTCCTCTTCTTGTTTTGTTTTTTTTCTTCATATTTTTTTCTTCTTTTATTTTCTTATTATTTTTGCACCTCAAGTTTTTTCTTCATATTTGCCACCTTCAGTTTTTACTTCATTTTTTGGCACCAAACATTATTAAAATACTTGAAGTCTTTTTTTTCAAGTTCATATTAATATTCTACATGATTGAAAATATGATAATAACATGGAGGCGTTAGTTAGTGCAGTTTAACTGGTAAGATTTTCCGGCTAAACTAGGCTTTAGATTTCGAGTTTTTTTTGTTCTTTGTATATTACGTGACCTAAGTAAGCGATGTAGGCTTCTACTTTTTCAACAAAAAATATTTCAACTCAAAAGTGGTTTTTTCACTAACTTTTTTCCGATTTTCTGTTGTTTTTTGGACCCTATTTACTTGAAGGAATTTCTATAAAACGGTCTTCACCAACTAAGCCGTAATGGTCTCGTTAGCGTAAGTTTTACTTAGCCTAAGCTAAGTTTAATGTTAACTATTCCAGTTAGTTTTCTGGAAGAAAAAACCACTTTCTAAAGCGTAAACTTTTTACTAAGCCTAAGCGTTTTTTTAATGTGAAAATAATCTTTTAAAAAGTTATTATCGAAAACCCGCGCGCCCTCAAAGGTAAAAAGAACCCTTATATGAATATACAAATGCTAAAATTATTTTGTTTTCATTTATGTATACGATTAATGGACAAAGGAAAAAACGAAATAAACTATTTGTAAACATTTTGGTGAAAAAAGGAAGAAAAAATAGAGTTGGCAAAATGTGAAGAAGAAAAAACAAAATCTGAAGAAGAAAAACAGAATATAAAGAAAAAAAACGTAAACTTAAAGAAAAAACATTGTAAATGCGAGCTGTATCCGTCTTTACAGCAGCCTTTAGAATTGTAAATTTGTATCCGTTTCCTGTAAAGATTCGATTTTTTTGCTGTAAACTGTAAAAGATTAGAGAGAGAACCTTTCCAGGGATACATGTGCCCTTCACAAAATATCGCTGTATCCATTTGTATAGCTGTATCGCTGTATCAAAAGATTAAAAAGACAATATTGTATCGCTGTATCCAAAATATCCAATTAGAAAGAGGCCCCAGAAGGCTTATCACTGATGAATACTTTGTAGAGAATCGATTTAAAATAAAATGATTGAATTGGCCGTGTTCAAGGTGGGAGGGAATCAAGTCGCGAGAGAAGCCCTGCTATCGGAGCTTCTTAACCGGACGCCGCTTTACAATCAGACGAATGGGCGGGGCGAGCACGTGACCCTTTTTTTGGCAAAGACTCTAGCCAGGCAGAGCATCGAACAGGCTAACCATAAGTAACTAATTTCTTCTTTTTTGGCAAAGACTCTAGCCAGGCAGAGCATCGAACAGGCTAACCATAAGTAACTAATTTCTTCTTTTTTGGCAAAGACTCTAGCCAGGCAGAGCATCGAACAGGCTAACCATAAGTAACTAATTTCTTCTTTTTTGGCAAAGACTCTAGCCAGGCAGAGCATCGAACAGGCTAACCATAAGTAACTAATTTCTTCTTTTTTGGCAAAGACTCTAGCCAGGCAGAGCATCGAACAGGCTAACCATAAGTAACTAATTTCTTCTTTTTTGGCAAAGACTCTAGCCAGGCAGAGCATCGAACAGGCTAACCATAAGTAACTAATTTCTTCTTTTTTGGCAAAGACTCTAGCCAGGCAGAGCATCGAACAGGCTAACCATAAGTAACTAATTTCTTCTTTTTTGGCAAAGAGTCTAGCCAGGCAGAGCATCGAACAGGCTAACCATAAGTAAGACTCTAGCCAGGCAGAGCATCGAACAGGCTAACCATAAGTAAGACTCTAGCCAGGCAGAGCATCGAACAGGCTAACCATAAGTAACTAATTTCTTCTTCTATTCGTGTCGTGATATCGTTTCATCTCTGCATCCTTGCAAATATTTCTCTATCTTTATCACGTCGTGAAACTCTGTTTGAACAATTCTGAACAAAGACGCTTTTATAAGGAATATTTCCCAGTTCAAGTTCTTTTATAAGGAATATTTCCCAGTTCAAGTTCTATGGTAAAATATCATCTTGTATTTTTTAGTGTATTTCTTTCAAAGTTGAAATTCTATGATGAAAGATATTCTTGTATTTTTTTTCACGTTGATATGAAGAAGATAAAAGATGCTGATACACATTCACTATCTCTCACTGTAAAATCAACTATTTCTAGGAGAAAAGGACGCGTTCCTGATCGGCGACTGGCTGAAGCAGTCTCAGACGGGGCTGCATCGAGCAAAGCTGCCGGCAGCAATGCCCCAACTGCGCCGCAGCACAATCTCGAGCCGCCAAGGTTGGAAGTGGATTATCACTTGCTACATTGATACTTCGTTCAATATGTTCTTCTACAGTGACTCTCGGTTGAAGTATGACAACAAGTTTTCGTTTAAGAAAAAAGGCAGGAGTTTTCATAGAAATGCATTGTACTTTCAAGAAAACCGGTTCCTTTTATGAGTGTTAAGCTAAATTTCTAGAATGAAAAACTGTTCATATGAGGAATGTGGTATTGAGGTTTGCACTGCCGGCCCTGCTGCATTGCATGAGAAGATGGAGTGTGGTGAAGAGTGTCGCCATGCTTGGAGTGCGGCAGCTCACACCGTTAGTTTCAACTCGAAGGGATCATTTGTCACGTTGCACTTGCATTTCGATGCCGAATCTGATTCTGCTGATTAGGCCCAGAGAAATAGAGAAGAAAATTGGATGAGTCATCAATCGCCTTCAGAGAGTTTTGAGAGAGAATTTTTTTCTGATTTGCACTGCGGATAAAAATGTATGCACTATTTTTTTTAAAATTAATTGTTTGTTTGTATGGATCTCTTTACTTTTCTTCTTCAATTTCTCTATCCAAACCATGTCGTTCCATCAGAATTTCAGATTTACACGCTTTTTTGTTGATGTTGAAAACAGCCTGTTAGAGAAACAATATAGTTTAAATCTTTATTATCACCGAAGGGTAACTTGTTGAGTTACCGCTTATACGGTGTATAAAATTGGTCAGGAAGAACGGGATAAAATCTTGACATTTGGTGATCCACTCTTTAATCCGTTTTAAGATAATCCGGTAGGTCGACGACTGTGAGAAGGTTCAGTTCTTCTAGAATCTTTGCGAACTCTCGAAGCTCAGTGATGTGGTTCTGAGTTATAGTTTATAGAGTACAATTATTTAAATAAGTGTTGAAGAGAGCAGCCGGTTTCACATGATGTGTTCACGTTCAACTCGCAGTGTGGGTCTACTCAGATGGACAAGTTCATGTTCGCGCTCTTCAGCAAGTGTCCCGAGAAGGTTCTCCCTTTCCTATAGACATGATTGACGAGGAATGAAAATTGTTTCTGAGTCACGGAGAATACGTTCAAAATGGAGATTGACTTTTTGATTAGAGTAAAAGGTTGAGGTAACAGACAATTGTATGAATGACATTAGCGGTTCAATCTATAAATCAGTTTCAGATTGCTTTATTTCATAATAATCATGACATGAATTATTTTGCAGCAAGTGTTGGAGGAGCTCATAGCGACCTTGTCTCGAGCAAGCAATGAGGCGAAAGCCTGTGGAGACATAGGCAAACTCAAAGAGGTTCGAGTATTTTCTTGACTTTTCTGTTCTTCTCTCTCTCTCTCTCTCTCTCTCTCCTTCTCTCTATTTCTCTCTTTCTATTTCTCTCTCCTCTTCCGTTCCCCCTCATATGCGTCGTTGTCCTGTCTCTCGTGCCTTGCCATGAATGATTGTGCTGGCTGCAGAGCTACAACGTCCTTTCCCGTTTCATCCGATCGGTGCTGCGTCTCTACCTCGTCGCAGTTGTGCTATCGCCAGCTGCCGCCGCAGCTGCTATCTCCGGCGAAGCTCGTGCGTTTGAAAACTTCATAATTTCACATCTTGATAGCTTTAAATCTCATTGTTGAGAGAGCTAAAAAAGTTGGGTTAATATACGCTCAACGTGTACAAATATCATTGGTTGTAAAACCAAAAACCTGTACTTGTTTGGAAACGCGTCATTGTTTATCGAAACCATAAAATTGTGCCCCCTCTACGGCTGAACATTGTTTCAAACATTTCACTTGACAAAACGGAGATTAGCCTCCAAAAATGTACTAGGTTTTGAGCAGCTATTATCAGCTCGAAACACACTGGCAACAGTGGCCATTCGTGACTCTACAGCCTTAAGAGCATGTCACGGATGGAGCCGGATCATCCAGTCCAGAATCGAGCGCGACCTCAGGTGGCGGATAGAGGGACGCCTCCCTACGAAGATTTCTTGCTGGGAGGTAGCGGGAGAAATCCCGCCGCGGACCAAAACTGGGTAGTATAGCTCGTCAAAGGAGGGCGATGCCGGACCGGCCTGGGCATGCCACCGGACAAAACATCAGCCGATACTCCGCTATACTTTCAATGGCGAGTCGAGGCGCCAGTGAAATAACCTCTTGCCCTTCTCCGGTTAACGAATGGGTCTCGCCAAGAGGATCGCCGACTGCGGTGCGAGTTTAGACAGAGAAAATCTCTCCGGACTCAAAAGGATCCTCACCAACCTATCCCAAAAGGACTCCTCTCGACAGGACCTATGGGCAAAACAACAACAACAACAGCAGCTATTATCGAAAGCTAAGATAGTTATCATTGAGTTCATCCAATTGTTATAGTTGTCACAATTCGCCTTTATTATTGCCCAGAACGTTCAGGGAGACTTCTCTCATAGCCTGATAGAAGTTTCATCGAAAGATTCAAAATTGAGATGAATATTATTATTAGTTGTTTAGGAATCGTTCCTGCGACTCAAGGCGAAAAGGTGCGCGCAATAAATTTCCCCGGCTTCTTTTCCATCATTCAGAGAAGTGGCAGCCGCTCCGCAGAAGTCATTGCAGCTCGCAATGAACCGAAACACAAAGGGTACTATATTCACTGAAGGAGTTCGGAAAAGTCATGACTAACTGTAGATAAGTGATTTACACTCATTACACATTTTCAATGACTTTTATTCTATTTTGTGAAGTCGCCTCGAAAAGTATATTCAACATGAATAGTTGAGAAATAGTTGCGATTCTCCTCTCCTCCTTTTTCACACCGCTAGTTTGTTTTTTGCAATCTTCAATTGCTCAATATTTTTGAACCCCATCTGTCTCGCCTATGACATCCCTTTGGCTTTCCACGATTCTCCTCATTGGGCCGCCCACTTTCTTTTTCAATTATCCTATCATGATAGGAAAAAAGGGTAGCAGATAATTACCCTATCGTACATCTTCCTATCTTGGCAGGATGGCGGCCTTCGTAGTTCGCTGTCGTGCCTTCCTCACTCACTTCAGCTCCAGCACCTGCTATGAGGTCTGAAGGGAGAAGTCTTATCTCGTTTTCCATTTGCATCACGATATGCGTCGAGTTTCCAAAGTCTGCTAGAATTAGAATTCAGTCGTGGAAATGAGTTGAGATATATAGGGCCTAGATGAGAGACATGCGCTCTTTTTAGCATGAGAACTGAACCGGAGACTTGAGAACTACCAAACTGATAGTCTACGGCTCCATTTAAGGAGCTATTTAATTTGTAATTCTTTATTACCATAGGATTTCTTGTAAGGCCATCGCTTTTATGGAATCATGAAATGAGAAGGGGAACAATGAGCAGTCAATTTTCATTGGTTTCTACTCTTGCTGTTGAAAACAGAAAGTTCGGTTGGGCTATGACATTCGATGGGTCGATCTCTCCTAGAGCCTTTACGAATGCCCCGATATCTTGAATCTCTTTGAAATTATCTGTAACTTTATACCATAAAGCAATTGCTCTAGAAAATTGAGAATGTGGATCATTGTATCGTTTAAAGTTCATCAGAGTTAATTTGGAGGTTCGGTCTGAAGTGCGGAGATCGCAGTAGGGAGAGGACTTGATTTCGCCATATCTTTAGAAATAAACCTAGAGTCATGAAACTTGAAACAAGAAACAACCAGTCTCAGAGCATCATCACTGGTTTCAGTTCTTAACTTCAGCTCTTTTCGGCACGTCTGACAATCCGCTCTATCAGAAAGTAGACGAAAAACTACCAATAAATCAAAACGGATTCGTCGAATGATTAGTGAATTCGAAAAAAAATTCAATTGAATTCGTTCGTTGAATTCGTCACTCAAGGCATGTAGAAACATATTAAAGAAGTTGATTATTCAGAAGGAGACCCAAATAGTAAAGTAGAGAGACACATAAGTAGAAAATTTATCAAATATCATTTGACGGGTCGGCGATCTAGTGATAATCGAAATCGGTTTCGACACTTTTTTACTCGAAAATTCAATTTGGTTTCATATGCAGGCGTCACTGCTAGCGGATTCACTGCTGGCTCCAGTAAGAACGGGAATTCTCCGTCCATCGATCAATCTGCAAGCAGCACATGGCTCTCAAGCAGATAATACAGATGTATGTTTCAAAAGGAGTTCAGGGCGGGAACTCAAAAGCAGTGAATGTTTATTACCACTCACGAAAGGGAAGAAGATATCTTTTTTTTCTGATGGGTTTCGGAAGAAAAAAACCGAAAAGCTTCGAAACGGGTGCCTTTTTGGATAATTAGGGATTCCTAGTAAAGAAGAAGGAAGAGCGAGCAGAGAGAAGACAATATTAAGAATGAGCAGGGATTTATTCAATGGACTCCATTGAAGTATGGACTCCATTCACCAACGATGAAGGAAATTGTAATGGGAAGAGTTCTAGATATGCTTTTTCGATTTTTATTGAATGCTCGGTGATCAGGTGCTGGAGAAGTATCTGAACAGTGAGAACGACCTGACCTCCCTGCTGGGAGCTGGGATGGGGGTGGGCAGTGCCGTGACTTCGTCTGGCGCCCACTTCAAGGAGGACCAGCCGAGCAGAAGGAGGAGAAGAGTCAGTACAGAACGCTCTCGTTTACATTGACGAGTAGTCTAGTAGCATAGCTCACCAAACCTGTGATTTTTCTCCCGGTCGCCCGCCTAATCTCCGAGGAAAAATAGCAACTCAAGTTAATAAAAACTGTCTAACTCTCTTCGCATCTGTGTAATCCCTACAAAATGCTTCATAAAGGCTAGGTTTGAATTTTTTGCTTGCCGCCTTTTTTAGATGTTTAAAAACTTTTATTAACCGCCAAAAAGTGCAGAAAAAACTTCTTCTCGGGCCGGATTTCATCGAGTTAAACACAAAAAAAAAACTTGTTTTTTTTAACCCCTATCTTCTCCCTCCGGGTCGCCCGCTTCAAAATGTTTTTTATCCAGCACATCCTGGTCAGCTATGGTGTAGTAGCTATACTTTCTAGGTCGAGGTTCTGAGGTCTTTTCGATATATTCATTATTCACTGTGTATAATGGTAATTTCTAATTCAAAGTATTTGATATTAAAATTACTTATATGATGCATGAAAGATTTTTGCGCACTTGAATGAAAATCTTTGCACAGGATTAAGATTCGGTAGACTTTATTAGATTTCTACACATGGGATATAAAGAAGTGATGATTTGAAACAGTGAATGTCACTTAAGGCCACCCATGTTCAGCAGAGCGGTCGCCGTGACGCGGAGCGGGTGACGGCTGCGGATGCAGGTGAGGAGGAGCGAGAAAGTGCCGGTGCGGCACCCGCTGCAGGCGGCGGAGCTTCTGGAGCTTGGAATGAGTCTGAAGGAAGCGATTCCGATAGTGAAGGTATTCATTTTAGGATGCGCTATGACTTTAATGAAATTATTCACTAGAAGCTTCTTGGGTTGACCAATTTGTAAAAATAATGGTTGTTTCAAACCGTTTCTGTGTTTAAGTGGAAGTCTCGTCCTCCCGTCGTCTCACGAGCCAAAGCTCGACAGTGGAAGCGGCGCAGGGTGAACGAGCCGGCGCAGGTGGGTTTCTGATTGAAAAAGGTCAAACTCACGAAGCAGAATTAATCATCTTCGATGATTATTGTTCAAATTCGAACACTCTTGCTCACTTATGCACTGAGATACACGTTTGTAAACGCGTTGCCGATTACATGGGCTACCCTGTAAGTTTTTTCCAAAGGATTAGGACTCGCCTATATGCGTTTATTGCTAGTTGAAAACTTTTTTCTCTACTAAAGTTACTTCTTGCATCTCAAAAGATTGATTAATTCACAAAAGAAAAGCTTATAATAATAACAATCTTCCTCGCGCTTGTTCCCACCTCATGGAAAAGTACGCGCTCCCCTGGGATGCAGGACAGACCTATCCTGGTATGACCAGTGGCTCCCGCTATATGACTGCTGGTCAGGGGTTAAAAAGTGACCGGATCGGTCCCGTCGGCATATACATGTACACACACTATTGACAAAAAACTCCCTCTCTTTTCTTACTTTTTTCCTTCATATCTCTTCTTTTTTCCTCCAAACTTTGAGCGGCGGATAAAAATAATCGGGTTTTCCATAGTTAAGATCCGCGAAGAAGTCGACTGCAAGCCGTCCGCCGACAGGAATCCGTCGACGCGGCCGGATTGGAAGAAGAATTTAGTTCTGATCCCGACGACGAGGTAGCCACTTATTCTACAGTTCATAGTTCTACAGTTGACCTTATTCTACAGTTGACTCATAGCTCACCAGCACTTTACAAAAAAATTAAAATAGATCTTTTGATGGAGCAGAAGGCTTGAAATGAATCATCTCTCTTTTTAGTGCCTTCATTTATCGATAGCCTTTCTTTACCTCTAATTTGTTTCACATGAATCTAAGCCCCGCTTGAATAAGCGGTTGTCTTACATAAATTTCTGACAAGTTCAGGTGAGCTTCGGTAATATATCGTTCAAAGAAAGTGTTGTTGTTTGCCCAAAGGTCCTGTCGAGGGGAGTCACAATGATGGTCTCCGTCATTCTCGGAGGTAGACCCCCGCCCGACATCAACGTAGAAGAATATGACCTTCCCCGCAGCACAAGATGTACACTCTCCCAGCTTCGATCCGGATTCAGCAGATTCACAAATTCGTATCTACACCGTATCGATGAGTCCATCCCAGACGTCTGCCCAACATGCTCATCCACACCTCATGACGTCGCACACCTTTTCGATTGCATTGGCGACCCCTCTCACTCACCGACTTATCGGAGAAACCACGAGAAGTGGCAAACTTCTTGAAGATGTATATTTTAAAAAAAATTGACGATTTATACACAACGAAAGACGAAGCGAAAAAAACAAACATATCACGTGGGCCTCGCTCTTCGATGACGACTACAACCGGCAACAACTACAACAGGGGAGTCATTTGGGATAATTTGGAGAGGATATTTTTGAGCCCGGAGAAGTTTTCTCCGTCTACATTCGCACCGCAATCGACGATCCTTTTTCGCAAAAACTATTCGTTAACTCGAGAAGGACAAGAGGCTATTTTTTTGCCTCTTTTCTTTTCGCCTTTTTTTTGGTTTCGGGCTCTGGCTTTTTTTTTCAAGCTGATTCCATCCTTCCATCTATATTCATTCAACAATCCAACTTACATAGACAACAGCAAGAACAGCCAACAGCTATTTAGACTGGCAATGAAAAACAACATTCTTTTGGCAATGAAATCTGCAACATCGACAGGTCTATACCATAGGTCTAACGGCGTCAGTCTAGTGGGGTTACAACGGCAGTTAAACAAGTGTACACTAGTGTGATCTACCTCTCTACATAAAGGACAGAGAGGAGAGTCAGTGGCACCTATCCTATGAAGGTAAATATTTAACGTGCTCGAGTAACCACTTCTAAGTTGCGATAGGGTAACCAATTGTTCCCTGTTAAGTAACCTAGTAGACTTATGGACCATTGGTGGTTTGAATCCTAGGACTGTGTTTGGTTCACAGTTTCTAAGAAACTTCCTAACGGCTTCTGTGTCCAGATTTCTAAGAGTTGTTGTTGTTGTTGCCGGCAAGCAACCCGCTTCGAAGACTTTTGGTTATGAACACTCTCTTTAATGAGAGAGGTTCTCGTGTTCTTCGGACGAGATGCGTCCGGAGAAGGGTTTCGATGTCCTTTGCAGTCCTGAGACTGTCATGCTGCACCTTGTGAAGGCGGACATCGTTGTAGCAACCTGTTCATGCTATAGACCTTGTGAGTTGGTGGTCAACCCGGCCTAGCATCGTTTTAAGTGGGAGTAGAGACGTCTCGCCTGTCGTTGACCGGGGATAGGCAAGAGGCTATTTGACTGGCGCCTCGACTCGCCATTGATAAGTATAGCGGAGTATTGGCTGATGTTTTGTCCGGTGGCTTGCCCAGGCCGGTCCGGCATCGCCCTCCTTTGAAGAGCTATACTACCCATTTCTAAGAGTTTTTTTGGAGAGGTTTAATTGAACAAGAAATCAACAACCGAGTGCGGCCTATTCCAAAGGTCGTTAGGGCTAAGTGAAGTGGGGTTACAGCGACACGAAAAAATATGTCTCGAAGTATGCGGCTCTATCCTACACAGTGGGCAGAGGGGAGATTCATTGGCCCCTATTCGGTGGAGATAACTGTTAAGGAAACTAGAGTGGCCGCTTCGCAATTGAGACAGAGTTATCTGATTTTCTCTGGATAGTTGGGACGTGGACTTATGTATTCTAGGAGGTTTAGTTCCCAGAACTGGGTTGGGTCGACTATTTATAAGAAAATCTCTGACTGTCTCCGTGTGTATTTTTCTGAGGGCCACTTTATAGTCCATATCACCTAATACTATGTCTATGTCTTTGGCGTGCTTTCTGACTGCCCTGGGAGGTTTTGCTTCAGTGCAGATGCGGTGAGATGGATGGTTGGGCTGAAGCCTGGCCTTGGCGGTGAATTGTTTGCTGAGCATGAGGTTGTGTTCTTTGACTGGAAGAAGTTTGCTCTCGTATGCCAGGTGCTGAGTGTCCGCAATTGCAAGGTTTCCAGTTGCGATTCGAATGGCTTTGTTTTGTGCTGCTTGCAAGGAAGTCCAATGTGATTCGGCAAGTTGGGGCGAGTAGATGGGTGCTGCGTAAGACAAGACTGCTCTTGTGGTTGCTTTGTAGGTGTTAAGCATTGTTTCGGTCTTCAGTCCCCATTTTCTTCCTGCGATTGCTCGGAGGACATTCAATCTTTTTGTTGCCCTTGTCTTTAGTCCTTCGGCGTGTTGACGGTAGGTTCCCATCTGGTCCAAGGTGACACCAAGGATTTTGGGGGTTCTACTTGGAGGAAGTGGCTCACCATTGACCACAACTACTGGTACTTCACGACAGTCCTTTGTGTTGGTGGTGAAGAGCGTTACACTGGATTTAGCTGCCGAGATGTCCATCTTTAGTTCCCCAAGATGGCTGGTGAGGGCTGGGAGGTAGGTGTTCAGTCTGTCAGCTCCAACTCTCCAGTCAGGGTGAGAGGCCAGTATTGTCAGATCATCCGCATACCCGACCAGTTTGATCGTCTCGGAAGGTTTCGGCAGCTCATTCAAGTATATGTTGAACAAGGAAGGGCTGAGTACTCCCCCCTGAGGAACTCCTGCGTAGCAGGTTTGCTGGCGGCTGAGGCAGTTTCTGAAGTCCACACGGATGGCTCTCCCTCGTAGATAGCTGGAGAGCCATCTAACGAGGCCTCTGGGGATGGACGTTTCGGCGAGAGTGTGACACAGGCGAGAAATGTTGACCAGATCATATGCCGAGGTAAGGTCGAGCGCAACCATCACTGTGCGATGTGGAGGGAGCCGTTGGTTGATACCATTGGTTATGTGGCCCGTTATCTCCATCAAGGCTGTCGTGGTCGAGCGTCCTTTTCTGAAGCCATGTTGCCAGTTTTCCAACTCAACTTCTTCTGTGATGTGAGGGAGGATGATTCTCTCGAGGAGTTTGACCACAGGGGACAGAATTGAGATCGGTCTGTAGCCTTTAACCGACGTGAGGTCTTTCCCAGGCTTCGGAATCGTGATAACTCTGGCCGTCTTCCAGGCCGAAGGTATGATGCCGGTGCTGAGTGAGCAATTAAAGAGTATTGCAAAGCATCTTGCACACTGTTCGCCAGCCTTTTTAACCATGAGAGGACAGATTTCGTCGAGATCCATGGCCTTGGAGCTTCTCATTTTCTTCATTGCTGTCTTCACTTCGTCAACTGTGACGACTGGGACGTCGGAACGCTCAAGGTTCGAGGTCCAGCGGTGCGTTCTCCTGTTAGATCGATCAGGGGTCTTGACGGCTTGTTTGGCGAGAAGGTTGGTAGCTTCCAGGCTGGATAGAGGTGAACCCTTATGGACAATAGCGGCGTTGGAGGGTTTGTGTGCTCGACCATCAAGTGATTTGATTGTGTTCCACAAACGATTTGTGGGTTCGTTGGGTCTGAGGTTGTTTACGAAATCTTCCCATGCAATGCGCTTATCGTCATTGATCTTATAGGAAATCCTTGTCATCAGTTCAGGGAGACATGGGTCATCACATATTGGATGTCCTCTCTTATGATCATTGCGAGGCCACCTCCTGATCTGGTTCGGTCCTGTCTTATTAGTGAGTACCCTTTAATCGATGGCGATACGGCTGTGGCATCTAGTTTGGTCTCCTGGATTAAAGCTATGTGGATATTTTCCTCGTGGAGTAAGTCCTCAAGCTCTACGATTCTGCCCCGAATTCCATTAGCATTCCAATGGATGATTTTGAGGGTATCTATCTTAGTTTGTGAGCTTCTTGGGGGAGGTCTGACACAGCTATGACATCTCCAGGATGGGTTCCAGGCATTGAAGGAGGAGAGACCAGAACATTTAAGATATGTCCATTTCTGACACTTCTGACAGCGAACGCTATTGCTGGAAGCACTTTTGTGACATACGGTACACGGCCATCGCAAAGGACCCGGGTTGCTTTCTATTCCAGCAATTAAGAGGAGGGCGAGGATCAGAGCCGCTGGAAGGCCCTGATCCTTAATAGAAAAAACGAGAGGATTGGACAGCTGGGGGGAGAGCTGTTCGATGTGTCCCTTGCGGGAGAAAAACCACTTTGGGATAGGTATAGTTTGGAGTCCAGAACGTCCGGGACGTCTGTCGACACTCGCACCATCGTGTAGGCGACTCCGTTGGCGAGCTTTGCTTTGTTTTGGCAGGCCTGTAATCGTGTCCAGTGCGTGTTTGCGAGAGGTGGGGTGTATACGGGTGCTGCGTAGTTCATTATGGATCTCGTCGTTGCTTTATACGAGTGTGTCGCGATGAGTGTTGTGGGATTCTGACCCCACATACTTTCTCCTGTAGTCAAACTTGAGAGAATCATACTTCCCTTCAGAAAGGGATGTTCAACCACGACAGCTTTGATGGAGATTACGGGCCACATAACTGATGAAGTCAACGAAAAAGCTACCTTTAGATCGCACAGTGATGGTTGCGCTTGACCTTACTTTGGCCTGTGATCTTGTCAACATTTCACGCCTATGCCATGCTCTCGCTAAAATCTCCATTCCCAGAGTACCGTCAGAAGGCTCTCAAGCTATCTCCGTGGAAGAACCATTCGTGCAGACTTCAGAAACAGCCTCAGCCGCGAGCAAACCTGCTACGCGGGATTTCCTCTGGGAGGAGTACTCAGCCCTTCCCTATTCAACATTTACTTGAATGGACTGCCAAAACCATCTGATACGATTAAGCTGGTCGGGTATGCGGACGACCTAAACATACTGGCCTCTCACCAAGACTGTAGAGTTGGAGCTTCACGTCTGAACGACTCTCCAAGCCCTTACAGCTACCTGGGAGAACTGAAGATGGAGATATCGGCAACAAAATCAAGTGTAACGCTATCCACCACCAACACGAAAGAATGTCAAGAAGTAACCGAAGTTGCGATCGACGGTAAATCACTCTCCCCAGCCAGAACTCCGCAAGTTCTTGGTGTCACTTTGGACCAAAAGGGAACCTTTCGTCAACATGCAGAAGGACCAAAAGCAAGTGCAAAAGGTAGGGACGGAAGACCGAAACAATGCTAAACACTTTAAAAGCAACTACCAGAGCAGTCATAACCTACGCGGCTCCAATCTACTCGCCACAACTTGCTGTCTCTCATCGGAGCTCCCTGCAAGCAGCGCAAATTAAAGCCATTTGAGGTGCTACAACGATGTCCGCCTACTCGCGGTGCAGCACGTCAGTCTCAGGACTGCAAAGGACATCACCAATCTTCTCCGGAAGCAGACCAGCTCCGAAGACACGCTCCCTCCGGAGCACACAATCCTTCCGTTTTTTTGCAATGTGAGGCAGACTGACCCGGCCAGTCTGTCTCAATCTCTACTTCTACAAGCCGGAGACATCGAACGCAACCCAGGACCTCCCACCACCTGGCTCTGCTCTACTTGCCGAAAGACAGCGAACACGAACTGCATCCAGTGCTCTCTCTGCTCCGAATGGACACACATCAAAGCGAAGTGCAGCGGTATTCCATCGCTCAAGGACTACGTCCCTGCAACCTACCGATGCCCTCCATGTCAGACCCGCCAAGACACACCCTCGCCATCTGCAGACGCAGCTCTCGCTCCAATCGCTCGAAACAGACGCAAAGGCAACAAGAACCTGAGACTGCTACAATACAATTGTAATGGGATAAACGGCAAGACAACAGAGATCCTCGACCTCCTAACTCGCCTGAAGATCGACATATTCCTAATACAAGAAACGAAGCTGACGGATCGCGCTAAAACTCCTTCATTCCCCGGATACTCCATTGCTAGAAAAGACCGCGGAACCGACACAGGTGGCGGCCTACTCACAGGCATCACCCATTCTTTAATCTACTCCGTCGTCCCGTCTACCACAGATCCTCACCTGGAATCACTGACTGTTCGCATCTCGGACAACAACGGCCTCTCTCTGGACATCACTAATGTCTACATTCCTCCGATGACCTCCTGCAACACAGGCTACCTACCGGATCTATCCCCCCTTCTACGCAACCGCGAGAATTCCATCATACTAGGCGACCTTAACGCCCACGACTCCAGCTGGTACTCTCACTCGACAGACAACAGAGGAAACGTCATCTCCAGTGCTATTGACGACTCGGAACACGCCACTCTCAACCGCGACATGCCCACACGAGTTCCCTCAAACGGTCGCCCTTCCTCGCCAGACATTTCCATCTGCTCTCAGGATCTCCTTCAAAAAGCGTCATGGAAAACTATCACTGAAGGCAGCTCCGATCATCTTCCGATAATCATCGAACTAGAAGGCAGCAATTTCAACCACACTCACAGAGACGCAACCTTCACAAATTACCGGAAAGCGGACTGGGAAGCGTTCCAGCAACACGTCGAAGAAAGCCTGTCCAAAAATCCTCTTCCCAATCTACCAGCCGTTCAAGCAGAACCTCTCTTCCGAAGAATACTCGTATCAGCTGCAGCAAAAACAATCCCACGCGGCCGGATCAAGAAGAGAGAAGTCGCCCTAACGACAGAGATACGAGAATGGATGCATCATCGCGACACACTCAGAGAATCGAATCCGACAAGCGACCTTTTGAACGATCTCAACACGAACATAAGGAGAGCCACCGACAAAAACAAACGGGATATCTGGCGCGCACTGATGGAGTCCTTCGATCCAAAGAAAGATGTCAACAAGCTCTGGAAGACCATCAAAATCCTCAACAACAAAGGAAGACCACCGCCGAACTGCGCCATATCCTTCAGAAATGAGACGATCACGACCGCCTCCGATATCGCGAACCGCTTCAACAAAGCCTACACCTGTCCAGTCCAGTATACAACTTCAAAAGAAAACAGGAAGACTATGAGGAAAATACACCGCCTGTCCGCAGATGACTTCGAGGACTTCACTACCACAGACGTAGCAGCCGCCATCAGATCCACGAAGAAGTCCACCGCGCTTGGTCCAGATGGCATCGCTCCTATAATTCTCCATCATTTAGGTCCGAAAGGAATCAACGCCCTGACCTCCTTGATCAACAGCTCCCTACGCACAGGCAGGATCCCCATGATATGGAAATCGTCGATCATACTACCCCTCCTGAAAGCAGGCAAACCAGCATCCGAAGGCTCCAGCTACCGTCCGATATCTCTACTCTCGCCCGTCGCCAAAGTGATTGAACGGCTATTACTCGGCTCCCTACAGAGGCACATTCCCCCTGCAGACCACCAACATGGCTTCACGGCAAGACGCTCTACAACCTCGGCCCTCGTAACTCTCTCGAAGAGCATCGCAGACGGTTTTAACCAGAAACGTCCCGCTAGTCGAACGGTCCTCATGGCAATTGATATGTCCAAGGCATTCGAAAGTATCGACATCGTCAAGCTCATCGACCTCATTGAGACAACAACCGCGCCGAACTACATTAAAAAATGGCTCGCCTCTTACCTTAGAGGAAGAACAGGACGCACAAGCTTCCGCGACTCGGTATCAAGTTCCAGACTCTTCAGAAACGGAGTCCCACAAGGCAGCGCCCTCTCGCCCACGCTTTTCAACCTTTACCTCCGCGATCTTCCCATAGACGATGCCCACACGAACGTCATCTCGTATGCTGATGACATCACGATCTGGGCGTCAGATCCCGACATCAACGTCGCCTCCGAAAATCTACGCAGGGCCATCACGAAAATTGAAACCTTCCTCAAAGAACGGTCACTCATCATTTCCCCGACCAAGAGCCAGCTCATGCTTTTCACCCCGTTCAGTCGTGAATTCAAGTCTACTCTGGACATATCAATCTGCGGATCACCCGTCCCCACCGTCAACCAGGCCAAGCTACTCGGCGTCACGTACGACTCGATGTTCACATTCAGCCATCATGCCAAAGACATCGCGAGACGGATGTCGCAGCGCAATAACGTACTGAAAGCCTTAGCCGGAAGCACCTGGGGCAACCAAAAAGAAACCCTCCGCCTCACGTTCAAAGCCATCTCGCAAGCGATCTGCAACTACGCCGCACCCGCCTGGTCCACCTTCCTCTCGGACTCCGCTCACGCCAAAATCCAACGTTCTCAGAACTCCGGACTCCGCGTCGTGACAGGGAATCATCAAATGGCCGACACTGACCATATTCATCGCGAATCAAAGGTCATGCGCACCAAATCCCATCTGAACATGCTCGCCGCGCAGTACCTCGCGAGATCGTTGGACCCAGAACACATCCACCACGGCCTCCTCGACTGCCCAGCGCCCCCTCGCGCAATGAAGAACAACCTCGTGTTGAGCTGCAAGAAGACTGTCGAAGCCGCGAAACAGATGTCAAAGGATCCGAACAATGGGAAATCAGTCGCAAACACCGTACACTCGATGATGGTCTCGAACGAACTCCAATCGTTGAAGGGTGCCGTCATCCTGGGAGGCAGACCTCCGCCCCTTATCCAGGAAGAAGAGAAGGAGTTACCCCGCAAGACTAGATGCACGCTCAGCCAGCTCCGCTCGGGATTCAGCAGATTCATCAACAACTACCTCCACCGCATTGACGAATCCATCCCCGACGTGTGTCCCGATTGCTCTTCCGGACCTCACGACGTTGCGCATCTCTTCAACTGCCCATGCCACCCGACCGCGCTGTCTCCAATCGACCTCTGGACCAAGCCGCTGGATGTCGCAGCGTTCTTGAAGATATAAAAAAAGAAAAAAAAAGAACAAGAAACGAAGTACACAGACGTTCTTCGAAGCCGGCTACATCCGGCAACAACAACAACAACAAAGCCATTTGAGTCTCGAATGGAAACATTGCTATAGCGGACACTCAACATCTAGCATACGGAAGCAAACGTCTACCTGTGGATGAACACAACCTTATGCAGAGCAAACAATTCACCGCCGAAGCCCAATCATCCTTCTCAACGCATTTGTAATGAAGTTAAACCTCCCAGGGCAATCAGGAAGCACGCTAAAGATATAGACATAGCATCAAGTGACTCCGACTATAGATTGGCCCTCAGAAAACTACACACGGACACTTTTAGGAACTTTCTCATAAATAGTCGACCCAATCCAGTTCTAGGCACTAAACCCCCTAGAATACATAAGTCCACGTCCCAACTATCAAGAGAAAATTAGATAACTCTGTCCCAACTCCTCATAGGCCACTCCAGTTTTCTTAATAGCTACCTTAACCGAATAGGGGCCAGTTAATCTCCCCTGTGCCCACTTTGTAATTTAAAGCCTCATGTTCCGAGGCATATCTTTTCGTGTTGCTGTACTTCACCACTTCACTGTACACTTCACTCACCCCACTTCACTCAGCCAGATAGACCTTTGGCGTTGGCCGCACTCTTTTGTTGAATTTCTGTTGAATTAATCTTTCAAAAAAGCGCAAGGAGAGAAAAAGAAACAAAGAGGTTTTAGAGCTTCGATCTTATTCTTCTGTGTGACGTATAGGAAGACAACCCACTAGGCAAGAAACAACAACTTTCATCCGGTGCCTCCCCGGACCAGTCCGGCATAGCTCTCTTTTGACGAACTATACTACCCAATTTTGTTCCGCGACAGTAATCCCGCAATCTTTATTGCACTTGTGCAAAGAAACATACTTCTATCCGCCACCTGAGTACGCGCTCGATACCGGGGATATAAACTGGTCCCTCGTGATGGGGCGAACTCGTGGGCTGTGTAGCACCATCGAAGTTGAGTTCTAAGAATTTGTTGAAAGTTAGAGTGTTGTTTCTTAGGATGACGAGAGCAGCCGAGACCCGGGGGCTGGACTGGGGGCGAGGCTGAATATTGACGAGGACTTGGAAGAAGAGGAGGAGGATGAAGAAGAAGAGGAGGAAGAGGAAGAGCAGATGGAGGATGACGAAGGTGGTAAGTTCGGCTTCTCCCACAGCAACAGAGAAAGATTTATTATCCAATCAAATACTAAAACAAAAATTATTTTACATTACTCTCAATTCAGTATTCTCTAGACGTATTTTTGAAAGATTTTCACAGAAAAAAAATTTCATCGGTAGTTTAGAGAGAGAATTGAAGTTATTTCAAAAAGTTCAAATCAAAAATTGATTTTATGTTGTTTTGATTGTTTTTCTATGAAGAGATGGTTCCGCAAGAATATGTATAAATTGAACTTGTCAAACTATCTAATCAACGTGGGCAGTTTGACACCAGCTTATTTTCTGTATAAATAATATGTAGAGGAGTTCTGTAAGAGCAGAAAAAGAGTCCCCCGGAAGAGATGAAACAGTTGATGCCTAAGGTTTTCGCATGAGGGAGTAAATTAAGCTAGGCCATCTTCAGTATGCAAAACCTGTACTTCACTCATAACAGAAATTCATCGACAAGCTTACTAACTGTGAGTTGTACTGCAGAAGAAGTTTACGACAACTCGGAAGGAGAGGCTGATGTCACGATGAGAGAAGATGCGGGCGAGGGAGAGGAGCAAGCTGATTACGGTATCTTTGTTTATGAAAGGTTACGGTAAATTTAGGCAATCAGGATTAGACTCAGGTTTTGTTTAATTGTAAATAAGTTTAAGATTTATTAAATGAAAATACGGCAGGCGCGGGTTAGAATGTGATCTGGGCGCTTCAGTGGTGAATTTTCTTGGCGAATGATTCGGTCGGGCTTTTTGAAGAAATATTCATTCAGATATGTGGCCTAAGAGTCAACATTCATAAGAAAATGATACTAGTCGTACAGATGATAAGGGCACTTTCCTCGAGATTGATAAGTAGGCATAAATATAAGAGTAGTAATAGTATGTTCTCCTAATATTATTCTATCTCCTTTCTCATGCACCAAATACGCACATTATAACACAACTCATATTAGCCCTGATATAAAATATTCCTTTCAATTCATGCGCTTTTCTGCGAACCGAACCGCATAGAAAATGATTCTGATAAAAAGACAAGAGAAGAAGCTTGGTTTAATAAAGAAGTCAAGTTTTGCTATTTAAAAAGAAGACGAAAGTAGCAGAGAGTAATTGTGAACACTTGCGAGTTGATTGAAACCTCAAATTAAGATAAAAACTTGCTCTTACGTATTTTATCTCATTTTTGTTGAAAAAAAGGTAATGATTGTGTAGGAGAAGACTCAAGGATGGGCGACGTGCAGGATTCTATACCAGATCCACCCCCCGTACCAGGTTGGTCACTCCTAACAGTTATCGAAGTCGGTCGAGTATCGATTGAGCGAGATAGTGAGAGAGCGGGGAGGATGTGAGATCTAAAAAATCAAGTGAGAGGATGGAGGAATTGCGTTACTTTTTGACTCACCTTCAGGAATGATTCTGGCCACAGTTTGAGTTGAGCGGAGAGAAGAGTGAATTGGTAGAATGAGCTTACAGCTAATCGCGCGCGGGTGGCGGATGGACAGGCGGCTGCGGACAATGCAGAACCATTTTCACCTGCCTCACCGCAGTTCGAGCAGATCGACGAGAGTGGTGAGGGATTCATAGGGACAGGGAGTGAAGCCGTAGAGTGAAGTGGTAGAGCAGCAGCAGGGATTTATTAGAGAAATCATATTGAGATTTGAAGTGAGGGACAATTGAATATAAAATTTTCATTGAGATAAGCAGCGAAGATTAGTACGAACATGGAGAAAGCCAGTGATGAGGTGATGGAAATCAAGTTTATAATATATCTAAATAATAATCTCCGCAGAACTAAGAGTGGCTCGAGCGCTCGTAGATGAAGCTGTGAGAGATGAGGCGGCCCAGCGTGCGGAAGCAGCTGCGCCCGCGAGAGAAGGATATCCCACGGCTGCAGAAAGTGCTTCTACAGCAGATTCTGCTGCCGTTGCTCAGGTGCAGTGCCTAATTTGAGTTCTAGAGAAGAGAATTGCATTTTTAGATGAGTATAGAAACTGTTAAGGAGCTGAACGTAGTTGAATGGATGTTTGAAATCTCATGATTCCGAAAAGGTTAAAGAAGAATTTGATTTCATTTAACGGAGTTATTTGCAGAGAGAGCGCGGTCCGAATACATCTTCCTCCATCCCAGTCATCGGAGAATCTTCTTCGGGAAACTCGCAGGTTGTAATCTGCTTGATCATGTACTTCATTTGATTTTCTTATCGACCAGAAGATTTGTTTAAAAATATTGAACAACAGGTTGAGAGTTTTGAAGCTGTGCGGCTTCTCGTGAATGAAGAGCGAATGTTGGTAGAGTTCTGTTGAATAATAATGTAATTGAGTCTTATAAAATGATAATTTGAAGCTAATGGAAGTATAATTTCGCGTAGTTTTTCAATATAACAAAAGGTATGAACACTGCTATCAAGTTTGATTGTAGAGGGTGAAAATGGTTTTTGCCGTGTCTTACTATTTCTGGTTTCTAAACGAAAGTCTAGTTAGTAATGTTTCATATGCAACAGGTTCAAAGAGAAGGCGAGTCGGCTTCCGATGTTTATGTAACATTTGTGAGGCAGCAGAGACAAATAAGGTCAGAACAACTGGTTTTTTCATGGTTGAAATCAGGGTTTTTTTAGTGTGCAAGAAAAAGGTACAGACGCCCGCCAAAGGCAGAAAAAAAACTTTTCACATTTGTTTTTTTTGTTTTTTGGATGGATGAATGATGCCCCTTTGTTCTAAATCCTTATGAATGTAAATGGGACTAGCCACCCCACAGATGCCGAACTTATTTACCAAATAACTTTCCCTTCTCATTACTATGATTTATCGATGAAGGGACTCTCCACCCCTTGAGAGAGTGAAGAATACTGAGAATATCAAGGGACTCGCCACCCCTAATCGTACAAATACAGTGAATACTAAATGTCGGGTTCTTCGAATGAATTGAATCGATTGTTTCTCCTCGTGTGTATGATCTTCTGTTTTCATGGTTCTGTATTTTTCTTTTTTTATTGTTCTGCGTTTCCAATAGCGTATAAAGCATATATATATAAGATTCCCCTTTATCATAAAAAAACAAAGGCCCGCGAAATTTTTTTTGCGTTTCTTATAAGGGTCTCCCCTCATGATTTGGAAAAAACAGAGACCCGCCGACAGAAAGTCTGACATGACTATTTAACCCCTGGTTGAAATGAGCATAGGTGAAATGAATTTGGAATTTTCAGTGAGTGGGAGAGGGAATCTCTAAATTTTTTTTCTCATTTATTCCAGAAAAAATCTGTTCTTGCTGGCTGATGGCTTGTAAACTTTGCATATCTTGCTTTTAACATCTTGTAACAATCATGAGATAAAGATGATGATGATGATAAGGAAAAAAAACATATACATATTCTTCTTCAAACTTTCATCTTTAGAATAAAAAATATATAGGAATTATTTTTGAGTTGAGTAAGGTAGAGATTCGGTAGGTAGGTCGCCCTAGAAATTTTTGTTGCTAGTTGGCAGCTCACCTATAATGAATGTAAAGATTCAACGATTTGTTTAGCAAGTAGTTAAATAATTGTCTCGATTGCAGTCCCACGCACTACGACTCAAATGCAGCCGTTCAGCGTTCAGAAGCTGCTCCACCAGCGGTGAATTCCGCCGGTTTGTTATCATTACCTTTCGAGGTCTCCCAAGACCTTATCAGTACCTTTCGAGGTCTCCCAAGACCTTATCAGTACCTTTCGAGGTCTCCCAAGACCTTATCAGTACCTTTCGAGGTCTCCCAAGACCTCATCAGTACCTTTCGAGGTCTCCCAAGACCTTATCAGTACCTTTCGAGGTCTCCCAAGACCTTATCAGTACCTTTCGAGGTCTCCCAAGACCTTATCAGTACCTTTCGAGGTCTCCCAAGACCTTATCAGTACCTTTCGAGGTCTCCCAAGACCTTATCAGTACCTTTCGAGGTCTCCCAAGACCTTATCAGTACCTTTCGAGGTCTCCCAAGACCTTATCAGTACCTTTCGAGGTCTCCCAAGACCTTATCAGTACCTTTCGAGGTCTCCCAAGACCTTATCAGTACCTTTCGAGGTCTCCCAAGACCTTATCAGTACCTTTCGAGGTCTCCCAAGACCTTATCAGTACCTTTCGAGGTCTCCCAAGACCTTATCGGTACCTTTCGAGGTCTCCCAAGACCTTATCAGTACCTTTCGAGGTCTCCCAAGACCTTATCAGTACCTTTCGAGGTCTCCCAAGACCTTATCAGTACCTTTCGAGGTCTCCCAAGACCTTATCAGTACCTTTCGAGGTCTCCCAAGACCTTATCAGTACCTTTCGAGGTCTCCCAAGACCTTATCAGTACCTTTCGAGGTCTCCCAAGACCTTATCAGTACCTTTCGAGGTCTCCCAAGACCTTATCAGTACCTTTCAAGGTCTCCCAAGACCTTTCGAAACTCTTGAAAATTACTCAATTGAGAACTTCGAGTCCATAGAAATAACTTATTTTGGAGTTCTTTTGATAATTACTAGAAACAGAGTTACTGAATAATTACAGTTATCAATCGTGAACCATGTTCCAGGTGAGTATCAAGAGATCCCTCAAATGAGGTATTTTTCATTGAAAAATATTTAAATTATGATGTGGTTCGATTTCTCTAATATTCTGATTCTCAAAAGCTAATAATCATTAACACAGTTCAAAGGCTGCGGCGTTTTTTTTTTATATTGAATGGAGATTCAAAGGCAGTCCAGGAAACCGTCTTTCTTATACTTTCAACGGGAGGGCAGCGTGTTACCACAATACCAACGAGAAAAAAACGCTATACTTGTGGTGCAGGAGGAAGTGCACCTGCTCCGCCACCGGCGGCTGCCCCCGCTTCCGCTAGAGCGGCTGCCCAAAATGCCCCGCCAAATCTGTCCCATACTCGTCGATTTTTCGTCGACCCTCCAGGTACCTGAATTTTTCAGCATCATAAAAACTAGCGTCATGAAATTTTCCGGAAACACCAGATAACGAAAAACTACCGCAAATAATTAAAAGGCTAGCGAGAAAGGGAAGGGCGTAAATTCGGAGATTGAAGAAACCGAAACGGTAGAAGAAGTTCTAGGGAACAAAAAAAAACAGATTTATTGGCGTAATAGTAAAAAACTATTATTTTATACCGGGTATACCAGACCGTTAGTGCCATACCCATAGGCGCCAATCCGTTGTTTTACAAGGAATAATTGAATGAATGAATGACCTGTGGAAAGAACATTACGCGAACATCATCGAAATGAAGCCTCGATTTATTCGACCAGTTTGAGTGAACGTACAATTTCGTTGGAAATGATGAAGAAAACAGTGTTGAGTGTTCTAGGATTTTATTTATAATTTCCCATTTTTCTTTTCCATATCCCAATTTCCAGATTTTTTTCGAGCAAAAAAAACAACACAAAAAAGCAAAAAGGTCGGGGAAAAAACGAGAAAAAAAAAGGGAAAAAAACTATAATAAACTTTTTTGACTTTGTTTTCTCGACTAAGTCGAAAAACCTTTTTTTCGAAAAATGTAAAAAAACGAAAAATGTGCAACCCTGCTTCGCACTCCATCTACTTCAATTTCACGGAAAATGTTTGGTGAAAATGTTTGAACAAATTTGATTCCACGGAAAAATCGTTAGATGACATTTGCAAAGTCAGTAAAATCAGCTAAAATGGTGTGACGTCAGTGGCATATCGCTTATCGTGATGGCGCTAATAGTAAAAGCGCTAATGTCATACACCCTTTTTAGCGTATAGAGATAAGTTTTTGTAATGATGTTATGAGATTTATCGTTTATTGAGTTCATATAATAGGTTAGATTTGAATATGAAGATTTGGCTGAAGTACTCTAACAGTTGTCAAAAATAATTTTGTATGAGTTATCTTTGGAATGAAAGTTCAAGCGAGAAAATATGTTGTGTATTATATGTATTATATAGATTTTATTAAACATATAATTGAATTCAGAGATTAAATTGTAGTGATGTGTTTGATAAGATATACAATAGCAATTTATTCGATAACTGTGTATTTTGAGACTCTGCATAGTTTTGTATGAATGTGTTGAAATTCGTCTTGATAAAGCTCAATAAGTACATCAATCAATGGTCAGAAAATCACGGATGGGCGTTGAGAAGAGCAACAACCGTATATGATAACAACCGATCGCAGTCATGGAGAAGAATCGATGAGGAAGTCAGAAGACCGAGACAAGGTTATTGAGAGAGAGAGAGATAGCAGCAGAAGTTGAGGCAGAATGGTAGATCGATCTCATCCGGATTAGTTTCGGCTGAGTGACTAGTCACGCAATTTTTTCAATTCCGGGGTTTCAAAACAGTTACAACCGCATTCATGTGGGAAAAAACTTTTTCGTTATGAATACTCCATACGTAATATATATACAGTACCGTGCAGAAGGATACCAAAAAGTATATTTTACAGTGTTTCTCTTCAGTGAACGCGAAATGAAGGCTCAAATTTTTATTAGATAATCTTCATGTTCTTCGAAACATAATTTCAACATAACTTTTGAGATGCAGATTAACTGTGAACAAAATAAGCATAAAATATGAAAAGCAAGAAAAACACAAATTGAGCACATATTCTTAAGTAACCTATGACATCTTCAATAACAACATAACCGTCCAATGCTACCCGAAATTTGATTACCCCAGTCTGATACTTTGCCTCCATACCCTAGCGTCAATGACTGCCTTGCATCTTTGTGGCATAGAGGCCACCAAGTTGCCGATGGTTAAAACCGGGAGGACGTGCCAGGCCTGTTCGAGTTGGGCAAATTTCTCCGCCGCATTGAGAGCAGTCTTGCCCTGGATGGCCTTACCCAGCTCTCTCCACACGTGCTCTATCGGATTTAGGTCCGGTGACTGGCTCGGCCAGTCCATGAGGGTCACTCGACGCTGACAATACCAGTCTTGGACCAAACGCGAAGCGAGCTTTGGATCATTGTCCTGCTGGTATATCCAGCCCCGGGGCATGTTCGAGCGCGCATATGGCAGCATGACGTTCGATAGTATATTTATGTAATCTTCCTTCCTCATAATATGTCAAAAAAACATATGTCAAAAATCTCGAAAAAGACTATTTTAAGAAAAAAATTGCTGAGCTGTTCTGTTTTTTCAAAAACGGCTCCATTTCATTACAGTATGACGTAAATCACGAGCCACACAACATATAAGAATACCGTAATTTTTTGCCTCAGTGGGCGCAAAAACAGAAAAGATATACGACAAAATATACTTTTTGGTATCCTTCTGCACGGTACTGTATATGGTAGAAGATTAAGATATTCGGAAACAAGAAATTGAAAAAAAAGGCACAAACTAGAATAGAATTTTAGTATCCGATCAAAGCAGAAAAAAATGCAGAAAGAACATGATATTTTCCGAACATCACTCGAAAGGAATATTTTTGATGCAGAGGATGACAGCTGGAAAGGCATTCATTGTATTATTAAACTCTAATCAATTTGTTCGCGACTATAAGAAATTAAATAGAAGCTTCATAAAAAAATTTTAAACAGAGTGTAGGATAGGATCTCATTTTCCGGAGATGGTTGAAGCCGGTAACAATAACAATTTTTAAAAAATCGAAGCAGCCGATAAGCGAAAACTTGTTTTCGATCAAGGAAATATGCAACCTAATCCATTATGTAGCAAGCATCCAAGTTGTATCATTCTAGAATGAAAAATGGTTGAAGATGGAGATGGTATCCGGTTTTCACCGTCAACAGCGGCACCGAACAACAACGACGCCGACGGGGAGAGGATCGCTCTTTCCACAGGTTCCATTCTTATCTTGTTGTCCGCTGCCAAGATAGATTTGTTCAGCCTTCTAATAAGCAAGTTTTCCTACTCTGTAACGGATTTCGACGTCACGTCCCCACTTTACGCGTACAACTTTTTCATTTGCACACGTGACACTGTTCTATAGTGGCGCAATAATTGCTATAAAACTTTGTGACTAGCGAGGATTTGGATAGCGAGGACGGTTTAAAAGCTCGTTTGAATTGGTTGAAAGTTACTCACTTCTATGTTATTTCTTGTAAAATTATCAATAGCTTTTTTACTTGTTTCATGGCTTGCTTGTTCAATAAAAAGAAAGTTCATGCCTTCAGAGAACCAATCAACGAGTGCAGTGGCCTCTGGGGGCGGAGCTTCTTCACATGCTGCTGAAAGCTCCGCGGGTAGAGGAGTGGCGGAACGAAGCAACAACCTGTCGAATAGAAGCGCCGATGATGAGTTCCCGACACAGCATAAAGTTGATAACTTTGAACATTGAAAGTCTGCAGTCAATTTGCCTAAAGGTATTGAGAGTAATACTCGGAAAGTTATCACATTGGAAAGATAATTCACGTCAGTATTCGATTTAGATCTTTGAGAAAGGGAAATCTTATCGAATAATTTCCTTGTTGATGAAAGGGTAAGAAGCCGAAGATGAGATAAGAAGCATGTCTTATATCAAACCGAAAAATAACAAAGATTTTCTGTGGGAGAGGAGGGAAGAATTAAATACTTTTGCAGTGAAGAACATTCTTCGAGGCGAAGAAAATAAAGAACACTTCTTTTATTAGAATTTCGTTTGAAATATTATAAATTAATAATTAGCTACAGATTATTCTTCATATTCGCTTCGAGGGTGAGTTATAAACGCTCTTCTAAAACTCGATGTGATGAGAAGAATCGGTTTTGTTGACTTTCTCAAAGTAATCGCTTGTTTTATGAAAAAGGCTTTTCCTTCCCTCAACAATCTGTTCATCTAAATGTTTGTGCATATTATATACAGCTTATTAGAAAAACCAGTTGATTTGCAGTCTGCAATGCAGTTGGCAACGGCCTTCTCGTTTGCTGTTCGTCTGGTTAATGAGATGTTGGAGCAGAGCTTCTCGCTGAGTGAGAGAATCACAGGTACAACGGAATATTAACACATCTCTTTACATTATATGTATCTATTCCCGTGATAGATAGATGTTACATAACTTCATCGTACTATAATCCTGGCTCGGAGACAGATTATACGCTCTTGTTATTCGAGAAAAGCACCAGTGGGTGCTCTCGAGGACACTCATTTTGTCTGCAGAAAGGCAAAAGTAAGGGGGCTCAGAAAGTAGATTTTTGACACCGGAAGTACAATATTATCGGGTTAGTAGATCGTGGCTTGGATAAATTAGAAGTAAGAGATATAGATAAGTTCAGATGATATCGACGTAATGAGCGTTCTATATGCTGTTAATAGAGTATTGTTAGTTCGTCGAGGTGAATTCATTTGAATGATAGTTTGGATTAATGAGGTTGCCTTCAATTCAGTTATGTGGTCGCTCTATGAAAGTCTTGTTCAGAACTGCCCTCTCAAACAGATGAAGGCGTCCTCCGTCTCTTCCCTCTTTCGGTTGAGGAATGCAATGCTCTCATGGTGTGTCCTTCCACAAGCCCTCATCTTGATCTTTTGCCTCTCTACTTTCCTTTTTACATTGCAATGCCAATTGAGCCATGTTCGAAAATTTGGAGAGCAACTGTACCCAAAATATTTTTAGCGGTATGAAGTAAAAAAAATTCTCGCAGGATGTCGAGAGTGTTGTTGAGAAGAGTATTGCAAATAGAAACGACGAATTTATTCAATGTCTATGTAATTGAAGGAAAGCGTAAAAGAGCGCCTGAATGACTCGTGGTCTTGGGTGCGAGTAGTGCTGGACAGGGCGGAGGCTCAACTCAAATATGGTGAGTGTCTTTCCTCACATTATCGCTTCTTTCATCGAGTCACACGACACTTCTGTTCTCATTCATTCAGTCTTTTTCGCTCTTTCTCTATTTTCCCTTTCATCTTATTCTCTGCCTCTCAATATCTCTCTTCATCACTCTCTTTTTCTCTCTCTCTTTCTTTTTTACCTTCGAACACAACTGAAGGCAGCCCATGATTGCAGCGAACGCAATGAAGTCAGTCTGCGCTGCCCAAGTAGCGGCGGCAGAATCACGAGTAACAGCGGGCAAGGCGGAGAAGGAGAGCGGGGGCGGAGGGAAGAAGAAGGGGAGCAACAAGCACACCACCACTCCCAAAGGTCGCCTTCCTCGCCCGCGCTGCGCTTAAAGTCTATCTGCTTTCTGAAAAAAGCTAATGCAAACACAAGTTAGAGTGTACGACGAGGTAAAGAAAAGACTCAGAAGGGAACATTACTTGAATGTTGGCTCAATTTAACGTGTCACGCGTCTTGGAGGAGAGGCGAGTCGCATCACACGATTAGAGGAAGCTGTACCATTAGTGATACGTATTCTCTGTTTGTATGGGATTCTCTATTCTGTATATTCTCTCTCTCTAATGTTAGCCGTTCCTTCAAGATTAGTAAGATCGATATACATTTTTTTTTGCAGACATTAGCTTGTTTTCTGCAAATAAAGAGTCATAATGAGCGGTGATTTGAGTATAACTAGCTGTGATGAATTGTTGTTGTTGTCTTGCCCATAGGTCCTGTCGAGGGGAGTCCTTTTTGGGATAGGTTGGTGGTGAGGATCCTTTTGAGTCCGGAGAGATTTTCTCCGTCTACACTCGCACCGCAGTCATCGATCCTCTTGGCGAGACCCATTCGTTAACCGGAGAAGGGCAAGAGGTTATTTTACTGGCGCCTCGACTCGCCATTGAAAAGTATAGCGGAGTATCGGCTGATGTTTTGTCCGGTGGCATGCCTAGGCCGGTCCGGCATCGCCCTCCTTTGACGAGCTATATATACTACCCAGTTTTGGTCCGCGGCGGGATTTCTCCCGCTACCTCCCAGCACGAATTCTTCGTAGGGAGGCGTCCCTCTATCCGCCACCTGAGGTCGCGCTCGATTCTGGACTGGATAATCCGGCTCCATCCGTGACAGGCTCTAGAGTCACGAATGGCCACTATTGCAAGTGTGTTTCGAGAGCTGTGATGAATAGGGTCTAAAAGCTAAGGTGTTCAAGCACCAAAAATCCAAAATTGACACCAACCGGTGGTGCTTGTGCAGCAAAGACTTCAAAAATGAAATAGGTTTTTCAGCTTTGGAGGAGATTCCGTTGCTGCTGAATCCGCAGCAGCATTCTTCACTGGTGGCGCCCCCTGGTCCGAAGAAGGACTCCTTCGACTTCCTCTTCTCCATAATGAGATCTCACTCAGCCGAGAACGGGGACGACTTTCCTTCCATCGAACTTGACACTCTGAAGGTAGCTTTTATTCAGTCGCAGTTTTCACTCTAAATAGATGTAGCCTTGTCAGCTATTTCTATCATTCAGAAATGTATGTGACATTATTATGAATAGTGACTGTTGATATTAACAATGATTGTTTTCATGCGGAGAGTTGAGCTTGAAATCGCCTTAATTATGCAGAAGCTCTGAGGTGAAAGAGTTAACATTGTTTCTTTCTTCGTTGCAGCCAGTCGCCATCGTAGCAGACTCTCATTTATCTTACATGACGTTGTTGAATAAAATGATGAAATCTCCCGAGGTTCGTGGCACTTTTTATGAATGAGCGCCGCGTGGAGCGGTGGAATGAAAGCGGGCTCAGATTAGAATACTCTGAGCAGCGAAGTTTTACACTAAGGGAGCACATGATATAAAGTACCCGAGAGTGTAGTCCTGTTGACAATCCATTTATGGAAATTTATCATCGATTGGCAACAGTTTTATGAAATTCAGTTTCACTGTAGTAAATTTCTAACTGAATGCAGAATTAGATAGGGGGATTTAGTCGGGAGAATGTTCTTCCAGGCTTGATCATTATTTGAACAAAGAAGTAATACATACATGAATAGTTTGTCTTTAAATAGTATTTCTTTTTCACCGTTCTACAAACTTGATTGATAACCTTTTCTGTTCCATGAATGGTATCAAGATTCAGGGAAACTCCAATGAAGATCGTCTGAATATGGCACCGATTCGCCGCTTCTTCCAGGTATAATTTGTTTGTTAGCATTCTGCATTTTGTTTGTTAAAATCTGTGAAGATAAGCAGGCAGTTCAACACGGCATCTTATTGAAAACACTTTTCAATTTAATCCGTTCATGTATCAGGCTTTTAGATTTAAGTAAGAAAGATATAAAGGTAAGAAAGATTTCAGTAGAAAAGATATAAATCGATATGTAGAAGACAAAATTCCCACCAGCACTAAGTATTGATAACCTAGAATGTTTCTCGTATCAGTCAATGCTTATTTTCTAAACACTATCTTAATTGTATCTTTTTTATATATTGTTTTTATGCACGGAATTAATGAATGAATTAAAAGATGCTGAAGGTTGTCATGAGAAAGTTTTCATTATCCTAATAATATAAAAGTAAAATTCGTGTTCTTATCAGCGTTCCAACTCGGTTTCTTATGCTGGTATGTCATACTCGGACGCGCATGACACACTGACAGAGCCTGTGACGGTGACGCTGCCCTTGGTGGACAAGCCGCACATCCTTACGCCGTCTGGTGCGCGCTTTTCCCCACTTGAACTTTTTCCACTCTTGAATGGAGAGATAGAGGAGGGTGAACTGTTATATTGTGTGCTATCTGAATAGCAGTCGATTATGTCGTGTTGCTCTGTGCCCCTTTTTTGATCTATCTAGAGTTATTGGGAAATTAAAATGTGTAGAAGATATTCAAACAACTTTGAATGTTTTTTACCTTAACATCGGAAATATGTGTATAATATCGCTGAGTTAGCTCAAAATTTAGAATTAAGTGTTTGAAATTGTGGATTGATCGTGTTCAATTCAGCCGACAAAGAGAGCATCTTCGGTGCACCATTTGGGGTGCGGACACCGGCGCAGCACCAGAAGGTTTCTAGTGATCGTGGCTTTTTTTCGTTCTCAACTGCGAGTTTACTTAGTTTGTTAACTCTCAAAACTTCGTATCTCCATCATATTTGATGGAAGGTCGTTCGGGAAAATGAGAAGTCTCAGGATTACATGAGCAGAAATCTATCTAAATTCAATGTTATAGAGTTATTTGCCAAAAGGGGAATGGCTAATTTCATTCTTTATTCTATGCCCGTAAGTAATTCAGACAAGAAACAAATTACTGATAAACAAAATTTGCATGGTCTACATTGTACATGAAGCTTAGTAGCGGTGTGTAAAAGGGCGGGGAGGACTTTGAAACTAATGAAAAATCACAAGTCTTAATTAAGTATCAAAAACAAGACTAACTGGCACAATCACATTCACAGGCAACGAAAGAAGTTGCTTTCTAAATTTAAGGCTACTAGCTTCGTTGATAACATCAAATGGAAGAGAGTTCCAAACAGACATTCAACGGTTAACACAGGTCGATAATAAGGTCTTATTGATGCGGTGAGGCGGAATAAGTCTTAGTTGATGCGAATGCCGAGTGAAACGCTTAACAGCCGAGATTTCGTATAAATGATCGGTGTCTATGTCTAAGCTGTTATATAGAATGAAAAGTAGATCGTGGATAGCTCGAGGCTCTTAAGTCCTAACATTGAACCGAAATAGGATTGATTGTAAATGACAGCTCGAAAGTAACTGCATTGTGGTCACTTCCATGGAAAATATCTTTAACTTTACAATCGGAAATAAAAGGTGCATTCGAGAG
Organism: Allodiplogaster pararmata; assembly: GCA_964056735.1. Classification (NCBI taxonomy): domain Eukaryota; kingdom Metazoa; phylum Nematoda; class Chromadorea; order Rhabditida; family Diplogasteridae; genus Allodiplogaster; species Allodiplogaster pararmata. Next base: position 41,337,742 of record OZ057408.1, on the reverse strand, counting down.
CAACAGGTCAAGAGTAATGTCGTTTCTAGTGGGATTGTAAACATACTGCGTTAAGAATGTATCACTCATAAATTCAAGGAACAGTTCATACTGTTCACGTCTGTGCGATATAAGAGTGGCATAAATTATGAATGGGAAATCGAAGTCGCCAACGATCATCGCAGGCTTAGGACTCAATTTGTCACAATAAACTATCTTTGAGAGAAGAATAAGTCCATGAAGGATATCGATACGCACAAAAAAGTTTGTTATCGAATATCGGGATTTTTTTATTTGACTGGTCTTTAAGTTTCGAATTCTAATCACTTCTCAAGAAAAATCAATTCTAATCAAGAAAATATAGGAAAGAATACAATTTCAATTTTCAAAAATAACTTTTTTAGAGTCTCAGTACAAATGTAAAGGAATCACGCCCAAAAATTGAATTGTGCTCTCAGTTTTTGAAAATTAATAGGATGGGTAGAAACTCTATACGTTTCTTCTTCTCACTTTTTCTGATTAAATGGTGAAAAAAAGCTTTACAAAGCAGAACGATTGAAATCTTGATGTTGTTATTCGATGTATTTTTTTTCTCCTGAAAATGTCATGATAATCTACTCGTCTAACTTCGTCATATGCTTCGCTTTCAGATAGCAGAAGAGCATGGTCATGAGAACGCAGTCCATCAATCACTCGCCACGCCTGGGACTCATTTTGTCCACCGAGTTCATTCTGCAGGAGATTTGAGCTGTAAGCCCTCTTTTACAATATTTCATAAAGCTCTTTAACTTTAGGAATTGAACCAACGATAAGTAATCAAACAATTGTCAGGCAAACTATTTTGCTATCGCATTAAGTGATGTTTTATAAAAAGACCGAGTAGGAAAGTCCCGAAAATTTTAAAGCTAATAGACCGGCAATCTACATTAATATAAATACAAGTTCAAGTTCAGGCTAGTTCTCGCAATTGATATTTTCTTTTATCGTGGCAGGGTTAGGTATTGGACTGTCTCCCTAGGCGTTGTATTGTCCATTGCACACGGTTCAAAAGGCGGTCACATCTGACAGCGCATGTCGGAGGTAGGGAGAAAGGTGGCCCCCTCCTATGGAAGGATTGATAGAGAGATCGGAATTATAGGCTTGATTCTTTCTAGAATTTGCAATGTTCAACACTAGGGATTTAAGTGAGAAAAAAAGGAAAAAAAAAGTTTAACGGGAAAATGAGAGAGAGAAAAGAAAATATAAAAATGAAAGAGTATGAAGTGCGAAAGGCTTTTTTTCACTTTGAAGTTTGAATTTTTTATTACGCATTGTTCCACAACATCGCGAGGAAAAAATCTCGTTAATTTCAGGGATATAACATAGGATTTGATGGTTTCGAAAGCGCAATTCAATGATTTTTTTTGGAGAAATAGAGGACGGAATCAAAGATTGGATATATTCATCACATAACAACCGCTCTGGAAGAGGTAAAAAGTTGGTATTTGATTTGAAAGCATAGTGGATTTTAGTGTGCCAGTCCGCACTTTCGTCGATAGCAGAGAAGGGGGGAGAAGCTTCAGAGGAGATGGATTGCGATGAAACCGCCGCTCCGGAGGGATTCGAGCCCATGACGATCGAGATGATCAAGGAAGGCTTCAAAAAGTTAGTTCATTATCGTTAAGTGTCTGATCGGAAGTTTGATCATCCTCGAGGTGTTTTTTTCTGCCGCACTGCGGGTAGAAAGGATAGTCTTACCAAATGTTTTGATTTCTCTTTTAATTTTTTTTGTTGCAGAATCCGAAATGATTTCTTGCATCGGGTCTTCGGTCGATGGAGAAACGTACTATCACTCATGGCTAAGGTTAATAATTCCAAAATGATGTTAAATTTCGGTTATTTATAAGTGCTTCTCGTGCATTGAGGAATGCACAATGATCCCGAAGTTGAAAATTTTTTTCTGAACTAGTTATCACAACTATTTTGGAAAATCGCCAAATACTTAATTGTTGCATGTTAGACTAGGGAGAATTTTGACCAGCAGCCCTTGAGAGGTTTTGTAACTCATAAGTGAAATGAGCTGAGATGTGTGATGCGCAGGAAATGCAATCGGAGCTGCTGACTGCCCTGGGTGGCTCTCTGAGTGCTTCTGCGCTGTTGACGGAGATGGGCGGCTTCCAGCTGAGACAGTCACTCTTCCGGCGCAAGATGGAGAAGTACAGGGGCTCTTGCATGAAAGACGTCTCTCTTGAGGTGACTGCTGAAGTATCTAGATTTTTCTCTCATTATAAGGTTCGCCTCAATCGAAGAGGTACATACACTTTAAGACCCATTCAACCTGTACGAAGATCTTCAAAAAAACCGCAGACTTGCCCGAGGTTTCAGAAAGGTCTCTCGAACTGATATCGCATTCAGGGGTTAAATATTCATGTCAGACCTTCTGTCGGCGGACCTGTTTTTCCAAATCATAAGGGTGGTTCCTTATGTAAAACAAAAAAATTTCGCGGGCTTCATTGTTTTTCATCCATCCTTTTTTCCGACTTTGGTGGGCTTGGGTTTCTGTACCTTTTTCTTGCACACTAAAAAAAACCTTTGTTCGCAATGTATTTCGGT
>OZ057408.1:41260171-41330171 GCA_964056735.1 Allodiplogaster pararmata | reverse complement strand
TCTGTGCCAGGGAAATTTGGGGAGCGTCTGTCCGTTTGAGGCCTTTAATTAGTCGTGTTGTGCTTCTTGCTGATTTGTCGACCTCTTTAGGGGCTTGTTTAGCTAATTTTCTGGCAAAAGCGTTTGAGGCAGATGTTGGGCATAGACTTTTCCCGTCGTGGCTGATGGTCAAGTGCGTCGGTTTAATTGATTTGCCGTCGATAGCCTTTATCGTTTTCCAGAGTTTGTTGCCCGGTTCGTTGTGGCTAATTTCAGATATGTACTTTTCCCAAGCCTTCCTCTTTTCGAGGTTGATGCGGAAGGAGATTTCGGCCATTATTGAGGGGAGTGAGGGGTCCGTAGGATTGTCCCTCCTCATTTGGTCCCGTTCTGCAATTAGCTTCTTCACATCTTCACTCAAGTGAGGCGTGTATTTTGGCACCTTTCCACGGGGAATGTTGTTCTTAGCCGCTTTGGTCAAGGTGGTGGTCAGGAATTTGTGCATCTGAACTGAGTTGCCGGCGAATGGGAAATCCATGAGAATCTTGTTGATGTCCCTTTCGAAGCCTTCCCAATTCGCTTTGTTGTAATTTGTATAACAACGTGCGTTTGAGATGCTGGATGGCTGTGTTTCGACGTCAATCAGGCATGGGAGGTGGTCAGAGTTCATTCTGTTGATTGTTGACCAGTTGCAGTCGATGGCTATGTCGTTCGAGGCGAGAGTGATGTCTGGTGATGCTTTTTGTCTTGTGGGCATCTTTGAGTTGTTGAGACATACAAGATCGCTGTCGTCAATGAAGTCGCATAGTTCATCTCCTCTGCTATCCTCCGTACCTTCACTCCAAACTTTATTGTGTGCGTTGAAGTCTCCACCGACAATGAATGGTTTCTTCTGTGTTAGGAGTCGGTTGAAGTTCGGCGCGTATGTGTTGGGGCATGACGATCGAGGTGGGATGTAAATGTTGCAGATTCTTATGGTTCCTTGGTCGGTTGGCACGTCCACGCTGAGTGTTTCGGCTGTCTGGTCCGTTGTTGGGGAGGTCACGTTAGCATAGCGAATATTCTCTTTGACTAGTATCGCAAGTCCGCCTCCAAAGTTGGAGCGGTCTTTTCTTATGATCGTGTAACCTACGATATTCGGAGATGGAATATTAGCATCCATTTTGGTTTCTTGGATGAGTGCTACGTGAACATTCAACTCATGTAAAAGGTCCTCTAGCTCGGTTAGTCGGGCTCTCAGTCCATTAGCGTTCCATTGGATTATCCTCAGGTTAGCTACCGTCTGGGAGGCAGTCTGCTGGATCGGGGCTCTCTCACAAATTCTACATCTCCATTGGGGGTTCCAATCATTAAGATTGTTAAGGTTGGAACAGCGGAAATGTACCCATTTCTTACATTTGCTACAATTAACACAATTCGAAGGCGCGTTAAGAGAGCATACAGAACAAGGCCATCTTGGGCCTGGGTTAGTCTCGATACCAGCGATTTGGAGGAGTGTTCGGATCAGAGACGCTGGGTCTTTCTGATCCGTGTTAGAAAAAATGAGGTTTCGGGGGAAGCCGTCCTCGTTGTCCCTTGCGGGAGATTCCATTGGGAAGTTTTGTTTGGAGGTCCATTGGGTCCGACGCCATGTAGCGTCGTCCACAGTCGCACCGCGTGTAGGTGACCTCCGTCGCGACCTAAAAAAAGAGAGTGTTCATAACCAAGTCTTCGATGCGAGATGCTTGCCGGCAACAACAACAACAACAAGGGTGGGGATTATTCTAACCAAGAGTATCTAGGATGGGGATTGTTCTAACCAAGAGTATCTAGGAGGATGTGGATTATTCTAACCAAGGCTTTCTAGGAGGGTGGGGATTATTCTAACCAAGGGTATCTAGGAGGGTGGGGATTATTCTAACCAAGAGTATCTAGGAGGATGGGGATTATTCTAACCAAGAGTATCTAGGAGGGTGGGTATTATTCTAACCAAGGGTATCTAGGAGGGTGGGTATTATTCTAACCAAGGGTGTCTAGGAGGTGGGGATTATTCTAACCAAGGGTATCTAGGAGGGTGGGGATTATTCTAACCTACACTGAAAGTTTAATTTTCCTAAACTTTTTCTCTTGGTTTGTTGAACAGCACGGTAGGCTGAATAAGTTTTCAAATAGAATCAACAGCGTTATTTAGGAAGTATGATCAGATAATTAGGTGTACGTCCGGAGAGGACAAGAATGTAAGAACGTGCTCGATCTCATTTTTTTAGCTTCTGCTCCGTACTCGTAGAGTGGTCTTTTTTTCAACTTTCTGAAAGTACAGCAGACCTATGATCAAATCGATGAGACCGAATTTTAAGACGGAATCCGACCTGCTGCGTGCGAACGCGTCGATGGCAGCCCAATTAGTCGACAGGGCAAACATTCCAGGAGGTAAGGTAAATTTATAGTAGCTCTTTCAGAGAAGTCTTCAATGATTCTGGTGTGTTTATGACCAATATAATAATCACTCATGAATAGAGAAAGTTTCACGGTTGTTGATAATCATAGGGGGAGTTTTTCTATCTCTCTCTCTCTTTCTCTAACTCTTTCTCTCTCTATTTCTCTTTCCATTTATCTCTTTTTTGTTTGTTTTTGTCTAACTGGCTTTTTCTCTTTCTAACTCTCTTAAACTGTTCTCAGGGAGCGCTTCATCTGCTGCAGCGGAAGATTATTCGCGGTTGCCAACCCACATTCTGGATCGAATCTTTATCAAGTTCTCTAATTTTCAGTTCATTTAAGAACAAAAAGTTTATCTCTATGCTTAATATTCAACAGAAAATCAGGCTTACGATTTTGAGGATCGGCTGGCAGATTGTGTTGGGCTCAGATTTTTTTGGGATTAGCTTTTCTAGGATCCATAGTTTGTAATCATACTCTGAGAATCCCTCAATTTTAATATAATTTTATTGGGTTTTGTTGTGTTACTCATTTACGCGTGATCAAATTAGTGGTATACTGTAATTTATTTATTTATTTTATCGACATTTTTCAATGCAAAGTTATGGTGAGACACATTGTAAATGATATATACATAAGTCATTGGTCTTATATACATAAGTCTTGTCATTGGCGATCTTCCAACTCATTTTAAGGTCTGCAATCACCCTTCTTTTAGCTAAAATACTCAGGCCAACTATATTCTGACGATCTCAATAACATGGGAAGGCTAAGACGGTAATCCGGCTGTGGGAAAAATCGATAAAAGAGACTTCTAGAAACGTTCTCAGAACATTCTCTAGGAGATCAGAATCCTTCCGGTATATTGGATTCCATAGACAAGAGGCAAATTCTAGATGAGGTCGAACATATATGACGCTGCCGTTTTGATTTTTTGCCATAAATTTACTTTTCGATGATTTTTATTTGTTTTATGGCAGATTCTAGCAAAATAGCCTTATTTAATGGCGCTGCCATCAAAATAGCCTTATTTTATTGCGCTGCCGTCAAAAATCAATTAATTTATGGCGCTGCCATCAAAATAATTGATTTTATGGTGAATGGCACAATTTCATTGAAAAGTTCCTTCATCAGTCCACTCCCACTACACTAAAAGATCCCACTACACTATTTCGTCTATTTCGTAGCTATTCACCAAATTTAATAACAGAATCATATATCAACAAAGCGAGCAACCAATACGGACCGGGTTTGCACGAACGCTATACTATTTTCGATTCGCGATAGAGAAAATAGTACAGCGTTCGTGCAAACCCGGTTCGTATTGGTTGCTCGCTTTGTGCATATATGATTCTGTTATTAAATTAGGTGAATAGAAACGAAATAGTGATGTGGGATCTTTTAGTGTAGTGGGAGTAGACTGATGAAGGAACTTTTCAATGAAAATGTGACATTCACCATAAAATCAATTATTTTGATGGCAGCGCCATAAAATAATTGATTTTTGATGGCAGCGCAATAAAATAAGGCTATTTTGCTAGAATCTGCCATAAAACAAATAAAAATCATCGAAAAGTACATTTATGGCAAAAAATCAAAACGGCAGCGTCATATATGTATTGAAACACTTAACAAGTACTTAGGAGTCATTGATAATTATATAGCGGAGCATAGCGAGCGTACATCGCTTTAGTTACCTTCATAGTTCGTTCAAGATTTGCGTCATGTCTGCGAAGAGATGGGACTAGTTGGACTCCAAGGTCTCTCACTTGAGTAGAAACTTTTAGAACATTGTTATTCAGGTGGTAATTAAAAATACGAGAAGTTTTGCCTGAGCGTAGATGATAAGTCTTGTTCGAAGATAAAGAAAGATGGTTGGCTACGCTTCAAGTACAAACAGTATCTAGACAATTCTGTAATTCGATAGTTTGTTCAGTTAGATTGTGAGCACTGTGAGATACATATAAATTGATATCGCCTAGTATGCTTGATAACGTAAATTCGGATAAGGGCTTAGCACGTAATTCAATTCGCTAATGAAGCGGTCCTAATACGGAACCCTGCGACACCCCAGATGTCGCAGGTTGGGGAGCAGACATTGTCTCGCCCATTCGTACAGAAAAATTACGACCATCAATAAAAGATTCTAGCCAAGACATCAAAGATGGCTTCGAACCTTAACGTGCTAGCTTTGTCAACAATTTAGATATACTTATCGTGTCTAAAGCCTCAGTAAAGTCTAAATGAATCACATCGACTGGTAAGCCCCTACTGATATCTTGTGTGCAGTCATCTTCACATACTAAAATATTGGTAACAATAGAAGCGCAGGAGCGAAAACCATGTTGATTTTCGGGTAATAATTCGAATTTAGCCAATTGTTCATCGTTAATCGCTCTTATCAAGCGTTCCATGGCTTTAGAAGCAGGGGAAAGAATGGATATTGGTCGGTACGAGGACGGTTGGGCAGAGTCTTTCGCTGGCTTAGGGATAGCAGTAATCAGATAATGTTTCCATACAGAAGGGGTCTTACCTAGAAATTGTAAATGTGAGTGAGCGGAAGAGCGAGTGATTTGGCACACTTTTTGAAGACTATCTGGGGAATTCGATCCGCACCGACGCTACCAGTAGGTTTGAGCTTGGAGAGAACTTCTTAAACATTATATGGCAAGAGCAAATGATCATCTGGTTGAGAAGGAATAGAATCATCGTATATGGGAGGAGGAAAGCCACCGTCTTTAGTGAAAGAATATGCAACTCGGAAGCTAATAAATCAAATTTCGAGATAGAGTCAACAACAGTACAATCAGTAGCAGTTTGTAAACAACCCGGGGGAGCTGATCTAGGTTTAGTGAAGGAAGCAATATGGCAATGCAAGTCAGCTGCTCTCTTCAACTTTTTCCTCTCACAATACTTATTACATTTCTTAATTTGTTTGAGAAGCATAGGTCACCTAAATTTATCAGAAAAATTTTCGCGGGCGGGGGGCCGGGCGGGGTTTTGTGTACCAATTCGATTTCTTATTGTATTTTCTTAGATTTACATTCAAGTAATGAAAAATTTTGAATTTCCCAGCAGAGTTTTATTGTAAATGATTTTTCAATTGAGTTTTTGACCGTAACTTTTTCCACTTGAATAAAATGGTAAATGGACTGCTTCATACTTCATCAAACACCATAATAAAACATAAGGAAATGAATCTGCATCTGATAAAAGCTTATGAACGTGAGAAACAAAATTTCCTTCGTCGGCGGGGGGCCGGGAGGTTTTTGTACCCCTTGGTAACCTATGTTGAGAAGGTCTGAACTAGCTTTCATATAAAGAGTGCGATTTTTAGTTGTAATAGTTGTAGTAATACACTATCTTTGTCTGCTGCAGAGTCCGCGCCTTGCAACCAGCGGCTGCTGCTCGGATAACTGGAATGTTCTCTGATCTCCCAGCCACAACCGCTGTTCTCATTCTCCAGAACAACGAATTACTCAAGTAAGCGTAGAGGATTTAATTTACTATCTTTGTGAGAAATGAGTTATTTCTTGAGTTATGTCAAGAAGCACAAGTCAATGGTCGTCTGAAGTTTTAATAAAAGTGTATTTCGTTTACAAAATTCATTCTTTTAGTTAACTCAGGATGAGTATTCCTTTTAAAGTGTTGCAAAGTAAGAATTCAATTGGAAATTGTGTCGTACAAGAGGTTAAGACATTTTTATTAACCTAGGTGACCTTCACTTTTCGAAGTGTCTAATGAGGAGAAAGGGGAAGGTAGAGAAAGACTTGAGGTTGATGAAAGGGGTAGGTAGAGAAAGACTTGAGGTTGATGAAAGGGGTAGGTAGAGAAAGACTTGAGGTTGATGAAAGGGGTAGGTAGAGAAAGACTTGAGGTTGATGAAAGGGGTAGGTAGAGAAAGACTTGAGGTTGATGAAAGGGGTAGGTAGAGAAAGACTTGAGGTTGATGAAAGTAGTAGGTAGAGAAAGACTTGAGGTTGATGAAAGGGGTAGGTAGAGAAAGACTTGAGGTTGATGAAAGGGGTAGGTAGAGAAAGACTTGAGGTTGATGAAAGGGGTAGGTAGAGAAAGACTTGAGGTTGATGAAAGGGGTAGGTAGAGAAAGACTTGAGGTTGATGAAAGGGGTAGGTAGAGAAAGACTTGAGGTTGATGAAAGGGGTAGGTAGAGAAAGACTTGAGGTTGATGAAAGGGGTAGGTAGAGAAAGACTTGAGGTTGATGAAAGGGGTAGGTAGAGAAAGACTTGAGGTTGATGAAAGGGGTAGGTAGAGAAAGACTTGAGGTTGATGAAAGGGGTAGGTAGAGAAAGACTTGAGGTTGATGAAAGGGGAAGGTAGAGAAAGACTTGAGGTTGATGAAAGGGGTAGGTAGAGAAAGACTTGAGGTTGATGAAAGGGGTAGGTAGAGAAAGACTTGAGGTTGATGAAAGGGGTAGGTAGAGAAAGACTTGAGGTTGATGAAAGGGGTAGGTAGAGAAAGACTTGAGGTTGATGAAAGGGGAAGGTAGAGAAAGACTTGAGGTTGATGAAAGGGGTAGGTAGAGAAAGACTTGAGGTTGATGAAAGGGGTAGGTAGAGAAAGACTTGAGGTTGATGAAAGGGGAAGGTAGAGAAAGACTTGAGGTTGATGAAAGGGGTAGGTAGAGAAAGACTTGAGGTTGATGAAAGGGGAAGGTAGAGAAAGACTTGAGGTTGATGAAAGGGGTAGGTAGAGAAAGACTTGAGGTTGATGAAAGGGGTAGGTAGAGAAAGACTTGAGGTTGATGAAAGGGGTAGGTAGAGAAAGACTTGAGGTTGATGAAAGGGGAAGGTAGAGAAAGACTTGAGGTTGATGAAAGGGGTAGGTAGAGAAAGACTTGAGGTTGATGAAAGGGGTAGGTAGAGAAAGACTTGAGGTTGATGAAAGGGGTAGGTAGAGAAAGACTTGAGGTTGATGAAAGGGGTAGGTAGAGAAAGACTTGAGGTTGATGAAAGGGGTAGGTAGAGAAAGACTTGAGGTTGATGAAAGGGGAAGGTAGAGAAAGACTTGAGGTTGATGAAAGGGGTAGGTAGAGAAAGACTTGAGGTTGATGAAAGGGGTAGGTAGAGAAAGACTTGAGTTTGATGAAAGGGGAAGGTAGAGAAAGACTTGAGGTTGATGAAAGGGGTAGGTAGAGAAAGACTTGAGGTTGATGAAAGGGGTAGGTAGAGAAAGACTTGAGGTTGATGAAAGGGGAAGGTAGAGAAAGACTTGAGGTTGATGAAAGGGGTAGGTAGAGAAAGACTTGAGGTTGATGAAAGGGGTAGGTAGAGAAAGACTTGAGGTTGATGAAAGGGGAAGTTAGAGAAAGACTTGAGGTTGATGAAAGGGGTAGGTAGAGAAAGACTTGAGGTTGATGAAAGGGGTAGGTAGAGAAAGACTTGAGGTTGATGAAAGGGGAAGGTAGAGAAAGACTTGAGGTTGATGAAAGGGGTAGGTAGAGAAAGACTTGAGGTTGATGAAAGGGGTAGGTAGAGAAAGACTTGAGGTTGAGGAAAGGGGAAGGTAGAGAAAGACTTGAGGTTGATGTTGTTGTTGTTGTTGCCGGCAAGCATCCCGCATCGAAGACTTGGTTATGAACACTCTCTTTAATGAGAGAAGTTCTCGTGTTCTTCGGACAAGATGCGTCCGGAGAAGGGTTTTGATGTCCTTTGCAGTCCTGAGACTGTCATGCTGCACCTTGTGAAGGCGGACATCGTTGTAGCAACCTGTTGATGCTATAGGCCTTGTGAGTGGGTGGTCAAGCCGGCCTAGCATCGTTTTGGGTGGGAGTAGAGACGTCTCGCCTGTCGTTGACCGGAGATAGGCAAGAGGCTATTTGACTGGCGCCTCGACTCGCCATTGAAAAGTATAGCGGAGTATCGGCTGATGTTTTGTCCGGTGGCATGCCCAGGCCGGTCCGGCATCGCCCTCCTTTGACGAGCTATACTACCCAGTTTTGGTCCGCGGCGGGATTTCTCCCGCTACCTCCCAGCACGAATTATTCGTAGGGAGGCATCCCTCTATCCGCCACCTGAGGTCGCGCTCGATTCTGGACTGGATGATCCGGCTCCATCCGTGACAGGCTCTTAAGGCTGTAGAATCACGAATGGCCACTGTTGCCAGTGTGTTTCGAGACTTGAGGTTGATGAAAGGGGTAGGTAGAGAAAGACTTGAGGTTGATGAAAGGGGTAGGTAGAGAAAGACTTGAGGTTGATGAAAGGGGAAGGTAGAGAAAGACTTGAGGTTGATGAAAGGGGTAGGTAGAGAAAGACTTGAGGTTGATGAAAGGGGTAGGTAGAGAAAGACTTGAGGTTGATGAAAGGGGTAGGTAGAGAAAGACTTGAGGTTGATGAAAGGGGTAGGTAGAGAAAGACTTGAGGTTGATGAAAGGGGTAGGTAGAGAAAGACTTGAGGTTGATGAAAGGGGTAGGTAGAGAAAGACTTGAGGTTGATGAAAGGGGTAGGTAGAGAAAGACTTGAGGTTGATGAAAGGGGTAGGTAGAGAAAGACTTGAGGTTGATGAAAGGGGTAGGTAGAGAAAGACTTGAGGTTGATGAAAGGGGTAGGTAGAGAAAGACTTGAGGTTGATGAAAGGGGTAGGTAGAGAAAGACTTGAGGTTGATGAAAGGGGAAGGTAGAGAAAGACTTGAGGTTGATGAAAGGGGTAGGTAGAGAAAGACTTGAGGTTGATGAAAGGGGTAGGTAGAGAAAGACTTGAGGTTGATGAAAGGGGTAGGTAGAGAAAGACTTGAGGTTGATGAAAGGGGTAGGTAGAGAAAGACTTGAGGTTGATGAAAGGGGTAGGTAGAGAAAGACTTGAGGTTGATGAAAGGGGTAGGTAGAGAAAGACTTGAGGTTGATGAAAGGGGAAGGTAGAGAAAGACTTGAGGTTGATGAAAGGGGTAGGTAGAGAAAGACTTGAGGTTGATGAAAGGGGAAGGTAGAGAAAGACTTGAGGTTGATGAAAGGGGTAGGTAGAGAAAGACTTGAGGTTGATGAAAGGGGTAGGTAGAGAAAGACTTGAGGTTGATGAAAGGGGTAGGTAGAGAAAGACTTGAGGTTGATGAAAGGGGAAGGTAGAGAAAGACTTGAGGTCTATGAAAGGGGAAGGTAGAGAAAGACTTGAGGTTGATGAAAGGGGTAGGTAGAGAAAGACTTGAGGTTGATGGAAGGGGTAGGTAGAGAAAGACTTGAGGTTGATGAAAGAGGTAGGTAGAGAAAGACTTGAGGTTGATGAAAGGGGAAGGTAGAGAAAGACTTGAGGTTGATGAAAGGGGAAGGTAGAGAAAGACTTGAGGTTGATGAAAGGGGTAGGTAGAGAAAGACTTGAGGTTGATGAAAGGGGTAGGTAGAGAAAGACTTGAGGTTGATGAAAGGGGTAGGTAGAGAAAGACTTGAGGTTGATGAAAGGGGTAGGTAGAGAAAGACTTGAGGTTGATGAAAGGGGAAGGTAGAGAAAGACTTGAGGTTGATGAAAGGGGAAGGTAGAGAAAGACTTGAGGTTGATGAAAGGGGTAGGTAGAGAAAGACTTGAGGTTGATGAAAGGGGTAGGTAGAGAAAGACTTGAGGTTGATGAAAGGGGTAGGTAGAGAAAGACTTGAGGTTGATGAAAGGGGAAGGTAGAGAAAGACTTGAGGTTGATGAAAGGGGTAGGTAGAGAAAGACTTGAGGTTGATGAAAGGGGTAGGTAGAGAAAGACTTGAGGTTGATGAAAGGGGAAGGTAGAGAAAGACTTGAGGTCTATGAAAGGGGAAGGTAGAGAAAGACTTGAGGTTGATGAAAGGGGTAGGTAGAGAAAGACTTGAGGTTGATGAAAGGGGAAGGTAGAGAAAGACTTGAGGTTGATGAAAGGGGAAGGTAGAGAAAGACTTGAGGTTGATGAAAGGGGAAGGTAGAGAAAGACTTGAGGTTGATGAAAGGGGTAGGTAGAGAAAGACTTGAGGTTGATGAAAGGGGTAGGTAGAGAAAGACTTGAGGTTGATGAAAGGGGTAGGTAGAGAAAGACTTGAGGTTGATGAAAGGGGTAGGTAGAGAAAGACTTGAGGTTGATGAAAGGGGAAGGTAGAGAAAGACTTGAGGTTGATGTTGTTGTTGTTGCCGGATGTAGCCGGCTTCGAAGAACGTCTGTGTACTTCGTTTCTTGTTTTTTTTTTTTTTTTTTTTTTCTTATATTTTCAAGAACGCTGCGACATCCAGCGGCTTGGTCCAGAGGTCGATTGGAGACAGCGCGGTCGGGTGGCATGGGCAGTTGAAGAGATGCGCAACGTCGTGAGGTCCGGAAGAGCAATCGGGACACACGTCGGGGATGGATTCGTCAATGCGGTGGAGGTAGTTGTTGGTGAATCTGCTGAATCCCGAACGGAGCTGGCTGAGCGTGCATCTAGTCTTGCGGGGTAACTCCTTCTCTTCTTCCTGGATAAGGGGCGGAGGTCTGCCTCCCAGGATGACGGCACCCTTCAACGATTGGAGTTCGTTCGAGACCATCATCGAGTGTACGGTGTTTGCGACTGATTTCCCATTGTTCGGGTCCTTTGACATCTGTTTCGCGGCTTCGACAGTCTTCTTGCAGCTCAACACGAGGTTGTTCTTCATTGCGCGAGGGGGAGCCGGGCAGTCGAGGAGGCCGTGGTGGATGTGTTCTGGGTCCAACGATCTCGCGAGGTACTGCGCGGCGAGCATGTTCAGATGGGATTTGGTGCGCATGACCTTTGATTCGCGATGAATATGGTCAGTGTCGGCCATTTGATGATTCCCTGTCACGACGCGGAGTCCGGAGTTCTGAGAACGTTGGATTTTGGCGTGAGCGGAGTCCGAGAGGAAGGTGGACCAGGCGGGTGCGGCGTAGTTGCAGATCGCTTGCGAGATGGCTTTGAACGTGAGGCGGAGGGTTTCTTTTTGGTTGCCCCAGGTGCTTCCGGCTAAGGCTTTCAGTACGTTATTGCGCTGCGACATCCGTCTCGCGATGTCTTTGGCATGATGGCTGAATGTGAACATCGAGTCGTACGTGACGCCGAGTAGCTTGGCCTGGTTGACGGTGGGGACGGGTGATCCGCAGATTGATATGTCCAGAGTAGACTTGAATTCACGACTGAACGGGGTGAAAAGCATGAGCTGGCTCTTGGTCGGGGAAATGATGAGTGACCGTTCTTTGAGGAAGGTTTCAATTTTCGTGATGGCCCTGCGTAGATTTTCGGAGGCGACGTTGATGTCGGGATCTGACGCCCAGATCGTGATGTCATCAGCATACGAGATGACGTTCGTGTGGGCATCGTCTGTGGGAAGATCGCGGAGGTAAAGGTTGAAAAGCGTGGGCGAGAGGGCGCTGCCTTGTGGGATTCCGTTTCTGAAGAGTCTGGAACTTGATACCGAGTCGCGGAAGCTTGTGCGTCCTGTTCTTCCTCTAAGGTAAGAGGCGAGCCATTTTTTAATGTAGTTCGGCGCGGTTGTTGTCTCAATGAGGTCGATGAGCTTGACGATGTCGATACACTTGAGGTTGATGAAAGGGGAAGGTAGAGAAAGACTTGAGGTTGATGAAAGGGGTAGGTAGAGAAAGACTTGAGGTTTATGAAAGGGGAAGGTAGAGAAAGACTTGAGGTTGATGAAAGGGGAAGGTAGAGAAAGACTTGAGGTTGATGAAAGGGGTAGGTAGAGAAAGACTTGAGGTTGATGAAAGGGGTAGGTAGAGAAAGACTTGAGGTTGATGAAAGGGGTAGGTAGAGAAAGACTTGAGGTTGATGAAAGGGGAAGGTAGAGAAAGACTTGAGGTTGATGAAAGGGGTAGGTAGAGAAAGACTTGAGGTTGATGAAAGGGGTAGGTAGAGAAAGACTTGAGGTTGATGAAAGGGGTAGGTAGAGAAAGACTTGAGGTTGATGAAAGGGGTAGGTAGAGAAAGACTTGAGGTTGATGAAAGGGGTAGGTAGAGAAAGACTTGAGGTTGATGAAAGGGGTAGGTAAAGAAAGACTTGAGGTTGATGAAAGGGGTAGGTAGAGAAAGACTTGAGGTTGATGAAAGGGGAAGGTAGAGAAAGACTTGAGGTTGATGAAAGGGGTAGGTAGAGAAAGACTTGAGGTTGATGAAAGGGGAAGGTAGAGAAAGACTTGAGGTTGATGAAAGGGGAAGGTAGAGAAAGACTTGAGGTTGATGAAAGGGGTAGGTAGAGAAAGACTTGAGGTTGATGAAAGGGGTAGGTAGAGAAAGACTTGAGGTTGATGAAAGGGGAAGGTAGAGAAAGACTTGAGGTTGATGAAAGGGGTAGGTAGAGAAAGACTTGAGGTTGATGAAAGGGGAAGGTAGAGAAAGACTTGAGGTTGATGAAAGGGGTAGGTAGAGAAAGACTTGAGGTTGATGAAAGGGGTAGGTAGAGAAAGACTTGAGGTTGATGAAAGGGGTAGGTAGAGAAAGACTTGAGGTTGATGAAAGGGGTAGGTAGAGAAAGACTTGAGGTTGATGAAAGGGGTAGGTAGAGAAAGACTTGAGGTTGATGAAAGGGGAAGGTAGAGAAAGACTTGAGGTTGATGAAAGGGGTAGGTAGAGAAAGACTTGAGGTTGATGAAAGGGGTAGGTAGAGAAAGACTTGAGGTTGATGAAAGGGGTAGGTAGAGAAAGACTTGAGGTTGATGAAAGGGGTAGGTAGAGAAAGACTTGAGGTTGATGAAAGGGGAAGGTAGAGAAAGACTTGAGGTTGATGAAAGGGGAAGGTAGAGAAAGACTTGAGGTTGATGAAAGGGGTAGGTAGAGAAAGACTTGAGGTTGATGAAAGGGGAAGGTAGAGAAAGACTTGAGGTTGATGAAAGGGGAAGGTAGAGAAAGACTTGAGGTTGATGAAAGGGGTAGGTAGAGAAAGACTTGAGGTTGATGAAAGGGGAAGGTAGAGAAAGACTTGAGGTTGATGAAAGGGGTAGGTAGAGAAAGACTTGAGGTTGATGAAAGGGGAAGGTAGAGAAAGACTTGAGGTTGATGAAAGGGGAAGGTAGAGAAAGACTTGAGGTTGATGAAAGGGGAAGGTAGAGAAAGACTTGAGGTTGATGAAAGGGGTAGGTAGAGAAAGACTTGAGGTTGATGAAAGGGGTAGGTAGAGAAAGACTTGAGGTTGATGAAAGGGGTAGGTAGAGAAAGACTTGAGGTTGATGAAAGGGGTAGGTAGAGAAAGACTTGAGGTTGATGAAAGGGGTAGGTAGAGAAAGACTTGAGGTTGATGAAAGGGGTAGGTAGAGAAAGACTTGAGGTTGATGAAAGGGGTAGGTAGAGAAAGACTTGAGGTTGATGAAAGGGGTAGGTAGAGAAAGACTTGAGGTTGATGAAAGGGGAAGGTAGAGAAAGACTTGAGGTTGATGAAAGGGGAAGGTAGAGAAAGACGAGGTTGATGAAAGGGGTAGGTAGAGAAAGACTTGAGGTTGATGAAAGGGGTAGGTAGAGAAAGACTTGAGGTTGATGAAAGGGGTAGGTAGAGAAAGACTTGAGGTTGATGAAAGGGGTAGGTAGAGAAAGACTTGAGGTTGATGAAAGGGGTAGGTAGAGAAAGACTTGAGGTTGATGAAAGGGGTAGGTAGAGAAAGACTTGAGGTTGATGAAAGGGGAAGGTAGAGAAAGACTTGAGGTTGATGAAAGGGGAAGGTAGAGAAAGACTTGAGGTTGATGAAAGGGGTAGGTAGAGAAAGACTTGAGGTTGATGAAAGGGGTAGGTAAAGAAAGACTTGAGGTTGATGAAAGGGGTAGGTAGAGAAAGACTTGAGGTTGATGAAAGGGGAAGGTAGAGAAAGACTTGAGGTTGATGAAAGGGGTAGGTAGAGAAAGACTTGAGGTTGATGAAAGGGGAAGGTAGAGAAAGACTTGAGGTTGATGAAAGGGGAAGGTAGAGAAAGACTTGAGGTTGATGAAAGGGGTAGGTAGAGAAAGACTTGAGGTTGATGAAAGGGGTAGGTAGAGAAAGACTTGAGGTTGATGAAAGGGGAAGGTAGAGAAAGACTTGAGGTTGATGAAAGGGGAAGGTAGAGAAAGACTTGAGGTTGATGAAAGGGGAAGGTAGAGAAAGACTTGAGGTTGATGAAAGGGGTAGGTAGAGAAAGACTTGAGGTTGATGAAAGGGGTAGGTAGAGAAAGACTTGAGGTTGATGAAAGGGGTAGGTAGAGAAAGACTTGAGGTTGATGAAAGGGGTAGGTAGAGAAAGACTTGAGGTTGATGAAAGGGGAAGGTAGAGAAAGACTTGAGGTTGATGAAAGGGGAAGGTAGAGAAAGACTTGAGGTTGATGAAAGGGGAAGGTAGAGAAAGACTTGAGGTTGATGAAAGGGGTAGGTAGAGAAAGACTTGAGGTTGATGAAAGGGGAAGGTAGAGAAAGACTTGAGGTTGATGAAAGGGGAAGGTAGAGAAAGACTTGAGGTTGATGAAAGGGGTAGGTAGAGAAAGACTTGAGGTTGATGAAAGGGGTAGGTAGAGAAAGACTTGAGGTTGATGAAAGGGGAAGGTAGAGAAAGACTTGAGGTTGATGAAAGGGGAAGGTAGAGAAAGACTTGAGGTTGATGAAAGGGGTAGGTAGAGAAAGACTTGAGGTTGATGAAAGGGGTAGGTAGAGAAAGACTTGAGGTTGATGAAAGGGGAAGGTAGAGAAAGACTTGAGGTTGATGAAAGGGGTAGGTAGAGAAAGACTTGAGGTTGATGAAAGGGGTAGGTAGAGAAAGACTTGAGGTTGATGAAAGGGGTAGGTAGAGAAAGACTTGAGGTTGATGAAAGGGGTAGGTAGAGAAAGACTTGAGGTTGATGAAAGGGGTAGGTAGAGAAAGACTTGAGGTTGATGAAAGGGGTAGGTAGAGAAAGACTTGAGGTTGATGAAAGGGGTAGGTAGAGAAAGACTTGAGGTTGATGAAAGGGGTAGGTAGAGAAAGACTTGAGGTTGATGAAAGGGGTAGGTAGAGAAAGACTTGAGGTTGATGAAAGGGGAAGGTAGAGAAAGACTTGAGGTTGATGAAAGGGGTAGGTAGAGAAAGACTTGAGGTTGATGAAAGGGGAAGGTAGAGAAAGACTTGAGGTTGATGAAAGGGGTAGGTAGAGAAAGACTTGAGGTTGATGAAAGGGGTAGGTAGAGAAAGACTTGAGGTTGATGAAAGGGGTAGGTAGAGAAAGACTTGAGGTTGATGAAAGGGGAAGGTAGAGAAAGACTTGAGGTTGATGAAAGGGGAAGGTAGAGAAAGACTTGAGGTTGATGAAAGGGGTAGGTAGAGAAAGACTTGAGGTTGATGAAAGGGGTAGGTAAAGAAAGACTTGAGGTTGATGAAAGGGGTAGGTAGAGAAAGACTTGAGGTTGATGAAAGGGGAAGGTAGAGAAAGACTTGAGGTTGATGAAAGGGGTAGGTAGAGAAAGACTTGAGGTTGATGAAAGGGGAAGGTAGAGAAAGACTTGAGGTTGATGAAAGGGGAAGGTAGAGAAAGACTTGAGGTTGATGAAAGGGGTAGGTAGAGAAAGACTTGAGGTTGATGAAAGGGGTAGGTAGAGAAAGACTTGAGGTTGATGAAAGGGGAAGGTAGAGAAAGACTTGAGGTTGATGAAAGGGGTAGGTAGAGAAAGACTTGAGGTTGATGAAAGGGGTAGGTAGAGAAAGACTTGAGGTTGATGAAAGGGGAAGGTAGAGAAAGACTTGAGGTTGATGAAAGGGGAAGGTAGAGAAAGACTTGAGGTTGATGAAAGGGGAAGGTAGAGAAAGACTTGAGGTTGATGAAAGGGGTAGGTAGAGAAAGACTTGAGGTTGATGAAAGGGGTAGGTAGAGAAAGACTTGAGGTTGATGAAAGGGGTAGGTAGAGAAAGACTTGAGGTTGATGAAAGGGGAAGGTAGAGAAAGACTTGAGGTTGATGAAAGGGGTAGGTAGAGAAAGACTTGAGGTTGATGAAAGGGGAAGGTAGAGAAAGACTTGAGGTTGATGAAAGGGGAAGGTAGAGAAAGACTTGAGGTTGATGAAAGGGGAAGGTAGAGAAAGACTTGAGGTTGATGAAAGGGGAAGGCTAGCTCACAAATATTCACATCTGATTCCCGGAAGAAAGGGGATGAGAGGTTCGTTTGCTACGGTGTGTCATGCTCATAGGTAAACTGCCAACTGGCAAAAATAAATTTTTTTCAAAGGCGAACGACTTTTTTCCTCACTCGGAATGTATCAGAGTTTCAGAGAATGTATCAGAGTTTTCCCAGCTAAAGTTTAAAGAAAAAAATCTTCATTACTCTACTTACATAAATAGATCGTTTCATTAGCCATAACTCAGCCTCAACCGGTTCCGTAAGTTAAAATGTGAAACTTTTAACCTTTTTTAGCGATCGACCTATTGAAAAATCAAGAGATATTTAACGTATGGTGATGGTTGAGACTGTACGTGATTGACGCGGTAGATCTGATGGTGAACGGTGGAGCGACGTCCGACCTGAATCTCCTCAGGGGGAACGACGAACAAGACCGGGCGCTGACTGAAAAACCAGACGGTGCGTGAATAGCTGAGGGCCGGAATGATAAAGAATTTTTAAGAAGAAACCAGTAGGCTCGACTTTGTTCATGAAGGTTGGCTCGCCAGTGGAAGAGAAGAAGATATGAGCGAGGAAGGTTCTATTATTCTCGCAAGGTTGGCTCGCCAGTAGAAGAGAAGAAGATATGAGCGAGGAAGGTTCTATTATTCTCGCAAGGTTGGCTCGCCAGTGGAAGAGAAGAAGATATGAGCGAGGAAGGTTCTATTATTCTCGCACGGAAGAGTCTAATTATATAAGTAGATTGTGTTCCTTTTCCTGGAATATTTTTACTTTTAAAAGACTTCGTTTGTTGAGATTATATTGAGGATTATCTTAACCTTGTTTAACTTTGATTAATAAATTTTTCTATGATAAATCAAACAAACAGAGTGAATGTGAATAATATATGGCCCTAGGATAAGCTAAGTGAAAATCATCACGTGAAAGATGCGTTCCCTGTTCAGAAGAGCAAGCGGGGGAAGCGGACGATGCTCCCCTCTTTTCGCGGCCCTCTAAGAAGGCCTTCTACTCTCCCGTGCCCGGTCGCCTCTCTCCCATGAGATGGTCCGCCTTCCGCAATGTTGGCAGGTTACTTTTGAAATGAGTTCGCAAAAAAGATGAACGAGCTCATCTTGTTGAGATATTTTTATGAGCGTGTCGCTTTTTTTCCTACAAAGACATGCGCTGCATTATCGGGAAGAGAAAAGCGAATCAAAGACGATAATTTAATTGAAACATTTTCTGGATCGTTTATATTGAGTCCCTGAAAGCGGTTTGATTGCTTAACTTGGGAGAGGAAGAAATCAGTGAGAGAAAGGAAGAGAGAGCTGATGTCTTGATGCGCAAACCACTGTTAATCTGCTATAGGCTCAGCTGTTGCTTGCAGAATAATCGGATTGTGTCTCTCGCAAGGAGAGATTCTTCCACTTCGGATATCTCGCCACGTTCTCAAGTTCATCCTGGGGCGACCAATCAACTGGCACGACCTGGCCTTTTATGATCCTCAGGTACATCGGTTATTTTGGATAAGCATATCATCCATCGTTTTTTCGGTATGAATTAAAAGCCTCATAAATTTTATCTCTGTGGCAGAGATGAATTGACATACATAGCTAAAGGAAAACTGATAATTGGTGTTTAGTTGTTCGAGTCGATGCGACAAATCATTGTGGATGGACATGATGGGGAGAAGGGAGGCCAGGCCTACTTCGACGCCTTGCAGATGGTCTTCACTCATGATCTTCCATCGGAGATCGTCGGAAGGGTAATCAATACTATCCGGGGTCGCCATTGAACCTAGTAAATGAACATAGAACAGTTTAGTGTGTTAATAGAATCAGGGCGGTGGTAAATAGTGAGCAGTAACGGGTTCTACTATATCAAGCATGTGTTTAAAATAGGAAGAGCACGTTCCTGCTGCGAGGCAGAAGAAGGTCGTAATAATCATGGCTCAAATAATAAAGTCTCCGTTTCTTCCGTTTCGAATGTTTTGTGGATGTCTGTTTCCCTTCAAAGACAAACTCTTATGTGAAACCTCTCTTCTTCCAACAAAACTACTCTTATTAGTGAAGGCGAGTCTCTCTTCAGCCATGTTTTATCTTTCGGCGAGACCCTGTGCCCTTTTCCGACGTATGTATAACCCAATATTTGGTGATGAAATGATGTGTTCAGCCTGGTGGTCTGACAGTGGATCTGCATACAACTGGACCCGGCTGTGAAACTCCTGTCACTCAAGAGAATGTCATTCAGGTAGCAATGACATTCATTTATTTGTCCTTGTGTAATTTTCTACAAATATGATAAACTACCGCGGTATACCTAGCATATTTCGATGCTTTTTTTCAGAGTTAGCATTGCCTTCCATCTATAGATTTCGTCTCGCCGTGTATTTTATTCGGTATGTATTTTCATCTAAAAGTGCGCTGTGTTTCTTATATTACTTTTTTTCGATTAACATTTTTCTATGTACTTTAATAGTAAAAATTGAATTGTTTTGTGATGCAGTATGTGTACCGCGTGGTGGAGGCTCGCCTTCTAGGACCCTCAATCAAGTGTCTGCAAGCCATCAAACAAGGTCATTTTGGAATTTTTATTTCTATTTTTTCACTCTTAGAGCTCTTCGGACGGGACTATATGCTTTCAGAGCTGTGAATCATGAATCTCTGTTTATCTCGTTGGCTCTCTTTTCATAGCCCGCATTCGCTGTTTTCTTCCCAAGCATTTCGGTCCAAACTGTTTCGACTGAAATTTTCAGGAAGGATAGATCATCAAATAATAGGATGTGAAATAGAAGGACTTCTATCCAATCGATCATTTTAGTGGTTTGAAACACAATACATTGGGATTCGAAATGATGACGCGCTTTATTTCAACGTTAACGTATTTGATTCAAGTAAATCAACAGGCAATGTGGTGTAGTGGTAAGAATGATGGAGAGACGTTGGTGGCGTGAGGCTACAAAAATAGTCAACAATATTTTGGCATTTTATACAAATTAATTTCGAAACTTCTTTTTTTAACTAGAAATGACATACATTTTGTTTTGAGAAACAACGTGATATGGAAAATATAAAAAATTTACAATTTTGTATTTTGCAACCCTTCGAGAGTATTTTTTTGGTTGAACATGACGTTTTGTATGATATACGATTATATGGTCTAGATTTAGGGTTTGAATGTTTTATTTTTTCACTGATAGTGATATTTGACCAAAAACATGTAAAAACTAACTACTTTCACAGTAATACATCGAATCGCTGGAGTTTTAATACACGTATAGGAGGCGCATTTTTGCTCCGTCTTTGTAGGGAACGCATATTGTTAGAGTTTTTTTCCAAGTAACCTGCTGCACTCCTACTACTGCAAAAAATGAACAAAGCGTGGTCAGATTTGATTTTAGGTCATAGAGAGAAAAATATTGTTTTTCTTCGCGAAAATTTTTTAGAGTGTTTTCGCAGCAAAACAAAACAGCAAAAAGAATTTTAATAATTAAATCACAATTATCGTTTTCGATCTGAACTCGGAACTTATATTCTACACTCTTACAATTATATCACACTCCCTGTTAATTTACTTGAATTAAACACCACCAACTTCAAATAGAGCGCCTTAGCTCTTTTTACTAATTGTGTTTTGAACCGTTTAAGTGTTCGATTTGGTATAAGTCCTTTTTATTTCGCATCCTTTAATGATATGATGTTTCCTTTATGATAGTTTCAGCCAAAAATGTTTGGACAGCGAATATTAGTTTCCTAGTATTTCTGTATCTTGCCTGTAAATAACAGCAGTTGGCCTTTCAGTGTCCGTATGGAACTTTCATGTAGAAAAATGCGAAAATTATTTGATTTGTTCGCTACATGGATAATTTTTTTGGATTTTTGTTTGGACTTTTGTATTGTTTTCAGTGATTCATAATCAGATTTTATAATTTTTATTTGTTATTTCCATCTATTTGAAGGAGTGTTGGATGTGGTGCCAGCTTCGCTGCTTGAATCGCTCACCGCTGAGGACATGCGGTTGATTCTCTGTGGCACCGAAACCGTGCGATGTTTCCTATATCTTTCGAGTTTCAAGAAAAAAGAAAAGGCTTGTAGCCATATGTGAGAAGAGCAGTAACTAGTGTTCGATAAAAATTGGAAAAAAAGAACTGATTTATGTAAGAAGATTAACTTGCTAGCGAGTTTTTTTCTCTTTATGGAAACATGACCGTAAATCGAAAATTGATTGTAGAACGGAAGAGAGAGAGAGAGGGGCAAGGGAAGGAAGAAGATACCTTTTAGTGATACAAGAATTTAAGCTGGCTATTCAAGCAGATAGGATAGTTATCATCACAAGGTAATGTTTTAGGTTATAAAATATTGTATTGGGTCCTTCACTTCTGATGTTCAGGTCTCCATGTCCCTCATGCAAAGCTACACAACATTCAACGATGAGAGCCAGTCCTCACCCGAGACCATTGCAAAATTCAAGACCTGGTTCTGGCAGGTCTGAAACTATATCATGATTCTGATTTGGGTCTTAAAAGAATCTCAGAATCTCTCTCACGATCTAAAAAGAGAGCAGCAAGTACCAAATGCACTTGTATCTTGCTGGTGACTCCGACTTCTTGAGTACCGCTCTATGGATGACATTGTCGTCTACCCCTGCCTCCCTCATACTTAATGTACTGATTAGATCTCGAAGCTTTCTGAATAAAGCACAAAATGGGAATCTTGACCGGAAAAGTATTTTTTCTGGTGAAGTTGGTCTTGAATGAGGAAGGGTCTTCGACTAAAAAAGTGAGTGATAATGATTGAAGGAGGTATGTTTGCAGGTAGCAGAACGTCTCTCTGCGTCAGAGAAACAAGAATTGATCTTCTTCTGGACGGGTTCGCCATCTCTGCCCTCCAACGAAGAAGCCTTTCAACCAATGCCAACTGGTAGGTCCTCTTTTGTTGTTCCACTTCTGAACTGAGAAAGTAATTCATATGTGATTTAGAGGTTTTCCAATCTTGAAGCAGCGATGTTTTTGTGAGTTTTATTTCGTTCAGTTTATACTTTCACTACTCAAATTCCGCAAGAGGTCAGAGAGTTGACCGCTTCAAACATGCAAATAAGAATAATGATAGGAGAAATATAATTGTGACGAATTGAAGTGATGATCCGCCCACTGGACGACACTTTTCTGCCGACTGCGAACACTTGTATCTCTCGTCTTTATCTACCGCTATATTCCTCGAAAAGAATCCTGGCGGCTAAACTGCAAATCGCTATCAAGGCCAAGACCTTTGGATTCGTATGACTTATTGATTTTGTCATTGTGGATGTAATTGATGTGGTCGTTGTACATGTTATCGTTGTACTTGTTTTTTTTTATCAGAAATGACATATTTTGGCTGTATTTGGGTCAAGTTTTAGTAATTTTTAATTTGAAGAATGTCTATCAAGTAATTGGCTTCCATTATTTCGGATAAGGTTTCTATTTTTATCAGTTTCACGATCCATTTTTTGTCTGTTCTATGTCTACGAAAATTTTTAACTTGAACTTCACACTTTTTCTGGTAGGATATTTTTGCTATTGTTCTGAATATTTCAACAGTTCCGTGAATTAGGACTTTAAAGAGTTCATCAATAGCTTTTTCAAATTTTTTTCTACCTGTATCATGTGTTTTTTTATTGTAGTTTCAATTGTTTTCTCTTTCCACTGTTCGATGAATGTATTTTCTTTGGCGTAATGGAAAATTCGAAGAGAAGAGGCGAGTATTGTGCGCCCGAACAGAACAGAGTCTCGCATCAGGCAAGAATAATCGGTGGCACAAAAAAAATTCAATATACCGAGAAAGAGAGGGAAAGGACTTCACATGTAAGAGTCATTTAAGCAGATACTCGGACTCGAAAATTCAGGGTTTGGCGAGTATATCTAATAAAGTGACAGAGAAGGACTATAGAGAGAGATACAAGCAACAGCTATGTATGACAGGTGCGGACTTCGGGCCCGAATTGCATAACGATACAAACCCCAGTCTTCCGGAAATCTCGATTTTTAGAGCAAGAGATAATAAGATTCTTTGAATTGGTAAGTTCGGCGGCTGCAGGATGTAGATATTCCTGATCAAATGAAATGCCGTGCAATTTACACGGCGGAATTTGAGATGCTTTGTCTCCCCTTCTCTTTATTTTGGTTATGGATACCGTCACGCGTCCTCTACTGACTCCGGCTCCGTCAACCATCGCATACGCCGACGACATTGTCCTTGCTGCTCCTACACGTGCCGAAATCGAGAAACGCACCCAAGAATGGAATGACGCTCTTATTAGGCATGGCTTACGCCTCAACATCAAGAAGACCGAGTACCAGGAAATCGGAGTGCAAACGACGGGAGCTGTTCACATCAGCGGTGAACCGCTCCCGAAGACCTGCGAATTCAAGTACCTTGGTTCTGTCATCTCCTCAGACACGTCAACAACTGCAGCTTGGATGAAATGGAGAGAAGCTTTAGGTGTCCTCTGTGATAGGAATATCACAGCTGGCATACGCGGAAAGATGTATAGAACAGCGATCCGTCCCGTGCTTCTCTATTCGACGGAGACCTGGACTACAACGCGTGTAACCGAGAACATTATCCACACGAATGAGATGAAAATGTTACGCTGGACACTAGAACTGACTCGTCTAGATTGTGTGCGTAACACGATTGTGAGAGGGAGACTCGGAGTGGCCCCAATACAAGACAAGATGCGAGAAGGGAGAATTAGATGGTATGGACACGTGATGCGAAGAGACGCGACTAACATCGCAAGACACGTCCTTGACATGGAAGTACCAGGCAAACGCCCGCGAGGCAAACCGAAGACAAGATGAATGGATACGCTCAACAGAGACCTGCGCCTTGCAAGACTCCACTCGGAAGACGCAACGGACAGATGTTTCTGGAGAGGTAGAAGCCGTTCAGCGAACCCTACTCCGACCTCGGCCGGCGCGGGACAACGCTAAGAAGAATTTGAGATGCAGTGACGATATGCAAACTAGGAAGATGGTCTAACACAATAAGAAGACCTCATTTATTTTAAGAAAAGCGCAAAACTATTACCCACTCCTAAAAGATCAGTCGATACCAACAGGATTGGAAGTAGTGGCACGAATCTGACTATTACCACGAACTTGCATTAACCCAGGGAAAGGGCTCTTTTTAAAGTGACATAAATCTGTATCTTTTATTAGGAATCGCCCATTCTGTCATGAGGCGTGAATATGCTCGAGGAAATTAATTATTATTAATGTACTCATTCGTAGAAGTTGGAATGGTGAGGAGGATACCGTCCTTGATGTTGCTGCTGCCTCCACAACCAATAGAAAGACAATGGTTGACTTCATCAACTTCTGTCTTGAGAGATGAATAAAGCATACATTTCCAGAGTTCGGATATTGAGAAATGGGCGTTTACGGCCGAAATGAGCGGGCAAACATATTATACAGGGTGTACAGAAAGTCCAGGTGTGTAGTATTTTTTCCGATAAAAACTTAACGGATTGAGCAAATCAAACAAAATTTTCATCAAAGTTTATTCAAATAGTTTGGGATATAACTGCTTTTTCAACTTTCAAACAGCCCTCCTTTCTCCTTGACACAGGCGCAGAGTCGCTTGTGGAAGGCACCCACCGTGGTGGACAGGTAAGCGACGTCAAGATCATCCCACGCCTTCTGTAGGGCGCGCTTCAAACTTTCCAAATTCTTTTGTTGGGAAGCACAGGCCTTGCTCTCAAGGACCGACCACACAGAGAAGTCCAGAGGATTCAAATCAGGTGAGTACGGAGGCCATTCGGCGGATGTGATCATGGAGGGGAAATTGCTCTTGCACCACTTTAGCCTTGTGGGCGGGCGCAGAGTCCTGCTGGAACGTCCATTTGCGTCCCGCGAAGTGAGCCTGGCTCCAGGGAAGTACTTCCTTCATGAGAATGTCGTTCAGGTAGTTATTGGCATTCACTTTGACTCCCTGCTCGACGAAAACGAGTGGAGTCTTGCCAGTCGCGCAAATCCCGGCCCAGACCATGACAAAAGCAGGATATCCCTTTCTCGAGAGGTAACGGCCACTCTTAATGGCACCTTTGACCGATTTCGACCAAATCCTATCGTTCTGGTGGTTGAAGGACTGCTCAATATTGAACAACTTCTCATCGGTGAAGAGAATATCCAAACAGTCCACCGGCTTGAACCGCTTTGACAGTTCACGACATCTCCGAAGACGGGTCGCCTTCATCTGGTCCGTCAATGCGTGAGTCTTCTGCAGCTTGATGGGGCGAAGTCCCATGCGAGATTTGACGATCGTCTGAACAGAACTCGCCGAGATATTCAGCTCCTTCGCGAGTTTCCTGAGACTCCGCTTGGGGTTATATCGAATCTTGTCTCGGATGCTTCTCACGTTGAAGGAAGTGGTCGCGGTCACTGGTCTGCCACTCCTGGGACGGTCAGTCGTTGTACCAGTCTCACGGAAGCGACGTATTGTGTTTTGAATGGTCCTGCGCGAGAATCCGGTGATTCTGGCGCTGTGCTTCTGAGTGTGCCCGGACTCGCTAAAGCGCAGAATACACCCTCGGTCAATGTCAGAGACCATATCTAAGAACGAAAAGAGACATCACTCTGATTTTTTCAGGGTGTGATGTTAACGTTATGCCTGAGATACACGAAAAAATCACAGTACCGCTACACCAAACAAAAAAGATACAAAGTGACAAAGTCAGACACCTGGACTTTCTGTACACCCTGTAGAAAAATTCAAATTATCTGTTTTGTTGTTGATTCGTCTGAGTGTAAATTTGTAGAGCGGTTGGATATTTTATAAGCCTCCTTCGCTTTTGCCGGAGAGAGAATTTGAATCCGATATAATTTGTAGCAAGCGATGCAAAAAGCTTTATTAAATAAAATTTGTTCGTCTATGGTTTAAAAAAATTCGTCAAATATATTCATCATAATTAAATGAATAGTAATGATCATGAGAAATAAAAAAAGAAGTATTCAGTCGGGTTTCATTTTGCAAGATACAATCAGCAAAGTAAGTTTACACGTGGGGGGAAGGGGAGGGGGCGACTATGTCGCTAATAAGGACCGGCTTATCGCTTTAGAGCAATGAAATTTAGGCTTAATGTAACTTTAACTTAATGTCGCCAAGGCACAACGAGAGATTTTGCGACTATTGATTCAAGTAAAGGAAATAAGTAATCGTTAAGATCAAATACGACGGTGTCATTCAAGCAGAGCGCGGACCGTATACGATCTCCTCATTACATATAGAGATATGCGATTTATTTGTAAGTTTATGATAATAACAATATCTTATTTAATACAATTTATTTGATATAATTCAAGAAGAAGTGACTGGCTCTTCCAGGTTACATGTGTTTTTCTCATCTCAGAAAAGCGCGAATATATTATAAGATCAAGCGCAAAGAAAAGGGGCACACTATGCCTTACTTCTCGTTTCACAAAATCAGAAAAACTGTTCAAAAACTGTCAACGAAAATAGATTATTTAGCAACAACAATGAAACGCGGACATGGATAAAAAAGAATGAGATCATCGCAAGCTTGCCACTAAGCTCCTTCATCACGTCGACATTCAGAAGACATCTAACTAGAGCTTCCCAAGTTTATTAACGACCACTAAAAAACACAGCTTTGTTAGGGAGCAGAATATGTTGACTGTATTGAAATGAAAATAATAATATGAGATGTTGATCTACATGTGTCCTCCATGCTCATTTCCATGTTCTCCGATGATAATGTTGGTCGGGTCATGGTGTTTGCTGACAAAAAGATCTGTAAAAAGAGAAAAAGAATGCCTGATGGATAGCGTTCCAAAGAAAAAAAACTAAACCGATATTTCTACCTTTTCTTTTTTTCTGTTACCTTTTCTAGTAAACATTTAACGATTTTCAAACTTTCGCAAGATATAACGGCAATTTTTTGCGAGAAGTTACTAAAAATTAAATACTTTGCATTTTTATTCGTACATTGAGTTTTGAGTGAAAGGAGGCGGATAATCTGGCTTGAATCATTCTCAGCAAAAGCAGTTTTGAGTGAAAGGAGGCGGATAATCTGGCTTGAATCATTCTCAGCAAAAGCAGTTTTGAGTGAAAGGAGGCGGATAATCTGGCTTGAATCATTCTCAGCAAAAGCAGTTTTGAGTGAAAGGAGGCGGATAATCTGGCTTGAATCATTCTCAGCAAAAGCAGTTTTGAGTGAAAGGAGGCGGATAATCTGGCTTGAATCATTCTCAGCAAAAGCAGTTTTGAGTGAAAGGAGGCGGATAATCTGGCTTGAATCATTCTCAGCAAAAGCAGTTTTGAGTGAAAGGAGGCGGATAATCTGGCTTGAATCATTCTCAGCAAAAGCAGTTTTGAGTGAAAGGAGGCGGATAATCTGGCTTGAATCATTCTCAGCAAAAGCAGTTTTGAGTGAAAGGAGGCGGATAATCTGGCTTGAATCATTCTCAGCAAAAGCAGTTTTGAGTGAAAGGAGGCGGATAATCTGGCTTGAATCATTCTCAGCAAAAGCAGTTTTGAGTGAAAGGAGGCGGATAATCTGGCTTGAATCATTCTCAGCAAAAGCAGTTTTGAGTGAAAGGAGGCGGATAATCTGGCTTGAATCATTCTCAGCAAAAGCAGTTTTGAGTGAAAGGAGGCGGATAATCTGGCTTGAATCATTCTCAGCAAAAGCAGTTTTGAGTGAAAGGAGGCGGATAATCTGGCTTGAATCATTCTCAGCAAAAGCAGTTTTGAGTGAAAGGAGGCGGATAATCTGGCTTGAATCATTCTCAGCAAAAGCAGTTTTGAGCGAAAGGAGGCGGATAATCTGGCTTGAATCATTCTCAGCAAAAGCAGTTTTGAGTGAAAGGAGGCGGATAATCTGGCTTGAATCATTCTCAGCAAAAGCAGTTTTGAGTGAAAGGAGGCGGATAATCTGGCTTGAATCATTCTCAGCAAAAGCAGTTTTGAGTGAAAGGAGGCGGATAATCTGGCTTGAATCATTCTCAGCAAAAGCAGTTTTGAGTGAAAGGAGGCGGATAATCTGGCTTGAATCATTCTCAGCAAAAGCAGTTTTGAGTGAAAGGAGGCGGATAATCTGGCTTGAATCATTCTCAGCAAAAGCAGTTTTGAGTGAAAGGAGGCGGATAATCTGGCTTGAATCATTCTCAGCAAAAGCAGTTTTGAGTGAAAGGAGGCGGATAATCTGGCTTGAATCATTCTCAGCAAAAGCAGTTTTGAGTGAAAGGAGGCGGATAATCTGGCTTGAATCATTCTCAGCAAAAGCAGTTTTGAGTGAAAGGAGGCGGATAATCTGGCTTGAATCATTCTCAGCGAAAGCAGTTTTGAGTGAAAGGAGGCGGATAATCTGGCTTGAATCATTCTCAGCAAAAGCAGTTTTGAGTGAAAGGAGGCGGATAATCTGGCTTGAATCATTCTCAGCAAAAGCAGTTTTGAGTGAAAGGAGGCGGATAATCTGGCTTGAATCATTCTCAGCAAAAGCAGTTTTGAGTGAAAGGAGGCGGATAATCTGGCTTGAATCATTCTCAGCAAAAGCAGTTTTGAGTGAAAGGAGGCGGATAATCTGGCTTGAATCATTCTCAGCAAAAGCAGTTTTGAGTGAAAGGAGGCGGATAATCTGGCTTGAATCATTCTCAGCAAAAGCAGTTTTGAGTGAAAGGAGGCGGATAATCTGGCTTGAATTATTCTCAGCAAGTGAAAGGAGGCGGATAATCTGGCTTGAATCATTCTCAGCAAGTGAAAGGAGGCGGATAATCTGGCTTGAATCATACTCAGCAAGTGGAAGGAGGCGGATAATCTGGCTTGAATCATTCTCAGCAAGTGAAAGGAGGCGGATAATCTGGCTTGAATCATTCTCAGCAAGTGAAAGGAGGCGGATAATCTGGCTTGAATCATTCTCAGCAAGTGAAAGGAGGCGGATAATCTGGCTTGAATCATTCTCAGCAAGTGAAAGGAGGCGGATAATCTGGCTTGAATCATTCTCAGCAAAAGCAGTTTTGAGTGAAAGGAGGCGGATAATCTGGCTTGAATCATTCTCAGCAAAAGCAGTTTTGAGTGAAAGGAGGCGGATAATCTGGCTTGAATCATTCTCAGTTTTGAGTGAAAGGAGGCGGATAATCTGGCTTGAATCATTCTCAGTTTTGAGTGAAAGGAGGCGGATAATCTGGCTTGAATCATTCTCAGCAAAAGCAGTTTTGAGTGAAAGGAGGCGGATAATCTGGTTTGAATCATTCTCAGCAAGTGAAAGGAGGCGGATAATCTGGCTTGAATCATTCTCAGCAAGTGAAAGGAGGCGGATAATCTGGCTTGAATCATTCTCAGCAAGTGAAAGGAGGCGGATAATCTGGCTTGAATCATTCTCAGCAAGTGAAAGGAGGCGGATAATCTGGCTTGAATCATTCTCAGCAAGTGAAAGGAGGCGGATAATCTGGCTTGAATCATTCTCAGCAAAAGCAGTTTTGAGTGAAAGGAGGCGGATAATCTGGCTTGAATCATTCTCAGCAAGTGAAAGGAGGCGGATAATCTGGCTTGAATCATTCTCAGCAAGTGAAAGGAGGCGGATAATCTGGCTTGAATCATTCTCAGCAAGTGAAAGGAGGCGGATAATCTGGCTTGAATCATTCTCAGCAAAAGCAGTTTTGAGTGAAAGGAGGCGGATAATCTGGCTTGAATCATTCTCAGCAAGTGAAAGGAGGCGGATAATCTGGCTTGAATCATTCTCAGCAAGTGAAAGGAGGCGGATAATCTGGCTTGAATCATTCTCAGCAAGTGAAAGGAGGCGGATAACCTGGCTTGAATCATTCTCAGCAAGTGAAAGGAGGCGGATAATCTGGCTTGAATCATTCTCAGCAAGTGAAAGGAGGCGGATAATCTGGCTTGAATCATTCTCAGCAAGTGAAAGGAGGCGGATAATCTGGCTTGAATCATTCTCAGCAAGTGAAAGGAGGCGGATAATCTGGCTTGAATCATTCTCAGCAAAAGCAGTTTTGAGTGAAAGGAGGCGGATAATCTGGCTTGAATCATTCTCAGCAAGTGAAAGGAGGCGGATAATCTGGCTTGAATCATTCTCAGCAAGTGAAAGGAGGCGGATAATCTGGCTTGAATCATTCTCAGCAAGTGAAAGGAGGCGGATAATCTGGCTTGAATCATTCTCAGCAAGTGAAAGGAGGCGGATAATCTGGCTTGAATCATTCTCAGCAAAAGCAGTTTTGAGTGAAAGGAGGCGGATAATCTGGCTTGAATCATTCTCAGCAAGTGAAAGGAGGCGGATAATCTGGCTTGAATCATTCTCAGCAAGTGAAAGGAGGCGGATAATCTGGCTTGAATCATTCTCAGCAAGTGAAAGGAGGCGGATAATCTGGCTTGAATCATTCTCAGCAAGTGAAAGGAGGCGGATAATCTGGCTTGAATCATTCTCAGCAAGTGAAAGGAGGCGGATAATCTGGCTTGAATCATTCTCAGCAAGTGAAAGGAGGCGGATAATCTGGCTTGAATCATTCTCAGCAAGTGAAAGGAGGCGGATAATCTGGCTTGAATCATTCTCAGCAAGTGAAAGGAGGCGGTTAATCTGGCTTGAATCATTCTCAGCAAGTGAAAGGAGGCGGATAATCTGGCTTGAATCATTCTCAGCAAGTGAAAGGAGGCGGATAATCTGGCTTGAATCATTCTCAGCAAGTGAAAGGAGGCGGATAATCTGGCTTGAATCATTCTCAGCAAGTGAAAGGAGGCGGATAATCTGGCTTTAATCATTCTCAGCAAAAGCAGTTTTCGATCAAAAAACACCTCTAAAGTGTAATTCTACTGACTCATCTCTAAATTCTTTTGTAATTAATATGATTCTTGGCACATTGCAAAATTTCTTACTCATGACGATGCTCAACTCGTCAGCTCTCATTACTCATGACGATGCTCAACTCGTCAGCTCTCATTATCGCACCGTATTGGCTATGTTGAATGCATAATATATTAGAATGTATCATTCAATGAGCAAACTAACTCAGTAACTTCTCGAGTGGGTTTTTCTCGTGATCAGCCTTGTGCCCATGATGATGGCCCCCGCCGAGAAGCTCTCAAATATAATTGTCTGTAGTAGTTTCTTCGGTGATTATCGCCGTGCTCAAGGAATCAAATCTTGACCATTGAAGGAGTCCTTTGCATGCCTGGTCTATGTTATAAGCCGTATTTTAGACCTTCTCCTGTCTTTTCATGGTCTGTCAAACACTGCTTTAAGCTCAAAAATTAGAAAATCGGCAAAAGGCAAAGACGACGCGGAGGCTCGGTTGGTATGCTGGATCACAATAAACCCAAGAAGACAACTCATTAACAAAACTTGTAGACAAGAACAGAAAAAGAAGTTCTTCAGCTGAGTACATTAAATGAACAATAAAGATACAGTCAAAACCAGTGCAAACTGAAAATGTGTTCAGGAAGACTCTTTTAATCGATTACCTGACAATGCATCTCCCCCATGAGCTGGATGATCCGGTCCACCTTTCTCCTCTCCTTCGTGTTCCTTTGTGCCTCCTACTTGGACGACATCATTCTCCTCTTCTTCTTTGGTGTGAGGTCCCCCGAGGATGTGAGGAGACAAAACCTAGACAACAAATTTTATTCTTCAAATGTATGTATTTTTATATGTATATATGTAAATGAATATAAGTAATATGTAAATATATATGTATATATATATATATATATTTATTTATTTATTTACTTATTCACTTATTTGACAATAGTTAAGCTAATCTCTTTCCTCGTTTTCAATTGTAAATAAAATTATAAAATAAAAAAAACGCGACCTCGACTAGATATTTTTCTTCGCTCTGAATCCTTGGAGAGAGAATATTCGGACTGAGGATCATCAATCCGAGGGTCTCAGAAGATAAAACATGCGGCGAAAGAATTCCTGAATAGTTTAACATTAAAGCAGAGTTAAAAAGAAGACTTTGGAGTGAATTTTATTTCCAATACGTGCATGCAGACATATCAATTCATATAATTACGCATGTATTTCTAGAGAAGTGAAGCTTTTTGAGGTAATAATGACAAATTAATAACTATTTCAATAGCTAAACCATAAAACTTGAGATTAGCAAATAAGGCGAACTTCTACCTATTTAAGCTTTTTCAACAAAAAACACTGAAAAGGAGAGCAAATATAGAGAATAAGAGATAGAAAGAGAGTTAAAGAGATAGAGAGTGAGAGAGAGGAAGAGATAGAGAGAGAGTGTGTGTGTGTGATGAAGAAATAGATCGATATAGAGAGAGTGAGGAAGAGAAACAGAGAGAGAGAGACACAGAGAGAGATCACCTGGACTGAGTACGTCAATGACGAGAGTCTCAGGAGAAAGCACTCGCGCCTCGAGCATCCTAGGAGTCAGTACCTCAGCGACAAGAGCCTCTGGAGACAGAATCCACGCGTAGAGAGCACGCGGTGACAGTACCTACAAGCGGCATAGTCAGCTATTCCTAACAAGAAAATAAAAATAAAAATAACATTTTTTTATATCCAAATGTCGCCCACCAATTATTACAATGCATCACAATGCAGATTCAAATTTTCAGAGACAAAGTAGTGCGGTTTTCGAAAAACAGTTCATCTTTCTTTCTAATGAAAAACTATTGCATGAACTTATTGATTAATAAACTCATAAAAATTGTTACAATCAAAGGATTGCGTTTTTTTCAAACACGGCCTATTTCTCAAAAGCTCCTTCACCCTATTTTATATGGATAGAATCAGCTTGTATATCCAACAGTGGAGGAACTTTCAATTTCACATGCATAAGTGAAAGTATTGAAATGCTGTTCAAACCATTAAAAAAACACTGAGCTTTTTCAGTCTCTGTTTCTTACTTTCTTCATGACGCTATCTATTTTTGAGAAAACAAGGCAAACGCTGAGAACTGAATTACATTATGAATGAAAAACCGAAAATGAACATATCAGTCGATGATTTGTATATAAAATAATGAGTCAACAGAAAAAAAAATAATTGAATTAATAAAGGAATGAATTAATACAGACCTCAGCTCTTAAGGCTGTCGGTGAGAGAACTCGCGCGGTGAGAGCCGCTGGCGAGAGAACGGTCGCTATGAAAGCCCTCGGACTTAGCGTCGATATCTACCGAAAGAAAAAAACACGAACTTCTAAACATCTCAAGCAAACAGAATCAATTTTTTGTTCTTCAGTAAAACAAAACTATTCGCTCTACTCTACAATTTGTTTCTTCAGTTCTTCTATCTCTCAAAACTCTTCCACATAAGCCTGTATATTCAATCAGTCTCCAAATGCTAAGGTACACATCTTGAAGGAAGTCACGCCCGGTTGAGACGACAATTGAGTTATCTATCGCAAGGCAAAAAGCTAATCCGCCGGGCGGGATCGAACCTAGCCAACTCTTCTCCAAATATCTAACAAGTTTTAGAACATTTTCTAGATCACCATGACTTAGGATGAGTCGCAGGTTCATTTTTGGTATTTGTGTTTTTTGTACACTTTTGTACTCATAATATTACGAGTAAGAGACTTTATGGGAAAGGGTAAAATGTGTGTTTTTTGCAGATGTGGAGCACAATCCGTTCTTACGATACTCAACTTCAAATTGTATTCATAAAATCCGGGTTCTGATATTTAACAAAGTTCATCATAGAATCCGCCACTTATCACATCAGAAAAGTGATAAGAGAGAAAATGTCAAGAAAGATCACCAAGAGAGCTTCGGGAGAGAGTATTTCTCCGATGAAAGCGTGCGGTGAGAGGGTGACGACTTCCAGAGCGGCGCCCTGGTTGATAATATTCGTGAAGGCGAACGGCTCGAGGGTCTCGAACAGAATTCCATTCACTCGCTCGTGTTGGTCACCTTAACAACGATTGTATTCCTGTCAAACAATTGAAGTTTGTGGCAATAGTCTAGTCTTCCGAAATCTTTCTGGTTCCACTTTTTTGTATTATCATTATGTTCTGAGTAATTATAGAGAGCTGTTAAAATTTCAATACAAGTAAATGAATGGATTTTCATGAAGTTAGATTATAAAATACTTGCTATGTTCGCCGGCGCCTTCCCCTCCCAATCCATTTCCAATGTCGGTATCTAGGCAAATCTTTATATTATATACGAGAAGAATTATGAGGAAAAAAAGTAAGATCATCAGATTTATATGATATTGAGATAATAATAAGAATGAGATAAAAATATCAATGAGTGGAAAAACTAAATTCTGGAACAATGACATATAGAACAAAGTGATACTTTTTTATTATTATACTTTTGGTTTTCCTAAGCGAAACTGCCCCAGTTGATAACTTCGAAGCCACTAGTTCGGAAAAGCAGGCAGCCGGCGTGATGCTAATTCCGGTGTCACGACGTTTCACACTGACTGTTCTCACCACGACGTTTCACACCCGTTGTTTCACACCACGACTGTTCACACCCGTTGTTTCACACCACAACTGTTCACACCTACGACGTTTCACACCACGACTGTTCACACCCGTTGTTTTACACCACAACTGTTCACACCCGTTGTTTCACACCACAACTGTTCACACCTACGACGTTTCACACCACGACTGTTCACACCCGTTGTTTCACACCACAACTGTTCACACCCGTTGTTTCACACCACAACTGTTCACACCTACGACGTTTCACACCACGACTGTTCACACCCGTTGTTTTACACCACAACTGTTCACACCTACGACGTTTCACACCACGACTGTTCACACCCGTTGTTTTACACCACAACTGTTCACACCTACGACGTTTCACACCACGACTGTTAACACTTAGGACTTTTCACACCTACGACTTCTTACACCATTACACCAAAAAGATGGATTTTTAGTGAATCTTTGAATCATATATTCTATTTTTGGAATTCTGAATTTTTGTTGTGAAAAAATTGTTATTGTTACATAGAAGTTTTTCAATTGTAATTGTGTATTAGAAATAAGATATTTATTTTCATTTTTCTCATTTTATAGTTTTAGACAAAGTGCAAAATATTTTTGTACTTTCTTTTGTTGACACAAATCTTTTTTTTAAAACTCAATTTGGTGCGAAAAAATCTGGAAACAACTAAGGCGCGAAATTTTGAATCAGGCCCTGTTGTCCTTCAGAGAAGTTGCTTACTTTCAGCACTTTTCATTTTAACAAACAAGTGGTACCAAATAGCAAATTTTACTTGATGATCCCATATGATTACTTGTACTACACCTAATTATGAAACTGAAAAACTGTGATATCAGTGTCCAGACCCGAGAAACATGACTTAATCAACGCGAAGGTAACGAGTTGTGATTTTCCATTTCCGACATCTCCACTACATCTTGAGCATTTCACTTAGCCCCGTTCGGGGCTCGCCGAAAATTTCTTTCTAACAATCACAATTGTTTCACTTAAAAAAAACTATTTTTTAGTGTCATGGTGTTAAATGTCGTAGGTATGAACATTCATGGTGTGAAACGTCGTAGGTGTGAACAGTCGTGGTTTGAAACGTCGGTTGTGAAACGTCATGGAACCGCTAATTCCGCGACTCAACTTTTTGATTTTTAGACCATCCGAGGCGCCTTATAAGGTTTTGCCTATTAAGGAATGTATAACTTTCTTCACGGAATGGAAGAACCGCTGGGAGCCAACCTCCATGAGAATCTGTAGCGCCGTGTGAGGCTTCTGCGGGTTCCTCCCCTGGCGGAACTGCCTCAGAAGCTCGCAAATCCAACTCGGAAGCTGGAGGAACCGTTTCGGAAGCAGGCGGAACTGGTTCCGCGTGCGCAACAGGTCTCGAAGCATTGCCCGTGCTAGGAAGAGCAGCAGAACCTTCAAGACTGCCCACTGCAGGATCCAGCGCGTTTTCTGACTGTCAATCATATTGTAGAATGTAAGTCTTCACCGGAGATATTGTAGAATGTAAGTCTTCACCAGACACAAGAAAGATTTTTTCAGCATTGGAAAGTAATTTGACTGCTTTGATTTTTACTACATATGGGAGACATATACTTTTGATTTTTCTTAGTTTTTAGCAGAAATGTATCTTTATTCATTATGCACTGTAATTTTCTCCCCCTCCCCCAAATAAATACACACGTACGTATGCGTGAATTGCGATTCCTGACATTGGAAAAGTAATTATGCCTTCCAGAAAATTTCGAAAAACGTTGTAATCATTTTTTATAAGATCTCAAAAAATTAGAGGGAAAGAAATTGTTTAAATTTTTTTCATTAAGTTAACGAAAAAAAAGTTTCAGCAAAAATATTTTTGGATATTTTTACAAGTTTATAAGACTGGAGAGCCTTGAATTGAGTGGCCACGAGCATTTACTTCCAATACATCACAAAATGATTCTTTATAGTGAAAAAATGAACAATTAATATTCTTCAATAATTATTATAATTAGCACTAGCTCAGGCTCTGAAAATTTCATATATAATGGGTTAGCGTATCAAGTTTTTTAGTCTTCATATGCTAAGCTACACAGTTTAAAGGCAGTGACGCCTGGTTGAGATGACAAATGATTGAACTATCGCACAGAAAAAAAGCTAGTCCACCGGGCGGGATCGAACCCAGACCATCTCGACTCAAACCGGGAACGCGTGTTAACATTACACCACGGAGACACATTTATATTACGTGTGATAGTGTTATATAAACAGCTCATATGCCTTGTTCTCTTAGTCACGCATGATTATCAAGCCATTGCGTCATGAATGGAGCGTAACTCCAGAATTCACGATTAATACAGAAGAAATATGGAAGATGGATTATAAATCTTCAAATGCTAAGCTACACAGTTTTTTGATATTACAAATGATTTAATTATCGCACAGAAAAAAGCTAGTCCACCGGGCAGGATCGAACCCAGCCATCTCGACTCAAACCGGGAGTGTGTGTAACCATTACACCACATTGCTATTCCGTGCACTAGTGTTATATGAAAGGCTCGTATGCCTTGTTCTCTTAGTCACGCATGCTTATTAAGCGATGCTTAAGTGTCACCGTGGTGTAATGGTAACGCGCGCTCGAGAAGTTGTTCATTGTTTGTATTTTATAGCAGCAACTCTCCATTGAAGTGAACCTGATTGAGAGTCTTGAAAGAACTCTCGGGGATGATTCTGAGTTCGTCGTTGACATAGACTTCGCTTTGCTTATCTTGCTCCTCAGTGACTGTGTTGTTCTTCTCGTACCATTTCTTGCGCACGGACTCCAACTCACTGCTCACATCACGCTTCTGGCGAACTGCAATTGATGAGTGAACGAATTTATGAAACATTTCGCGGCACTGACCGTCTTTTCGCAGACTGACCCTGACTTCCGAGAATAACGGAATGTGAACATGGCGACTAAGCGACGATTACAATAAATACTGTCATTCCTAAGGGTGAGTATCTGACCATAGGTTGTTGAATGAGTTCGGACAAACTGACCCTCATCACTGAAGTTAGGCCAGACTTTCCTCTCTTTTCCGATGTGAGCTAGTCTTCGAATGTCTCTTTCGATCCTGACTTCTCTTTCCTCTTCGCTCATTGCACCGTATTCATTCAAATCCACGCGGAGTTTCGTGTTGTCTTGAGCAACTTCATTAGTCATGTTTCATCATAATTTAAAAGTTATGTTTCAAATTGCTTAGTAGCTAAACTATTTACGCGGGATAAATAATCTTGGCAGTGGAATTACAAGTCGCTCTTTTAACGTCTGGAACATTTCATAGAGTTTCAGCTTTTCTCACACTCGTACCTATGCTTCTGAATCCTCGTCTTTCGTCAATTACAATTTTAAGAAAGGGGCGCTTGTGTCACGGCTATGGGCTAATTCTACTACTCTAGTGAAAAGGGCGCTTGTATCACGGCTATAGGCTAATTCTACTACTTTAGTGAAAGGGGCGCTTGTATCACGGCTATAGGCTAATTCAACTAGTCTAGTTGTTGTTGTTGTTGCCGGCAAACGTCTCGCGTCGAAGAGAGTTGGCTATGGAGAGCCGCTCTCTCCCTCTCTCTCTCATCTCTTTTTTCATATTTTTAAATACATCTCTTCTTCTTTCCTTCACAATAGTCTCAGAAATGAGGCTACTTCTTTTGGTTTCATCCAGAGATCTTCCAACGTGAGTCTTGTTGGACGTCTAGCGCATTTGAAGAGATGGGCCACGTCGTGAGGTCCATTGAGACAGTCTGGGCAGTAGTCAGGTATCGAGTCATCGATCCGGTGTAAGTAGTGATTGGTGTACCTGCTGTAGCCTGAGCGGAGTTGGCTCAGCGTGCAGCGGGCGTTTCTAGAGAGGTCCACTTCTTCATTTATGTCCGGTGGTGGTCGGCCGCCCAGTATGACTGGACCTTGGATGGTTTCCTTTTCTTCTGAGACCATGTTTGTGTGGACTCGGTTGGCGACGCTTTTCCCGTTGTTCTTCTCTGCTGTTTCCGACAGGGCTCTTTCAACAGTGCTTCTGCATGCGATGTAAAGATCAGCTTTCATGTTGCGTGGTGGGGGTCCTTGGAGAAATAATCCGTGATGGAAGTGAGTTTGGCTCAAGGTCCTTGGCAAGTATTGGGCTGATAGCATGTGAAGGTGCGATTTAGATCTCATAACTTTAGCTTCAGCATGTATGTGGTCGACGCTGGCCATTTGATGGTTTCCTGTTACGATACGCAGGCCATTGTTCTGTCCTCTTTGAATTTTGGTATGTGCTGAGGAGGAGAGAAAGCTGGCCCAGGCTGGAGCTGCGTAGCTGTATCTGGATTGGCAAATGGCTTTGTACGTGAGACGGAGTGTCTCCTTTTGGTTGCCCGATGTACTGCCGGCTAGCGCCTTCAGTACATTGTTACGTTGCGACATTCGGCCTGCTATGTCTTTCGCATGATGACTGAATGTGAACATAGAATCATATGTAACTCCAAGGATTTTGGCGGTATTCACGGTGGGTACGCTCTGACCTCCGATCGAGACATCTAGGATAGTCTTGTACTCTTTGCTGTAAGGTGTGAAGAGTAGAAGCTGGCTTTTGGCAGGAGAAATAGATAGTCCACGATCGTGGATGAACTTTTCGATGTGTGGGAGACCGGATCGTATGTGTAGCGAGGCAGTGGAAATGCTCGGATCTGACGCCCATAGCGTTATATCATCAGCATAAGAGACGATTTTGATAATTGGATCGTTGTTCGGAAGATCGCTTAGATATAAATTGAAAAGAAGCGGTGAGAGTGCGCTGCCTTGAGGGACTCCGCTTCTGATCAGGGATGAGCTTGAGAGGACGTCGCGAAAGGATGTACGGCTCGTTCGTCCTCTGAGGTACGATGCTAGCCATTTCTTTGCGAAGTTTGGGGCGTCGGTTTGTAGGACGAGATCTATGAGTACCGCTATGTCTATGCTGTCGAAGGCCTTTGACATGTCGATTGCCAACATCACTGTACGTTTAGCTGGTCTCTTCGCGTTAAAACCTGCAGCTACGTCTTTTGAAAGAGTGAGGAGGGCAGAGGTGGTGGATCTTCCTGTGGTGAATCCATGCTGGTGCTCAGCTACTCTTACGTACGGCTTGAGTTCTTCCAATAGAAGTCGTTCTATGATTTTCGCCATCGGTGAGAGTAAGGAGATCGGTCGGTATCCTGGTCCATCCGTTGCCTCTTTTCCTGCTTTCAGGAGTGGGAGAATGACTGAAGATTTCCAAATCATGGGAATTCTGCCAGAGCTGAGGGAGTCGTTGATGAGCTTTGTGAGGGCGGCTATACCTCTGTTCCCGAGATAATGGAAGAGTATTGGAGCGAGTCCGTCCGGTCCGAGGGCTGTTGATTTCTTTGTCTTCTTAATAGCTGATTTCACTGCGGCCTCTGAGTACTCGACAAAATCTTTAGCGTGGATGTTGTGAACTTTCTTCATGGCTTTCCGATTTTCCTTTTTTGTTTTGTAGTCGACTGGGCGTGTGAAGCGTTTGTTGAACTGGTTCGCGATTTCGAAGAAGGATGTGAGGGGTCCTTTCCCGAAGTCGATGGCGCAGTTTGGTGGGGGACGTCCTTTATCATTCAACATCTTGATCGTTTTCCACAGTTTCTTGCTGTTTAGTTTGGGAT
The DNA here is from genome assembly GCA_964056735.1 of Allodiplogaster pararmata. Taxonomy (NCBI): domain Eukaryota; kingdom Metazoa; phylum Nematoda; class Chromadorea; order Rhabditida; family Diplogasteridae; genus Allodiplogaster; species Allodiplogaster pararmata. The sequence continues at coordinate 41,290,709 of OZ057408.1, read as the reverse complement.
CAAAGGTCTCCATGAAGTTGCTCCAGATGTCCCTTTTGTTTCTGTCCGTGGCTCGTCTGATGTTCATGTTGAGGGTGCTGATGTCTTGGCTTGATGGGTCTGATTCTCGTAAAGCGTCTCGTTTGGTCATCCAATCTCGGATTTCTGGTGTTAAGGCAACGTTTCTCTTCTTGATGCGACCGCGTGGGATTGAGCTGGCGGCTGCAGATAACAGGATCTTCCGGAAGAAGGGCTCAGCTTGGGCGGCGGGGAGGTCGAGAAGAGGTGTCGTGGATAACTTTTTCTTCGACGAGCTGTTCAAAGATTTTCCAGTTCGCTTTTCCGAAGTTGGTGAAGGAGACTTTCCTGTGCGTACGGATATAGTTGGAACCCTCAAGGACGATTACAATGGGTAGATGGTCGGAGCTTCCAGATGGTATTGTTTTCCATGAGACTTGAGAAAGTAAGTCCAACGAACAAAAGGTTTCTTGGATGAGTAGTAGATCGACTTTCAGACGAGTGACGAGTTCATGGAGTTCCGTCGTTTTGCCAGAGAAGCCATTGCAGTTGTATTGCAAAATCTTGACGTTCCTGCTGTTGGACGTGGGGTCAGAGGAGAGAGTTTGCCTGGTGTTCGTGGTCGTCAGCGGAGTCGTTGATGTTATGCATGACGGGCAGCGGTATTCGACTTGGATGTATTCTTTGAGTGAGGAGAGGCCACTGCATGTCGATTTAGTGTGGACCCACTCTGAGCAGTAGGAGCACTGGATGCAGTTAGTATTCGCCTTTCTCTTGCATGTAGTGCACAGCCAGATCCTTGGTCCTGGGTTACTCTCGATGTCTCCGGCCAATAGGAGAAGTAGTTGGGACAGGCCAGCCGGATCGGACTGTCCCTCAGGCGAAAAAAAGAACGAAGACGGAGGTGTAGTGAAGAGATGAGAGAGAGAGACAGAGAGGCTCTCTTGTAGTTTCTTCGGAGCGTGATGCTTCCGGAGAAGGTTGTTGATGTCCTTTGCAGTCTGTAGACTGTCGTGCTGCACCGCGTGAAGGCGGAAATCGTTGTAGCACTAACTAGTCTAGTGAAAATAGCGCTTGTGTCACGGCTATAGGCTAATTCTACTACTCTAGTGAAAGGGACGCTTGTGTCACGGCTATAGGCTAATTCTACTACTCTAGTGTCCGCTGAGAACTAAAAGCTCAAAAATGTTAACTTCTCCCATAGACGATCTCGAGCTGGTGTGGCTCAAGAAATGCGTAGCCCTTCTGCTCGACTGCCTTCTCTTGTTTGAAAGAAAAACTTCGTTTGACGCGCAGCCAATTGTGGTCCAGTTTACTCATCATTTGAACCAGCGGATATTGCACTTCCTGATACGGCTCTCTTGACTACTGTCTTCTTTCTATGGTTTTTCCTCAACACGTTGTTGAGAAACAATCATTAATAACAAATCAAAAAACTAAATGTTCTTGTGATCGTTCAAGACAAAACAAGTTTTTTGATCAACTGAATGAGTGGGAGGGACTCACTCACCTTTGTGTGCTTCATTTCTGGTTTTAATCGGACGAGAGCTACGTCAAGAGCCTCAGATGCTCCTGAGAGACTGAGCGCCGTCTCGATCATCATTCTCTGAGAGGACTTGGAGGATGTCAGCATCTGAGATCAATACTAATCTAGTTCGGTCACATGAAGTCTATCTTCATCTAAATCTCTCTCAACAATTTATCTAATGTCTTCCAATTTTATCTATCAATCATATTCCTGATAAAGTACGAGCGAGAACGTGGAACGCAGAGATGAGGGATTATGGTTTGGACGGTCTCAAGGTGTCCAAATTCTGCTAAAGCACGAGCTCAACCATGCTGATGAATTGAGAGAGAACAGTAGACGTAGACACTTACGCTCTTTAGCAGGTCAGATTGGGAGCTGAACCCGCGATTGGAAAGCTCTCAGACTGATAGTCTAGTGCTCTACCGATTGAGCCATCGCGGTGCCTTTTACAATATAAAAGGGCTAGATATAGTTTTTTTTTTTGTTTTTTCTCTTCTTTTCTATGCTTTTGTTTCTATTTCAGAACTACAATGGGAACCAACGCTTAGAATGTCAGGAATAGATATGTATCCATCCCTGTGGAAGGAGAGTACGGTAGGTGACAAAAGTTCCTTGGGGCGATTCTTGTTCCCCTGAGGGAAGAGCGAGAAGAAGCGAGGAGAAAGCACTGACCACGTTTTCTGATTTTGACTGCCCTTGGGCTGAAAAAACAGCCTATTAATTATTTATTTGATACTTATCACTTCTTCCCGGACTATCAACTTCATTTCAAGGTTCTTACTTCTTCAAGATTTTTTCGTTTTTTATGTGAATGAAGAGAAAAAATTTAAAACATTTTGTCGAGTTTATAGAGAAAATTCTATTTCAAAAATCTTTCATACCGTATTAAACTTGATAAAAACTGCTTAACTTGATGAAAAGATGCTCACGACCCCTCAACTCTCTTCATAAACATATTATAAATTTCCGTGAATGAGTCTAGCAAATGTCAATGACGACTCTCACGATGGAATCATCCCACGCCTTTGCATCGATCTATTGTGGCCTCAACGTTTCCTTGAAAGTGCGCTGTTCGAGAATTCATAAAGGCCAATAGAAAAAATTAAAACGAACTGACAGTGAATTGGCCGACCATGTGAAGGATCTCTTCTAGGATTTCTGCATCTTTTGTTCCATCCACTTTCGGGTCTTGGACGTCAAATGACAAACCGAGCTTTTTAAAGAACCTGCATATTATTTGTAGTTACTTTAGGAAAACATAATGACAGTAACAGAGTGAGAGTAGAAACTCTACTTCCTAAAGCACCAATAGACGGAGCCATACGCTTTGTTTTCTTCGCTCATCAATTTGAAGTAAGAGTTGCATCTTTCGACTCTTTCAAAATGTTCTTTGATCAGCCGGAGTTTATCATAGGCTCCTTGCTCCGAATTTCCGCCTCCGCCCAGAAATGTCTTCGAACCTGGAATTGTGTTCGAGGTTTTTCGTGCAAAGAGAAGACCTCTTAAAGTTTTTTAGACAGTTCTCTTTCCTATGTAAGCACATCTATGGTGACGTTATCGTGCCAATAACCTCGTCTCACAAAGAATAAAGTTAAATAGTAAACTTATAATCTCTAAAATTGAATAATAATCCACTCCAAATTGAGTCATTAACTCTCTGCACAAAAAATATTTTGATTTTTTCTCTCGTTTTTTCGGCTGATTTATGGATCAGTGTCCAATAAAAGGAAGTTATACACATGTTAACAATCAAAAGCGGATGTTTTACTTCGTTTAATATTGTGATGATGTTCTATTATCAACTCGTTCATGTCATCTCACTTTGAAAGCGTTTCTTTTTTTAAACAGTGAACAACTCTATATTATGGAAACTGGGATTCTGACCTAAGAACTTCTTGAAATAATTGGCTGCAAGTCTGCTGATGTCGAGGTTCGGAGACGTGGGAGGAGGCGGGGCGAATGAATCCTCCGCTTCTCTCTTCTCTCTCTTCTCTTTCTGTTCTCTTTTCGCATTCTTCAAACTATTTTCTTTATTTTCCCTCTTCTTTCTAATTCCACCTATCTCGCCAACCTCTCTCTCTCTAATCTTTTCTCTCTTCACCCTCTTCTCCCTCACTGAGGATCTCTGCTCTTCATCTCTCTTCTTTTGGAAGCGGAGAAAGCGTGGTAATCCGAAGGGATTTCGGCTTGGAATAGAGAGAACCTCAACTGATCATCGGTGTCTTTTGGTGAACAAGTATTTCTCAATAAGGGAACGAGGCAAGAAGTGTAATAGGGCGAGAATGAAAGAGTCCCGTAAACTTTAAGCAGAAATTTTTTCTACATGCAATTTCTTGGGCTAAGCTCTAAGATCAGTCTCACACTAAGCTTGAGCTACATAGTTATGGTCCGTTGTTTTTTTGTTGTTGAAAAAAGCGAGATCATCGAACCTTGTTTGTTGTGTTGTTATGAGAAGTTACTGAAAGAATTTTGATTGATATCTCTGGTCCGTTTCTTCCATCCATCTGCTGTTCTCTGATGGGAATGATATCCGGAACACCGGTTACTTCATCAATGATGCCTTCGATTCGAGAGCTTTTCTCCAAACTTAGCGGAGCTTGAAATTCGATCAATAGTTGTTGCAGTCGGTCTTCATGGGAGAAGTCCTGATAGATACAAAATTCAATACAATACATTTCAAAAAAGTTAATAGTGTACTTTTAAAAATAACTTGTAATAAAAAAAGACTCATTTATATTGAGAATTCGTGAGAGTTTCATGATGTTCATAGCAGGATTCTACTATATTTTTCTCTTTTTTTGAACTTTTTTTTTTTGTTTTTTAATTTTAATATTTTTTGTTGTTATTTTCTTTTCTTTATAAATGAAATTTCCTTGGTGAGGTTAGAACATACCCGTTCTTGTAGCCGATGTTGATCCACCTTAGATCTTTTCTGCCTCCTCCTCTTTTTCCATTTTCTCTGCGACCTAATCGGATTTCCATAGATGAGAAAATCTGATGTACGATAGATATTGTCTCGATAGTGGAGCATTTCATCAAATTCTTGAGCAGGTATGTAGTCATGATGAACAGAATGAGACTCGAATCGCTGAGCGGTTGAGTAAAGACTTCCGCTTTCTGAAGCTACTCCGCGCCGCACCGAGAGCGCCTCATTAGGAGCTTCTAACCGCGCTGTCTGCGGTGTCTCAACAAGTGTGACCTCAGATTTTCTATGTGTCTTGGCAGAAAATAGTCGGATGGGCGGCTGTGGCTGTCTTTGAAGAGATTCCATCCGTTCACTCTGCTTCCTGCTCTCCTCCTCTGCTCGCTCTTTTGCCCTGTCCCGCTCGTCGAAGAGTCGGACGACACATCTGGCCAGCTGCGCGAGTGACTTTGCATCTAATTCACATTGCTTGTACACGACGGATTCGACACGAGGCAGCGAGGCGAAGGCCGCTCTCGCTTTAGCCTGAAATGCATTCACTATCACAATGTCTTGAGCTTATGCTATCTTTCCTCACAATAAGCTCGATAATAATAATCTTCCTCGCGCTTTCTCTCGCTTTGCGTTAGGGTACGCGCTCCCCTGAGATGTAGGACAGACCTATCCTGGTAGAACCCGTGACTGTAAGCTGGGTCGCTGCTAGTGTATGTAGCAGTAGTTGGGAGAGTTAGATTCGTAAATGACCACTACCAAAATTTCTTAACCCCTTGGTTTGGGTGGATCTGTCTGGGGTGGGAGTCGAACTTGGGACTCTTCGCACAATAGTCGAACACACTACCATTATGTCACGCGCTGACCACTGATTCACAATTAAATACAATAAGCTCAATAATTCCTTTGAAACTGAAATTTTTTGCAATTAGGTTGCATCTCTTTTGAGAATTGTCTTGCCTTTCAAGATTAACAACTCACATAGCACTTGTGTCACACGTTGTATCAATTTATGGAACTCGCTTCCAGCTCAAGTTGAATTGTTGCCCTCCTCCCTCGCTTTCAAAAATGCACTACTAGCACTTCCTCGAGAGTATATCATATCGAATTCTAGATTGCGTTGTTTTTGAGCTATTTTTATCTTATACCTGTGAATTACACAATCCATGTACCATACTCATGTATGTTCAAGGAATAAATGATCGATTGATTGATCTCAAAGACCTTATTAATCTAAATAGTTTGACATGGATAAGTTCCAATTTGCGATATTCTTCATACTCTCAGTGTCCTAAGCATTTTCATATGTCGATCAAGCAACAAAAACAAATATAGTTTTTTTAGAGCTTTTCAGTTCCAGCAGATTTTTGACTTCAAATTTTTTTTCTTATTTTCATAGAATACGAGTTTCATAAAAAATGACAAAGCTTTTTAACTCCTACTAAAGTCTCATTGCTTTTGTGTTCTCTCGAAAGAAGGCTTCCTATTGAGGAACATAAAATAAGCGAAGCAAAACCTTCTAAATCTTTTCGCACTTCTCCTTTTTTCTCATAAAACCCTAGAGGTTGTTTTTCTCTCACAAGCACAATAGAAATGCAATTTAATGAGGCCAAAAGTTACGGATACCAACCGATAAAGAATTTTTAACAAACTTTGAATGCTTTGCATACTCAGTGACCTGTTAAATGTAAGAGAGGAAGACATTTATCAACGAAAATAGTGACGAAAAATTCTGTGAGGTAAAGTTTTCCGTAAAACATCTTCTGAATAGCCTGCTAAAAGTTTCTGGAGGATGTAAAAAAGCAACGTTAGATATTAGATTTTCAATTTGCGACAGTGTACAAACGCTTAAAAAAAACTGAAATATTGAAACAGGTATTTATTTCACTGAAATTTTTGTGACTAGTATTAAATATTATAATATGTACTTATAGGTTTCATAACAAGTAAAAAAATTTTTATTGAGCTTAAATGGATTTCAAGAAATGTTTTAGACAATAAATGGTAGAATATTGTAAAAAGTCTGCATCGGAAAACTCAGAATTCGACACTTTTTAAAGCTTGTAAATGTGAGATCACTCATATCAGAATATTGAAAGAGCAGACGGAGACCAAATAAGACGAACCTTGAGCAGAGCCTTCACCATCGCGTGATGCCAGAGTTGTTGGACTTTTTCAGCGTTCAAATCGTAGAACTTGCTCTCCCACTGAGGCTTTTTATGTCCTTGGTTTTCCTTTCCGGCCTGCCTTCTCCCCCAGTCTTCCGTCTGCTCTTCAACCAGAGGCTCCGGTGGAAATGTGGCCGTGTCTTTCCTTCTGGAACCTGAATCAAAGAACGCTGGTTATCATCAAACATAGTAAAGTTCCTGAACAAGTTGGTACGTTTACCCCATTTGATTTCCACTCAGCCGCAAGGCAAGTTAAATCTCTCAATAGAAGTGAAGTTCTCAATAAAACAGCAAAATAAACTCTTCAATTATCTTATATTTATTACGTAATGGATCCTAGCACCCCTTATACACTTTGAAAGCCTGAATGTGAAAACTACAGTAGTCTTATTATAAGACTCTTATAACAGTCAACTTGCAACTAATAATCCCAAAAGTGAACCTTGAGAAGGCGGGAAAAGAGCCAGTATGAGTAGAAGACGAACAGCCATGTTCCCCTCAGGACCAAGAAGGTGTTCCCCTCAGGACCAAGAAGGTGTTCCCGTCCTCTGCACAGACGTCATCACTTCTCACTAGTTTTTTTCTTTTCTCGCTCTCTCAGTTCACGCAAACATCGTACACTCGACTTCTTCTATTGTTAGGGGCGTACCTGAAGCGACCAGTTAAAGCATTTCTGTTGACTTTCTTCCTGTATCACTTTCTATCTCTAGCAAACTCTTTCTCTCTTTTTCGCTTATTTTGAGTCTCTCTTTCTCTTTAACTTTCTCTTTATATCTCTTTAACGGCTTTGCTAGTCGTTTTCAAAAGGAAAGTAAAGAAGCAAAAATCTTCTTTTCTTCGACGATTTAAAGCCTAAAATTTGATACATAGAGAAAGCTTCTCACAAGGTTACAGGACTAAATAACACATTCACAGTTAATAGTCACCGACGGACAAAGTAAACATTCAAAACGTTGCAATATCCGCTTGCAACTCGAGAATTCACAGCAGTTAAGTGAGAATTTCTTTCCATTGAAGCTTTCAATTAATTTCAAGCTTCCTAGTTTTTAGACCCCTTCTTTGAAACTAAAAGGTAATTTATTCATTCAATCAATCTTTAGTCGTTGTAAAAACGGTGTTACAACAATTCACAATGAATGACTTTTGCGATAATAATTATAAATTTACCCCGATATCAGTTTAATCTCTTATTTATGCTCAGATGAGATTAGTCGCCTCAACATTAATTGTAATATTTGATTGATCATCTTAACTCTTCAAATCAACAGTACATACTTTTTAATAGCCAAAATTAAGATATTCAATTGCTCATTCTACTTCAAACACTTTATTGTGAATAAGAGCCACAATTAAGATATTCAACTGCTCATTCTACTTCAAACACTTTATTGTGAATACAAAAGACAAACAATTCTCAAAACTTTATTCTCTACAAAGATTTCCCTCTCTTCGTTTGAAGGAGATACCCTATGGTTTTATGTTGTGAGAGAACTCGGTAGCTTTAGTTTTTTTTCTTCTTTGATAGTATTGTTCTTTGCTTACTTTTAAAGTACACGTGAGTGATCAGTCCCGAATCAGTCTGATCACTCTGAAAAAAAACATTTTAAAGAGTGAAAACTTTTGTTTTCAATCTAAAAAATATAAGTTTAGTAGAATAATCTAAAGAATAAACATATGAATGGAACAGAAAACTAGTTAAATTTTTCTCTGCTACCTTTCATTTGTCTCGTCATTCCATTCGTCATCTCCTCGTCATTCCCGTCTTTCCATTATAAAGGAACTGGTCACTGACGTCTCAGCTTTCATTCATTCGTATTCTATGAATTCATTCAACCACCAATCCCGGCTGAAAACCGTTAAGGATATCAGCCCACTAAGTTTTCACCCTATCTCTACATGTTTTATACGTATCATACTGTTCTTAAATGTTCATTTACACAGTTCAAAGGCAGTGAAGCCTGATTAAGATGAAAACATACTGTAAGGTAATGCGTTCACTCCCGGTTATAGGAAAAATGGCTGGGTTTGATGTCGCTCTTTGAATTAGCTTTTTGCCGTGCTTGGTTTGATCTATTTTCTCATAATATTCTGACACCATCGTGAATCGAATATCTCTGCCCTAGGACACCAAGGAACAGTTTAACTGTTCGCCTAATCCAAAAGTGACAAAATCACAATGATCCTAGGAATGATCCAAAAGCTTTGCAGAAAAGTACAAGTCAGGAAAAAATAACATTAAGAGCTACATAACCTGAGATCCCAGTTCACAGAAATACTAACGGAAATCATCGATGAGTCTAGTTACATTTTACTAAGTCTTGTTACCTTTTCTTCCACCCGCTGGAAACTTTCATGTTCTTTCAAAAATTCTTTAAAGATACAAATTACTGATTTGAAGATGGAATTGGTGATTTTAGATAGTGTGCTTCATCTTTCCCTGACTCAGAATAAATAAAATAAGCGGATGGTTCTGTTTTGAGTTTTCCGTAGCCCAAGTGTACACTATAACAGAATTCTCAATATCTGGATATGTCAGGCCTCCCTTCAAATACAAAAGGAATATGCTTTCACTGTAATGTAATCACTTGACTACATTACAGTGAGAGATTCGCTGTAATCACTTGACAAGGCTAAAGTGTTTTTTTTACCAAATTTTTTTCCACAAAGATGGGGCTTTATCTCAATAAGCATGCCTATTTCAAATTCAAAGAGCAACTCGTTTTCAGAACAAATTTGATAAAAATTGGAATCGAATTTTAACCGCCGAAGTATTCGTTCCCATTCTCTACAGTTAAAAACAATCCAAACTATTTTTGAATTAATCTAAGGAGTGTAGGTTCAGAATTCCACGTCAATATGATCTTTCGGTTCTCCCAAGCACCTTATTTCTATTCCGCTTAAGTGAAAAAACTGAAAAGTTAAACATTTGAATAGAAAAAAAAAAACGAAATGAGAGAAAGGCCTTACCTAGGAGAGGCAACAAGCGGCATTTCTCTCAATGAATTTCCCTCATAGTGAAGTGGATATCAGGACTTCCGGATGAACTAATCTTTGCCCTATTCATTTCATGTTCTTGATCTTATTCGGAAACATTGTGATCGTTCTTTCCCTTCCGTCAAGCAGTCCTGTTTCTCTTTCTCACGCTCTCTTTCTCTCTCTCTCTCTCTCTCTCTCTCTCTCTCTCTCTCTCTCTCTCTCTCTCTCTCTCTATCTCTCTGTCTCTGTCTCACTCTTCGTGTCTCTCAACTTATTTTTTTGGTCCTATCTTTCTCACACTCTCTTTTTTATCTCTCTCTACTCTATCCCTAAAACCTTTTTCTTTCTCTTTTCCCTATCTACCATTCACTTTTCCTTAACTTTCACGAGTGACCCCGTCCTATGACTGCAGTCAATTTCATGTGAAAGAAAGACAGAAAGAGATGAAAATAGAGAGACAGAGAGAGAGAGAAAGACAATGAGAGAGAAAGGGTGAGAGAACTCGAAAAACAAAGAGAAAGAAAGAGAAATAAGTAAAGATAGAGAGCAAGAGAGAGGACAGCTCCGACAATAAACGCGGCGAGAAAAAAGAGCGCTTCTGCAATGTTGGTCAGATTAGTGTGGTAAGTACAATGTTTTGTTGATTCCATGAAAGGCGTTTCTTTTTCTATTCACTTTATGAAGGTGCTATTTCAGTCCAAACATACATTAGAGATCATTAAACTTGAAGCTATAATTGCTGCTACTACTGGGTATTACAAAGTTGTCATCCTAAGCAATGAACACCGAGAAAAAAAACTAGTTCTTCTAGTAACAAAAACCTGTACTATTTAGTAACAAAAAGTATTTAGTTAACACTGAAGCTTTTTTGGAGGTAAAATTGTATAATGTTTCAAGAGATCAATCTTTGATAAGATTGTCTCACTAAATGGGAACATTTATATGGAATCACGGTTAAATGTTATTCATTAACTCACCTCGTATTCTTAAATCAATTAGCTCATTGTTATCTTATTATGTATAATAATACGCCGGAAGTCAAAATACTAACTGCACATGTAACCACAGACTGTCAGACAAAACAAATACTAGGAAGTGTAGCATAGTACTAGCGGAGATGTACACACAAAAAAGCGTATTGATAGTCATACTTTCGAAACCATGAAAATGGAACTATATACTTTGAAAGTATTCCAAATCGTTCCGCACACAAGTGTTACTATTCATACTTTGAAAGTATGAATACTGATAAAATTAAAGTATGATACGCCGGAACTTTGGAAGTATGCTGTCTACAAAAATAAAGATGTATCCTGTTTCCTGAGTTCTTCATTCAAAAAATTTTGTTTGACTTTCCTGAAGGGCTTTTTTTCCCGGAAGGGCCTTTTTCAAGGAGTGTGCTTTTTTCCTTAAATTCTATTTTTTTTTAAATGCCTTCCTTCCAAAATTACTGGGTAAAATGATTCACACGATACGATTCGTATGTGTGCTTTTCCCGTGTAAAGTAATCGAGATAATAAGCAACATAAGTCAAACAGATTGGATAAGTGCCAAGAAAAGGAAGAGAGCCACCACGGCATACTTTCAAAAGTATCCCATTCATTCATTGATTGTATGCCCTTTCTAGCATACTTTCATACTTACGCGCAGGAATACTTCCAATTTGTTACTATTCATAAAACACATGTATGCCTTTTCAGCATACTTTCCCAAACTCATCCTTTTTTGTGTGTGTCTGTGTACTGGCTCAATCGTTGAAGCTAAAAACTAGCAATCTGGCCGTCGCGGGGTCTACTCTCTTTGCTGTGACGTCAAAGAGCAGTCGTTACTCCATCTCTGCTCTGCTCTACATTCCATCCTCTATACGTGACTGAGTGTGTCTATATAAGCCTTGATTTCACTGTCTGAATCATCTTAAACGTTCCATAAATAAGTTCTACGTTCGTTAAGATACATCAGAGACTCAGAAGAACTCGGAGCGGAATTGTAAGAATAGTTTTTTTAAAGGCATGTCGAAGTCTTTTTCTTACAAAAAAAGGTTCCACTTGAGAAAGGAGAAAAAAGGAGGAGTCACCCTATTCTCACTTTTTCCCTTGAGAACTTTTGGATTCGAACAAACTATTGAAAACATAACCAACATTTTATTGAGAACATCTGATTTTTTTAATAAAAAAACGGGAATCACGGCGTTCAAAGCAAGGCTCAAACATTTCCTGGAAAATTGTATATTTCAGATTGCATAGAATTTCTCACGTAGCTAATGCCCTGTTAAAAAATTCTAGCATTGGAAAACCAAATATAGAACAGCATTATGATATGATATTAATCAGTGAATCTTTATAAAAAAAAGTTCTAGTTCGGAAAGACGATTCAATAGTAACCGTCCACAGTAACCATGACGAAAAACGTGAATAAAAAAATCTTCAGGAGCATTTAATACAGAAAAAAGGGAGTGGAGTCGCGTTAGGTCCTGATTGACAACTAGAGCCCCTCTCCCTCCTCCTTTCTGACCAGTTGTATCATGAGCTTTCTCCCCTCCCCCATTTCACTTCAACTACTCTTACAACATACAAGGTACACGTTTACTTGGGGGGGGGGCTCCGCTTCACTTGGGAGGGGGGGCTCTTTTCGGTGCGTTCAAAAAAAATTTTTTAACACAAAAAATGTAAATTTTCTTATGCGGTCTCTTTTGCCTAAGCCGTACGGCCTCGTTAGCGTGAACTTTTACCTAAGCCTAAGCGTTTTTCAATGTAAAACTGATCTTTAAAAAAAGTTATATTTAAACCCCCCCCCCTCCAAGTGAAGCGGAGCCACCCCCCTCAAATGAAGCGCGGCTCCCCATGTAAATAAGGACCACATACAAAAACAAAATAACTCAGCGTTTTAGTTATCTTCATATAGTGATGATGAGACAATAAGGGCTATTGGAATGAAAATTTCACCAAGGACTGGTTCAATCACCGAAATGTCACATTTTTATGCGAAATGATTTAATGAGAAGAAGAAAAATGCTTCTGAATGATTGACATGGACGATCGTGACAGCTAAATCATAATTTCGACAGCGCTCACATCCGATTTCACCTTAAAGGAATGTTTTTTTACCAGTTAGGGTGAAACAGGGAAAAGTGAGTTCGAGAAAGCTATGACTAGACAGAACATCGAAAGAGTGAATGAAAGAGAGAGAAAAATAGAGAGAGAGAAATAGAGAAAGAGATAGAGAGGTCATAAGAATATGACAGCTGACCATTCATGGAGCGTTAAACAAGCCCGCAGAAAAAGCCATGCTTTTACTAGTTTTGCTCGAACCGGTTATAGCGGGGCAAGTTACTGTTTTACGCTATCTTTCTGTTTCCTTTCAGTCTGTTTCATTTCTCTCTACTTCTTTTTTGTTTGATTCTGTTTGTTGTTTTCATATTTCTTTTTATTAATCTTTCTCTCTATTTCAATTCAATTCACTTTATTCGCCAAAGGTATGCTTGTTGTCGCATACACTTATAAGGTAGACATTAAACAACAAAAAAAACGAGAAGAAAAAAATTAAGATTAAAATTAAAAAAGGGGACACAACAGGCTCTGACTAGGAATAGAAAGAAGAAGAAAAACACAATCTAGTGGGTATCAAAGAAAATCAAAGTATCCTAGAGTAGATATCCAGGTAAAGTCATGAACGGGACTAAAGAACAATTCTCAACAATATTAATGAATTCTTCGATCGTAACGACGTCGGGGAACCGATCGCAGAGTTTGTTCCAGAGGGTAATGGCTCGAGTAAAAAAGAAGTTGCCGTTGTGATAATTTCTTTCTTGCAGCAATCGAAGAGGATTTGTTCTAGATGAAGTTCTCAGATCACTGTTCGCCCTGTATTTCACATGAGATCTGCAGACCTGGCACTCTAAAGTTCCATAAAGTAGCCTGAACAGAAATAATAGATCGTATTTAGCGCGCCTTGTTATTAAAGGCTCGATAGCAAACTTATTCTATCTGTCAGGGTAATTGCTAGAAGGTATTAAGCATCGCCTCAGTACCTTTTTCGAAAAAATTCTTTGAGGGTATTCTAGTCTTCTAGCTAGCTCGCTACACGATTTAGGTGAGAATACTACAGTGGCGTATTCTAAAAGGGGTCGGATGTAAGACAGATAGACGCGTTTGTAGCCTTCAAAATCGAGGAATCTAAAGACTTTAAAAATCTGAGAAATCTTGCTCAAAGCTCTAGCTCTTATCATCTCTATATGCCGGTCAAATTTCAGGGTTGAATCGATTAACACACCAAGATCTCTTATTACACTTTTGGAACTAAGAACCTCATCACCGATAAAGTAAAGAGAGTTCACATTGTTTCGGCCAAGGTGTAGTACGTTAATTTTATGCTTGGCAAGTGGAAGAGACCATTCTATAGACCAGTTATGTATATTGACTACACATTGCTGGAGAGATTGAGCGTTCGAACTATATACTTTGAGGTCATCTGCATAAAGAGAGAATTTGACATCAGGAGGGATGCAAATTTCGATGTCATTAATAAAAAACAGAAATAGAAGAGGTCCGATGACTGTACCTTGCGGAACGCCGCTTAGCACAGGGAATGAATCGGAGTATTCCCCGTCTACGCGCACTTTATAGGTCCGATTCGTCAGGAAGTTTGCTATCCATCTCACAATGTCTATCGGAAAATTGAGTCTTTCCAGTTTGGTTATTAGTTTACCATGAGGGACCTTATCAAAAGCACGCGAAAAATCGAAGTAAACTACGTCGACATCCTTTTTGTTTCTCAAGTCGACTTCCCACTCACAAATGGTTTCAAGTAGTTGGAGCTCGCAGCTACGTCTAGAGATAAATCCATACTGAGACTTACAGAGAATGTTGCGAAAACCATTCTTTAGATGGTTACATAAGATTCCTTCGAAGATGCGGCAGAACACAGAGGTTATAGTTATGGGTCGATAATTCGCGGCTTGAGATTTTTCACCCGATCTTTTGTAAACAGGAACCACTTCACCGCGTTTCCATTCAATAGGAATTTCGCTAGTAAGCAGGGAATAGGAGAAGAGCATAGAAAGAGGTAGCGCAAGAGATAAGGCGCAATTTTTGACTAAGAAATGGTTGATATTTTCAGAATAGACGGAAAATTTATTAGGAAGCTTCTGTAGAACATTTAACAGAAGATGAGGAGAGAAATCGACATCAGAGACTAACGATGTGCTAGGCATAGAGCATACAATGGGATCCCTACTAGAGTAATTCATAGCAAACTCTTCGGCAAAAACTGTAGCTTTCTCTTTAGAATCGAAAATGAACTGACAGTCTTTTTTGATCACGGGAATGTCGGAATGAGGCTTCAAAATAGTCCTAATCCAATGGTGTATCCCATTAGGTACTTGCAATGCTTCAAGTTCTCGGCTTCTCAAATAATCTGATTTCTCCTTCAATATGGACTTCTTCACTTCTTTATACTCTGAGCGAAAATTAAAATTCGATTGTCTTGAGCGCCAAAGAAGTTTCTTTTGTTTTAGAAGTTTCGCCATGGCCTTGGAAGGACGGTAATTGGTCCTAGAGCGACAAGGTTTGGTGGGAAAGAAGAGATATATGGCATCATGAATCGTTGACAGAAGAAAACTGTACTTGTTCTGTATATCAGAAAAAGAATCAAAACAATTCCGCCAGGGAATGTTTGCTAGGAAGATGTTCATGGACTCGTAGTCACCATTACGAAAATCTATGTAGACATCTGAATCCCGATTACCACAAGACCCTCTATCAACAGGTACACTTAGTAATGAGTTTATTCTGAATGATATAGTAACTTGATCAGAATTCAACAATGGTGGATGCTCTGATACATCAGTGATGGAAGAGGTTCTGTCAGTCAGTATTACATCGAGAAGAGAAGCATCGTGATTACCGTCATGTCTTGTAGGAAAAAAGACCACCTGGTTGAGTAGATACGTTGAAACAAAATTAGACAGCAGTTTTCCGAGTGGGGCCCTAGACAAATAAATATGATCCCAGTCAATGTCGGGCGCATTTAAGTCACCAAGAACAATATTGTGACTGGGCATTAAATGACAACTGATGATTGAGATCAGCGACTCGAAAGTGGAAAGAGATAGAGAAGGAGGCCGATACACAAGAAAGCATCTAACCATTCTAGACTTCCCATTGCATATATCAAGAGCTAATAGTTCTATGCCGTCATCTATAGAAATATCGAGTTCTACACGGGAAATTCTCAATGAGTTTCGATAGATGACTAATAACCCGCCACCACGCTGATTACTTCTTCTGTCGAGACGAATAATCGAATACTTGGAGTTTTGAAAAAAAGAATCAGGCGTGTTGTCATTTAGCCAGCTTTCTGTTAAAAAGCAAACATCTACATTTTCCAGTTCAATCAAATCAAAAACTTCCGCGATTTTCGCTAAGCTGTTAATGCTTCGAATATTACTTAAGAAGCATTTCAAAGATCGTTGAGGTATTGAATTAGAAGAATATTTTGTTTCACGAAAGGGAACTACCTATAGAGAAGTCTGAGATAAAACTCGCTGTCCTCCCGTCAAGAGAGGAAATTCTTCAATACCTCTGTCGACTTGTGCTACGTCTCCTACGCTCACGATTGATTCCTGAGTGCTTGTTTGATTACGAGTTTTTCTCGTAGAGGCTCTGCCGACTCCGCGAGCTCTGCCAACTGCAACGCTCCTTCCACGACCACGACCACGCTTCGGAATGGGAAGAGGAGAGGGTAATGGGATCTGAGCATTTGTTTCAGGAAGAGATTCATAATTAGAGCTAGTAGGAGCAGTCTCAGCCATCGTAATTTGCGCGTTACTGAGTCTCCTATTCAGCTCACGAGGGTTACGAAGTTGAAACACTTCTGGCCCGTTTCCGATATCTCTCACGATGTGTAATAGCTTACCTTCTAATTCATTTCTCCGTCCGCATTCTCTGCGAAGTTCAGCGTCGAACCGAAGCTGATGTTTCATGTAATCTGGACGCGCGTATGCGTGAACATTATTGCTACACCTAGGAACGCATCTAGAGCTACGCGTATGAAGTAAAAACGAGTCACGGGTCTTTTTGTCTACAAACTGAACTTTAGCCGGTCTAGGTCGAGAGTTCACTCTATCGGCAACGTAGCTCCGACCCGAATGTCTATGTATAGTGACTAGATTTTTGTTGAGTTTCCCATTGGAATTCACAAGAAGCCGAAGGTGAGGATCAGTAGCTAACTTGATTATGGATGCGAGAAGAGTGTCGTCTTCGGCTGCGGTTATCTGTTCGGAGTCACCTTCGCTGATGTTGATGAGAACTGCTCGAGTAGCTTTCTCTTGTGCTTCGCTGTCACTCGCAAGAGAACGAGTGACTGCGGAAGCGACTGCAGCGTATGACATAGGGCCTAAAGACGAACTGGAGACGGGAATGGGATGGTTTGAGTGAGCAGACATCAGTTTGTTCACCGAAGAAACAAGGCTCGAGACTGTAGCTATCAGATTGTTCGAGATCGTTGCTTGCTGATTGACAACTTCTCTTAATGAACTGATAGCATTGAGATTTGCCTCCTGCATTTTTTCAATCATAGAAGTAAGTCTATTCATAATGATGAGACTTTCTCCGGAAAGATCTACAGAGGTAGACATGCTACAAAGAATAGACAGTGCGTATTGAAGAGAGAGTAGTTGATAGAATGTTGTAAATCGAGCAAGCGAGCGAGAGCTTGCGTAGAGCGCAGCAAAAGGCCTCGCGCGAGAGTTGAGTTTCTGATCAAACTCGATGTATTAGAATGAGACGCAGAGTATGAATTAGAGAGTGTCTCGGAATGAGAGACAGAAAAGATAAAAGAGACAGAAAAGATAAAACACTGACTCTGCTTTGATTGTACAATACTCTCCTTACTGCAAATTTAGTTGTTTAAAGCGTTCGTTTCAATAGTTGCTATTGTCACTCCCGTCCTTTAGTAAACGACAGAAGCCTCACACTGGACAAGGATCGTCCTCTGAAATGAGGCAAGAATCCCCCTTATCCAAAATGAGAGTATTAAGACAGCAACCAAAGAAGAAAACACGAAATGAGTAAATTGCAAGAGAGACAGAGTACCGAGTCACCGCACTCTGGCAAGTAAGGGAGAGCAATGAGTAAGGGAGAGCAATGGGTAAGGGAGAGCAATGAGTAAGGGAGAGCAATGAGTAAGGGAGAGCAATGGGTAAGGGAGAGCAATGAGTAAGGGAGAGCAATGAGTAAGGGAGAGCAATGAGTAAGGGAGAGCAATGTAAGGGAGAGCAATGAGTAAGGGAGAGCAATGAGTAAGGGAGAGCAATGAGGGAGAGCAATGTGTGTGCCATTAAAAAAACTTCTGTTATCTAATTCTTTGTTTTTAAACATAACCAAATGAAATTCTGTATTTTTTGTCTGATAAGGAACGGTCACTTGCTCTCGCAATCTCATTGCTGTTTTCAAATTTAACTGTCTCACTTCATTCTCTGCCGGGAACTTTTCCCGGACAGCAGGGCCGGGGAAGTTCATACTTGTTGCGAGTCGATACTTCTTTATTCACCAAAGGACAGTTTGTTCTCACCGTCACTAACTTCTTCTTCTTCTTCTTCCTAGCGTTTATCCCGCCGCCGGGCAGGGTCCGCTTTGTAGACTGCACCACGCCATTTCACCCGATCAGCTGCGTCTTCAGTCTTCCGCCCGGTCGTGTTCATGTCTACTTCGATGCAATCTAGCCACCTAGTTTTGGGTCTGCCTCTGGGTCTTTTGCCCTCTACTTCGAGGTTCCAGGACGATTGAGAAACGGAATGGGGATTTGATCTTATCACGTGCCCGTACCATCTCAGCCTTGACTCTCGAAGCTTTTCAGATATAGGGGCGATGCCCAGACGATCTCGGATGGTTTCATTTCGCACCATGTCTAGACGAGTGAGTCCGAGGCTCCATCTCAGCATTTTCATCTCCATAACATGCAGCATCTGTATAGTCTTTGCTGTGTATGGAGCACATTCGAGGCCGTACAACGCCACTGGTCTGACAACTGATCGGTAAATTTTACTTTTCAGTCTGTCAGGCATTCGCTTGTCGCATAGTACACCGGTTGATTCTCTCCATTTGAGCCAGGCAGCATTGACACTCGCAGCAACTGTAGCCTTGGGGTCTAGGTCTGCGGTGATGTAGGATCCGAGGTACTTGAAGCCATCCACTTTCCGGAGTTCGGTGTTCTTGACTTTGATGGTATTCGAGGTATTCGAAGTACTTTTTTTCCATTTCCAAGTACTCGGTCTTTTGGAGGTTTAGTCGTAGACCATAGTCATTGAAGCGTTCGTTCCACTCTCCTAGCTGTCTCTCCAAGTCCTCTGTTGTGTTGGAACATAACACAACGTCGTCAGCATACAGTAGAGTTTTCGGAGGGCTTGTTTGTAGATCTCTGGTGATCGTGTCCATAATCAGTATAAAGAGCAGGGGGAAAGCGCGGAACCTTGATGAACTCCTACAGCAACCTTGAATGACTCCGAAGTACCCGCTGGACTTCTCACGGTACTTCTAGAGTCAGTATACAACATTTGAATCCATCTTATGTACTCTTCTGGGACTAGGTGGTCTCGAAGAGAGAACCATATCAGCTCATGAGGCACACGGTCGAAAGCTTTCTCCAAGTCAAGGAAAGCGCAATGGACTGACTTCGCCTTTTCCCTGTGTTTCTCTAGATAAAGACGAATGGCGAAAATAGCATCTGTTGTTCCACTTCCTCTGACGAAGCCACACTGATTGACGGTTGTGCTTACAATTTTGCGGAGCCGTGCTTCGATGATCTTTTCCAAGATCATTGTGGTATAAGGAATGATTCTTATCGGCCGGTAGTTGGAGCATATTGTGACATCTCCTTTCCCTTTGTAGATGGGTATTGTAGATGATCTACTTCAGTCTTCGGGATACTCCAGGCGAGCAGTGGCTTTTTGAAAGAGGGTCGTAAGATGGAAAAGTCCACAATCACCTGCGAGTCTCCATGCAGAGGCGGCTAGATCATCTGGCCCACATGCCTTTCCGTGCTTCATTTTCTGAAAGGGCTTCTCTTACTTCAATCTCTGAGATGGTGGGAACTGGTCCTTCTACTGGTAGGGACAGCGGGATGGGAGGGTGGTCGAACTCGATGTTCGAGATTTCCTCGAAGTGTTCTCTCCATCGCTGACAAATTTCGACATTGGATCGGAGGAGTATGCCGTCCCGGTTCTTGATTGTCCGCACGTGAGAAAGGTATTTTGCTGCTGTGGCTCGTGCTTTGCAAATCCGGAAAATTTCCTTCTCCCCTTGAGGCGTGTCGAGCTTACTGTAGATTTCTTGCATGGCTGCGGAGCGTGCCTTCGCTACGGCTCTCTTAGCTTCTCTCTTCATACATAGGTACAGAGCTCGGTCAGCTCCGGTTCCGGATCGTTTCCATTGCTTGAGAGCCACTTTCTTCTTCTTGACAGCAGTTTGAACGTCTTCGTTCCACCACCATGTCTCCTTGTCTACAATGCGTTGGCGACCTGGTTTTGTTAAGCCCAGAGTGACTTCTCCTACAGCCTTCATCTTGTCTCGAACGAACCTCCAGTGCTCCTCAATGGAGTCAGGGAACGTTTTTTGGAGAGTGTCCGGGGATAGAGCGAGAAGAAGCTGATGCATGAAGCGAACCTTGTTGTCACGTACCTTCCACCATTTTATCCGAGAAACTTCGTTCAGAGGCTTTACGTTGCATTGCTTCTGGGAAAATCGGAGATCGATTATAACTGGATGGTGCTGCGAGGAGACGTTATCGCTCGGAATCACCTTGCAATCAGTGATGAGTCTCAGATTGGTTCTTTGCATCATCCAGAAGTCGATTTTGGTTTTCCTTCCACCACTGCAATACGTGGTGAGGTGAGACTCTCGTTTGCAGAAGAAGGTAATGCAGATGGAAAGATCGTGCTCTTCGGCAAAACTCAAAATTCGCTCTCCTTCTGCGTTCGGTAAACCATAGCCGTTGCCTCCATGAGCTCTCTTATGGGCTTCGCATTTTCTTCCTACGTGCCCGTTCAAGTCTCCCCCGATCATGAGTGTTTCTTCCGGAGAGCATTTTCTGATGACGTCATCGAAGTCTTCCCAAAACCCGTCTTTCTCGGAGTCGCTGCATCCTGCCTGCGGTGCGTAAGCACTGACTATTTTGAAGAGTTTGCCATTGCAATCCAAGGAGATGGACATCAAACGATCTGAGATTCGACAAACTTCCGTGACGGATGTGGCAAGGTAGGAGGCAGCGATAATTCCGACGCCATTGCGGGCCGCTGATGAAGTATTGCCCGAGTACCACAGCTTATACCTCCCGTCGAGCTGCTTTGTTTTCCCTCCTTTCCACCTAGTTTCCTGGAGGCATGCCAGATGTACTCTTCTTTTTGCCAGCATGTCACAGACTTCCATGGACTTCCCAGAGAGACTTCCGACGTTCAAGGTAGCTAGTCGGAGGCGTGTAGGCACTGCTATTTGATTAAATCGAGGACGCGGCCTATTATTCCTCGAAGACCCTCGCATATTTCTCACGTCGATCGGGATTCGACGCGCGTCGCTTGAAGGGGACGCCCTAGCATTCGGGTTACTCTGATGGTGCATCTTGGTGGGATGCGACGGTTTCTTCATAGACCGGCTTGTCGCACGAATCGATAGTTCAGCCTGACGTCCGTTTACGACCCTTTGGGCCACATAACCCGGGATTTTGGGCTATGTGGACTAGAGGTTATTTTTTGGACACGCCTCTTGACCGTGTCCCTTAGGCCAGTGAGATAACAGTGAGCGAGCATTTTATAGGATGTGGGCTGCCCAGTTCCCACACCCACCCGCGACGCTCACTAGTCTAAGCCCCTCTTTGGTCAGCCATGGCAAAGCCACCAAGTCTCCCATCCGCCTGCGGGAGAGGCCCCACATACGCCATCGGGGTAATCAGCGCGTGGCTCACCGTCACTAACATTGGAAGGTAAAAGGAAAATGTTGACTGAAACAAGTTGAGAAGAGCCATTGATGAAGAATAAATACTTTATATCATACTGTCGAGAACGTCAGCAAGCAAACTGAAGACGATGAAGATGAATCGTTCATTTAGAAGAGTCGAAACTCATCGGAAAAAAAATGACTGGACACAACCATCTCTGGCACTTGAAGAACAGAAGAATGATTTACCACTTGTGTTCTGCCATTCAAATTTACCACCAGCGGAGCACACTTGACAAGAATACAGCTAGAAACAACTCTTATGGAATGCGAATACCCCGCCTTTTCAGCAAACTACCTCGAAACTTGATTAATAGTATGAACCTGAAATATTTTAAATCCCAATTAAAAAGTGGTGTTCTATCTACTCTTCTCTCGTCATGAATTCAGAACTAAATTTCTTTTTTTTTGTCGTTCAAATTGTTCTACATATATAGGTTTGTTTGTTTGTTTTTTTTCCCGTTCAAGTCGCTATATTAAAGTCAAATTATGTATCGCTTTTGTTATCGTATTTTTTTTATAATAATCTTTTTATCATCGCATTGGATGGATGATATGGTGAGTGAGAAGGTATGGAGGAAGAGGGTAATTGTGACGGGGTTGAGTTGTCTTCTACGAGTAACCGGGTAGGGCAAGCATGATAATTGGGAGCTTTTTCAAAGCAGAAGTTCCGGGGTAACGAGTTGCAGAAGAATGATGAGCATTTATTGAAAGGAGTTTCGGTAACAGCCGTTCATGAAGGAGGGAGGAGAGAAGAAATGAGGAGGGAGGAGAGAAGAAATGGGAGGAGAGAAGAAATGGATTTGAAAGAAAATCGACAATTGTTTAGCTGATCTATTCATTCCTCATTTTCAATTGTAATTAAATTTGTGTGTTATTGCATCGAAAGATGTAGATAAAATATATATAATATATATATATATATATATATATATATATATATATATATATATATATATATATACACAGAATCTGATGAGCGTGTACACAATCTCGAAACAGTAACTCATGAGACATACAGAAACTGATGATTGTGTACACAATCTCGATACAGTTACTCATGAAACATACAGAATCTGATGAGTGTGTACACAATCTCGATACAGTAACTCATGAGACATACAGAATCTGATGAGTGTGTACACATTCTCGACAAAGCAACACATGAGACATACAGAATCTGATGAGTGTGTACACAATCTCGATAAAGTAACTGTGTGATGTGGATGCTCCTGTAACCTAAAATAATAGTGTGTTAAATCGAGAGACTTTTTCTCTGACCGCAAAGAATCACTCCAGCTGATCTTTATCTCTCTCTCTTTCTCTATTTATCTTTCTCTCTCTCTCTCTCTCTCTCTCTCTCTCTCTCTTTCTTTATCTCTCTATCTTTCTCTCTATCTTTCTCTCTCTCTCATTTCTCACCCTCTTTTATCTCTCTCTCTTTTTATCTCTCTCTTTCTCTCTCTCTCTTCTCTCCTTTTCTTTCTCTCTATTTCTCTATTTCTCTCACAATCATACACTATTTCTTTCTTTTTCTCTCTCTCTCTCTCTTTCTCTTTCTCTCTCTCTCTCCCTCTCTCTCTTTTTATCTCTCTCTTTCTCTTTCTCTTTCTCTCTCTCTTTATACTCTCTCTTTCTCTCTCTTTCTTTCTCTTTCTCCCTCTCTTTCCCTCTCTTTCACAATTATACACTATCTCTCTCTCTCTCTCTCTCTCTCTCTCTCTCTCTCTCTCTCTCTCTCTCTCTCTCTCTCTCTCTCTCTCTCTCTTTATACTCTGTCAGACATTTTTTTCTCTGAATCTCTTGAAAAACATAACCATCCACGATGCTTTTATCTGCGTCTCTCAATATTACATGCTATTTTCTTTTACGCTCTCTAGCGTTTTTCTCTTACAGTGTAGTCTTTCTCAGAAAGACACACTTTTTAGACACTCTCTCCGATGTGTATTTTTGAATCTTTTATTAGACAATTTTTATCACGTGTTTCCAATAATCATTGTTTTCATACCCGCATAATCTATGGATACGATCTTGGAAGGAAGCCATCTCCTACTCTCGCAACTTGCACTCTTTGCGGTAAAGAATACGTCACGTATTCTTCCGCCTTTGTAGAGCAAACAACACAAAGATTAGCAACAACATTTTATCATCTCAAAGACAAAAAGAAACAAGCAAATCAAAGACAAAAAGAAATAAGCAAAATACTAAACATATAGCTTAGTGTTTTATTACTGAAAAAGTTATTTTAATAATCATTTTTAAAACTAATTAATTGTTGCTTTTTTTTTCCTTATAAAAGCCCTCTGTTAATAAACATTTTGATTTGAAGTTTACTTTTTAATGATTTTTAATAATCTCACAGAAATACCACTATTTTTTAAAAGGTTTTCTTCCATATTTTCTATGACTTTATGATTTCTATTTTGACTTTAACCTTGCATATGCACCTTCCCTAATGTGTTTTTTCACCCCCACTCAGCATTTCCATTGTACTAGGGCATGACTCATCATGTTTCCAATCCCCCGAGTCCACAATCTCTAGAGAAGATCAAGGAGAAAGGAAGGAAGCAATCTCCCCATATTTCTCAGGCTCTTTGCGGTAAAAATACATCAATATGATGTATTGTTTCGCATTTGTAAGATGATGAGCACAGATATTAACAACAACATTTCATTGGAAACAACACAGCGAGTATAGAAATCAACCTGAAGTATGAAGGAAAAGATGCACTATTCAGCAGCTTTTTGACAGGGATTCTCAACTTCAATCAGAGATTTTGGCTATTCTCTAAGACCGTATTGAAAAAGTATCACAACAGTTCTCTTTCGGTTTGTGAATATCCATGTAGGACATGGAAGTAGATCGATACATAGTTTTAAAAGAAACTATTATACCAAT
Organism: Allodiplogaster pararmata; assembly: GCA_964056735.1. NCBI lineage: Eukaryota > Metazoa > Nematoda > Chromadorea > Rhabditida > Diplogasteridae > Allodiplogaster > Allodiplogaster pararmata. The sequence continues at coordinate 41,266,243 of OZ057408.1, read as the reverse complement.
GTTTTTAATCTCCATTTCATGTATTTGTTAGTTAAAAAGTTTTTATAACTACGTATTTAATCACTACTTCTTAAAGTAGTAAATAAATAAAAAATTAAAACACTGTATTTAATCACCACTTCATAAACTAGTTAGTTGAAAATTTTATCATAACAATGTATTCAAGTACCACTTCACAAACTAGTAAGTTAAACATTTTTTATAACAATGTATTCAATCTCAACTTCATAACTTTGGTAGTTGAAAAAAAAAATCTGATAATGTATTCAATCACAACTTCATAAACTAGCTCGTTAAAAAATTCTCACAACAATGTATTAAATTATCACTTCATAAATTAATAAGTTAAAAAATTTATTATAACAATGTATTCAATCTCTACTTCATAACTTAGGTAGTTGAAAAAATTTTCTAATAATGTAAAATTCACAACTTCATAAACTAGTAAGTTTAAAAAATTCTCACAACAATGTATTCAAACATCACTTCATAAATTAGTAAGTTTAAAAAAAATATTATAACAATGTATTTAATCACCACTTCATTATTGGTTAGTTAAAAAGTTATTATAACAATGATTTCAATCCCAACTTCATAAACTAGTTAGTTAAAAATTAATATAACAATGTATTTATTCCCCACTTCACAAACTAGCAAGCTAAAAAAAAAAAAATTATTCTAACAATGTATTCAATCACCACTTCATAAATCAGTAAGTAAAATTCTCACAATAATGCATTCAGTCACAACTTCATAACTTAGTTAGTTGAAAAATTATTCTAACAATATATTCTATCAACACTTCATAAACAAGTAAGTTAGAAATTATTATAACAATGTAATCAATCACAACTTCATAAACTAGCAGTTTAAAAAATTCTTACAACAATGTATTTAATCTCCACTTCATAAACTAGTTAGTTAAAAATTAGTATATCAATGTATTCATTCCCTACTTCAGAAATTAGGAAGTTAAAAGTTTTTACAATAATGTATTCAATCACAACTTCATAACTTAGTTAGTTGAAAAATTATTCTAACATTGTACACTTCATAAATAAGTTCATTTTAAAAAAATATATTCTAACAATGTATTCATTCAAAACTTCATAAACTGGCAATTGAAAAAAATTCTTACAACAATCTATTCATTCACAACTCCATGAACCAGCAATTTAAAAAAAATTCTTACAACAATGTATTTAATCCCCACTTCATAAACTAGTTAGTTAAAAATTAGTATATCAATGTGTTCATTCCCTACTTCATAAACTAGTGAGTTAAAAGTTTTTACAATAATGTACTCAATCACAACTTCATAACTTAGTTAGCTGAATTCTTACAATACTGTATTCAGTCACAACTTCATAACTTAGTTAGTTGAAAAATTATTCTAACAATGTATTCGCCGCTTAATAAATAAGTAAGTTTTAAAAAAAATTCTTCCAACAATATATTCAACCCCCAGTTCATAAATTAGAAAGTTAAACAATAATGTATTCAATCACAACTTCATAACTTGGATGAAAAATTGTTCTAACAATGTATTCAATCAGCACTTCATCAATGAGCGAGTTAAAAATCATAACAATTGAATCAATCCCGACTTCATAAAGTTAGTAAGTTAAAAAATTATCATATATGTAGGTATTGATATACTGGAGAGAGTAAGACAATAAGGTGGATGCGAGGCTTCTATAGACATAAAGACCGTTTTTAAATGAGATATACTCAAACCCCAAACACAGGACCATTCATGCAAAGCGTCTATTGCCTTCTGAAGTGGACCAAAGTCATTTTCAATGTAGATTTTCGCGTCATCTGCAAAAAGTATACAGTGAGCTCCTTTTGAGAGGTAGGCAGGCAAGCCATTTATGTATAAAATAAAAGAGAAGAGACCCCATAATACACTACCTTGGGGTTCGCCGAGTTTAACACTGAGAAAATGATTGGTTGATCATAACTGATCGGGTCCGGTTCGTTTAAAAATTACTTTATCCATTCGAAGGCACACCCACCAATTCCAAAACTACCTAGTTTGGTTAGTAAGAGGTCATGGGGAATGATGTCGGAAGCGTTTGTGAAATCCAGGAATACAGAAGAGATATTGCAGGAACCTTTTTTGAAAGCTCTGTGAAAGTCAGACAAGGATGATCATAAAGCAGAAGAGCAAGACCGTTTAGGTGTGAAACCGTGCTGGGAAGAAGAGAGAAGATTGAATTCTGTTAAGTAAATTGTGAGAGATGCGCATAATATTCTTTCAAACACTTTGCAGATGCCAGATGCAAGAGAAATAGGTCGGTAATTCAGAGGTTCATGTATGCTTCTTTTCTTTTCATAGACAAGTTTAATGTAGGACGCTCACCATAAGGCAGTAGAAAACTATTGAAAATCATTGAAAATGGTACTGAAATAGCTAAAGCTGTCCCTTGAGGAAATTATTTGGGATACCGTCCGGAAAAGTAGAATTCTTGTTTCTTAATCTGGTAAGACACATCGGGAATAAACACACAAAAAAAATAAACCATATATTAATGTAATGTAATGAATAAAGAAATGAATGACAGAGTAAGCGAATGGATTAATGATCAAATTAACTAACAACTAGCGTATTGTGAATGAAGTACTTTTTGATCTAGCGAATATTAGAAAATCCATGAAGAATCAAATGAACTAACAATCGAGATTCAATATAAGCTATCCGGTTCTGTCGAAAGAAAAGTACTCGAGAGGAAGGGTATCGCGACCAAAGGCAACCAAATCAAACCTTGTTGGACTTTAAAAGTAGAACTGTCTGAATAAACGAATGGATTAATGATGAAATGAACTAACAACTTCATATTGACATTGTTGAAAGAGTAACATGTATTATTTTTTACTATGAAATAAACAGCATTGAAACTCGGCTTTTAAAAATCGGTAAAACAATAGTCGATATTCCAACGTTTATTCCAAGTCGTCGAATACATAAGTAAACAGAGTGAATTGAACATAAAAGTCAGCAGTAAAATGAATTGTTGAACAATAGACAGGTAAAATAAACGTTCTTTGGGTAGACCGGACTTTTTTGGATAGACCGGACTGAGTTCCTCAGTGTAGTTACTTATGGAATATGGATAGAATCGCTTCACACAGGATTAAGCTATGGTCTAGTAGGTTGTGAAACCCTTCATAGTGAACATCTGAAGCATCAATGAGTTGTTTTTAACCTCTACAAAAAAATACGGGGGGAAATTCATAAAACAGCTTAAATGAAAGTTGAATAGACTCAACCCATAATATTGTACTAATACGATAAAATTAATTTAGACATGCAAATTACCCGAAGCGATCAATTATATTAGAAAGATGGAGAGGCATCCCCCTATTTAGGTGAATTAATTCAGATTATTTAGTATGTCTCAATAAAAAACTAAGTCGGAAAACATTAGGATAAGAGTAATAATCAGATGAAGGCCCCCTCAAATTCAGTCAGAACGTCTGTAACCAGTTACATCTAAAGTTAGGACAAGATAGTGCCCCCTATATAGATGGTCCGAGAAATTTCAGGAAGAGGACCGGCTAGAGTATGTTTAAAACGTCTCCGTAAGAGGGGGGGATCGCAAGAGAATACGTGTACTTTGGTCGGGTACTATCGAATTAATATTTTTATTCATTATCATCAGAGAAGTCAGTCAATGAAAAAAGCAGGTCATGAGTTTATTTTAGTGTCAAACTCGAACATCTACAACTTTGCGGTAAATTCATCATATAACTCTATTAAAATGATGGAGTTTTCGGAACAGGAAATCGTATATGTTCTACGTTTGTAAAAAAAAGAAAAAGAAGAAGAAACAAAAGTTGAAAATTGCTTTAAAGCTGAATTAGTTCGTTATCAACTGAGTTCATCGAGTGATTTGTATTATGTTTTGCAGTTACAACACAATATTATATTCCATCTACATAAAGTTACAAATTATCAACGGTGAAATCGAAAGTAAAACAAGATGAGCCAGGAATTCCCCGGAGCAAAAGCTTTTCCTAACCACCAGAACCAACTACAATGTCATTTTAATGCCATAGTACCCTCGTTTAATAGAAAAGATTCGAGATTAGATTATACTGTGAAGATATTAACTGTTGAACATCACTTTCTCACATTTTTTATGTGAAAAAAGAAAACTAAACAAAGCAGGCGAGTATTTGACGGTGTGTCCCTGTCCATTTTAAATTTCATCCTATCACTAAATTTCTTGACAACGATGTTGTAGTAAATTACCGATAGCATACAAGCATTCTCGAAAATACAAGAATTACACAATTTGAATGTGATGGTAAAATCAACTAGGGAAATGAAGGCAGGTTTGGAACAAGCGTTGCAAACCGCCTTATTAATGAACCTTTGCGGTCTGAATACTGAGTAAGTCCTTCCAAGTTGTTGAGGCTCTTAAAGGACGTTGACGTGCTCACGCGACGGGAACTCGACAATTAACGATCAACGTGGTGAATATATAATAGAAACATGAAACACACTTCAATATTTTCCTCCAGTAATTTTCTCTTGCGTTTGGAATAAACTTCTTGATGAGAAGTGTCGCTTGATTGAGATATTTCAATCATTTAAATTATATAAAATGTACAAATACATTATCAAATTCATCTGCGAGTAAGTGAAATGTATCTTCTTTTTTTTGTATCCCCTTCTTTACGGTTTCTCGCCCGACGAAGAGTTATACCAGTCTCCCTAACAGCAACCAGGTCCTCACAATAACTAGCAGTTTCCTTCTCTTTCTTGATGAGAACTTCATAGCCAGTAGATGAATCAACAACTTTCACGCAGTCCTTCTCAGCCAGGAGAAAAAGTTTATCCCTTGACAAGATGAAGTAAACAAGGCATTCTGAATGCTTTCAACTATTCATACATGACTTGAGGTAATGTAAGTATCATTTATACACTAACAACTCGTTTTTTTTGCTCAAGCTCCTATGATGAAAGCGTTTTCGCAAATGTCTAACGCTTTAACCTTTACATCTGATGTGGAAAAATAAAGAAAAAAGTTACCACACACACACCTCACACAAATCACACTGAATACAGTATGGAAAAATTTTTACCTTGCTAAAATTGGAGAGACATTTTTGAGGACATTCAAACACTCATCTCCGTTGGAATCAGAAAATTCTGCAAAGTTAAAAACCTTTACAAAGACGGCTACCCAGGATTCTACAGACAGAGTAGCCTTGCTGACGCTTAAAATAAGACAAAAAGTCGACTTTCACGAATATCAACAATTGGATCGGGGATAAAACTTTCTTAACCTTGCGACAGATTTTTTTTCTCAGAAAGCTTTCTTAGCTTCAGATTAGACAGAGTAAACGCATTCAGCAACAGGAATCTTTGCTTTTACAGCAGAATACTTTTATTATGGACGAGTCTACACATGCTGATGCTTGGAAACATTACAATAAGAATCGTTTTGGTGCATACTGTCATACTAGGCATAAACTTTGAGCTGTGTCTCTCAATATTACATGCTCTTTTCTTTTGTGTCACTCTTGCTCTCTTTTTTCTTTCTTTCACTCTCTCGAAAATCAAATAGAGAATTCAACACAACACAATGACACTCTGCACAATCTGACGACTTACTACCAGGAGAAAGAGGTATAACCTCATTAGATGTTTACATTTCTGTCTGTGTTTGGTGGTGTTCGTTGTTTGATATAATTTGGAAAACTAAGGTGTATATGTAGATTAACAAAATTTTATATACTTGATGTAGAGAATATCAAGCGATAAAAGAAAAAAAGTAACAATTAATTTTTATAGTGAAGATAACAAATAAAAGATAACATTATTTAAAAATAGTTGAAGATAGGTTGTATAAATATTATAGACTTGACATAACGATAATTAAATAATAATAGCACTGATTAAAGACGATAAAATAAATAAAAAAGTAAATATTAAGATCAAGTTACAATGTTAAAATAATACAAATACACACAAATGAAAAAAATGGCGCCCCTTTTGTTGTGTTTGAAGGCCAAACGATTGAAGCGAGGACAGTGAAGCGTGGAGATGAAAGGCGAGTT